>CM060450.1:131958811-132558811 GCA_030545235.1 Helianthus tuberosus
AAAAGAGGGAAATTAACACTTTAGTCATTAGATCTTATGTGTTGAAAAACAGGTTGAGAATCCTCAATAGGACCAAATCAACCTTGTTAAAAATACATTAAGAAAATCAGGGGTCAAAATACTCCGAATCATATGTAATATGAGATTTGATAATAGAACGTGTACAAATGTGGCCAGATTTCTTAAAACATTACTGCAAAATGATTTTGGAGTAAGTATTCCTTCAATAAAACCTCCCAGTGAGTATTTCAGTACTTATGAATGGGAAGGGTAAAATGGGAAAAAGAAAATTTTCAAAATCTCAAAAGTGTGTTTATCTCAAAACTTTTGTAGTCAAAAGAAAAGAGTATAAATGTATGTAGGATCGTTGTTGGACCCAAATGAGTCAATCAGAAGAGCATATAATCCGATTCAAAGGCGGAATCAGTGAAACGGACGTGGAAACAACTTGATACTCTTTAATCTGTCACTAATATTGATAATAACACTGTTTACAACCTGAACAGACTTTGGCAGCACTTTGTTACAGATTTCGGAAGTCGTACCAAATGAATCAACAAGTGCCCTATATATAGTGTGTGTAGTTAGCTTGAAATGGACATATCATGTTCAAGCGACCAGACCTGTTCAAGCTACCAGGCCTGTTCAAGCTATCATGCATGTTCAAGCTAACAGCCTTCTAAACTTTCTAATAACAGTTTCTTGCAACTCGGACACTGATAATCCTAACCTATCTTATTACATGATTCAAGACGAAGTCAATAGACGTAATGCACTAACAGACTCCCCTTCGGATATTGATGAAGTCTTCAGTGTCTAGTCTTCAATATGACACATCTTCGGTCTTGATCATTCTGCCTTCTCATTCAAGTTGTAACATTATAAGTATCCATCAATCCTTTTCTTCTATCAGCTTCAGGCTCCCCCTTTCATCAAGCTTCTATGCTTTGGGATCGACACCTAGCTTTCCATCTACAAGCTCCTCTTGCTCCAAGCTTGTCTTCAGACTCCCACTTAGACTCTGCTCTCGGGATCGTAATCTGGACTATCTGCAATCACTCATAAGTTTATAAGTAACAACATTTTAAACTACCAGGAATCGTAACTCGGCAATTCAATCTTCTCTAAAACACTCCCTCTATCAACAATCTTTACAGATATGGCAATGTTCAGTATCCAAAATCCTCATAGTAAATCATCCAAGTCCAAACTAATGACCTTGGAGATGTCACAAACTGTTTTTGATTTTTCTTAAAAATTCAAGTTTCAAATTAATGAACTTGTTTTATTTTCAGAAACACAATCAGCTTACTTAGATTTTGAAACTCAGCACTCAGACATCGATTGTCGAAAATAAAGCAGAATCAAAAATCTTTTTGTGTTTTTCTGAAAATATAAAGCAGTAAAGAAATATGTACAAACATATTTACAGACCATATTTTTGTTTGAGTATGCGTCAGAGGATCGTATCAGTTTTTGACAAGTCACAAGTATCGTTAAGCTTAGTTACATATTAAGAATTAAACAATTCACTTAGATTGTCGATATACTTGTCCACTTAAAATTTCATACAAATTTCAACTGATTCAGGATATGAATTAGGTGTTTTAAGAACTTAAACTCATTCATTTGCCCCACCTCTTGAATATACTCCCGTATCCATATCCCAATATTCAGTCTTACAGGTGAGTATACCTAGATGATATCTGTAAGGGGAATAAATTATAGTACGAAACCGTGAGAGCTCAGGTCAGAACTTCCGTTCAGCAGAGAGATGACGGCTCGACTTTTGGTGTGTCCCCTTTAGAGGATCTTTTGTATTACAACAGCAATGACTATCAATTTTATTGTTTCATCAATTTGCTGAGGGCGGCGCTATGTTTCAAGCAATGCAGAAAGTATTCTCCGGGGACTAGGCCATTGCTTCCGCAAAATCAGAAGTCCCGAGATAATACCCCAGATATCACTAAGCATAAAGACCTAGTATCTCAGAAAGAGGGGTCCTTCAAACGAGATTTCAGGGGTTACCTATATATCCAAGTAGTGTTCCCCACTAAATAAGCAAGTTTGAATTTAGGCTTATATCCCGAAAAAGTTTACTAAATGTATAAAAACCTATCGGCATATCATCAGTGAGACTGTTTAACGCTATTTAATCATTACATTTCTTTAGCATACTGTAACTGTCTACTGATGTACTATCATTTCCTCTTTTTACGCAAAAACTCAATTTTTGAATTTTTATCATGTTTTTTACTTTTTCAAATTTTCAAATGTTTTTGTATTTTCTAACAACAATACTCCCCCTAAAATGCAAAACCATTTAAAGAAAATTTGACAACACGATGCTGATAGCTTTGTCTCGCCATCCATTTTCTGCTAACTATGCTCTGTTTTGCAGAAAATCGAATATAAAGTATAAATCGAATATAAAGTATAAATCGAATATAAAGTACCCCCATGATTTACAACCCATTGGTTTTCGATAGTTTGAAAACCGTTTTTCAATCTTGTGAAAGTAATCATGTTTGTTCAGCCGTGAGGGTTTCGGCGTATTCAAGTAACACATATTTTTGTAATTTTCTATTTTTGACAAAAATTAAAAACAAACATATTTTTGGTTTTTCAATTTTTAGGGTTTTGAAAATATTGTTTATTTATTTACAGAAAAACAAATAAACTCCCTGTTTCAACCAACACAGGGTCCAGCAGTATCCTCCTCCTCTTGTTGTGCCAGGCTGCTCCGAATTCCAAACTCACAATCTTCAAATTCCATGAGCACCTGCACAAACAAACTAATCAATTACTTGAACAATTTAGCCCAGGTTTGTTGAACCTTAGGCATTTCAACACAATAATTTTCATTCAATGCTGGAAACTCTTTGTCATCTTTCACAAAGATCTTTTCAACTTTTACTTCAACTTTTTTATCTTTTTCCAAAGTCACTTGTTTCTTAATACTCCATGTTTGACCTTTCGGAGTACCTCTTTTGTAAAAATGTGACTCTTTTTGAACTTTTTGATTTTGAACAACTTTAGGTTTCCAAAACTCTTGAGGTTTTGTCATATCAACAGTTGTTTTCCAACTTTGAGTTGTTCTGACTATGGGTGTATAAGAATTCCAGGTCTGTCTAGAATCAAACCTATATGGATTTGACTTCCAATTTTGATTCGAAGAAAACTTGTTTGTGTTGTACCTCCAAGTTTGTTTTGAATCAAATCTGGTTGACCTTTGTCTCACATTCTCAGATTTTTGTTTCTCAGCATCAATCTTCTTTTTGATCACATTTAAAACATGTTCTCATTGACACATCTTTGACCTGTGGTTGTTGTTTTTCCTTTTGAACTAAGAACTCTTCAATAGACTGTTGTCCAATTTTAAGTTTTTCTTCTTCAGCTAAACTCTTTCCTTGAACAAAACTCATTTTTGTCTGAAAATTCGGAGTTTCATTTCTTTTCCAACTTTGTTTCTTCTTATAACCCAACCCAGCCTTCATGTTTTTCTTCTTGAAACTAGGTTTGTTATACGAACCTCTGTGACTCTTACCAGCAAACTTTGAAATCTCAGATTTTTCAATCTCAACCATTTTGAAAACTTTATCAACCTTTTCTGAAATCACATTCTGAATCGGGAATACAACATCTAAGAACAATTTGTCCGATCCAATCATGGTATAAACCAATCCTTTTGAATCATCATTCAAACTTTTCTCGGATTTTGTGTTTTTCAGATAACTATCATGAAGATTTCCTTCATCTTCATCCTGTGATTCAGATTTACCTGTATCAACCGACTCTTCTTTCAACACACTTTCAACAACTTTACCTACCACCTCTGAATCATGAGAATCATCAGATTTGGAATAGGTTACATCAATGTTGTCTGGCAATTGATCAACCATGTTGAAAGCTTTTTCGACCTTTTCCTCATCATAAAATGCAAATTTTCCCGGTGGTGGAACTTGATGAAACTCTGAGCCAATGCCTTTCTTGATTTTCTCAGACTCACCATCTTCCGGTTTTATATTGAAAATTCGTTCAAGCACATATGACGACACGTGATAACTCTTTAACTTGTTGTTATCCTGTTCTAAATTAGCAATCTATCGCTTTAGCTTAGCAACATCCTCAATATAGGAATTAACAACATCTTGTTTTATGGAATACATTCGTTTAAGTTCTTTAGTTGTTTTAGAAAGATAATTCATTCTTGATTGAGCATATTTCATTTCATCTTTCACTTTTTCGTATGACTCTTTCGTAATATGATATGCTAATTTCATTGAGTCATATTCTTTCTTCATTTCTTGACAAGCAATTTCTTTTTTTGAACATTCTTCTGTCATTTTAGAAACATTTTCTTTCAAAACTTCATTTTCTGTTTCTAACTTTTTACATTTTTCTGAAAAATTTTCATCATTTTCTTTTAGAACTTTTTCTTTTTCTAGCATTTCTTTGCATTTTTCTTTAAAAATGTTTTCAATTTTAGTAAATTCAAGATCTCTTGTTCTGAATTGCTCATCTTTTTCAGTACAAGCTCTGCACGGTTCCATGCATTTCTTGCACTGTTCAACAATTTTGATTTTAGTTTCAGAATCAGAATTTACCTCAGTGATTGGCACTTCGGTGTTTGTTGCAGTCTTTGTCTGCTTCTGATTTGCATCATTCTGCTTTTCTTCAACACCGACTTCATCACCAACATTACCATCTTCCAAATTCTCATTCTTTATTTCTTCTTCTTCTTTCTTCACTTCTTCTCCAATCTGCTGTTCTTCAATAACTGCTTTCTCAACCTCTTCATTCACAACAAATTCTTCACTTTTGATTTCCTTCACAATCTCACCTTCAACAGCTTCTGCTTTAACCTCTTCAGCAACCTTCTTCAGATTGTTTACCATTTCTTCAACACTCTTCTTCATTCTCTCTTCATCCTTTTTTCTCAGACACGATGTCATGGCATATCTGATATCATTTTCATGTCTTTTAGCATATTTATCATCTTTCAACACATTTCTATAGTATTCAGCTCTCAAAGGAATTATGAGAAGAACATCATCAAAGATTATGTCTTTCTTTGGAACAACTGGTTCTCCTTCTCTGTTGAAGTAACATTCTCTCTTCTTATCCCATCTTCTGCTCATAACAGCACTCTCATATTCTTCCTGCATCTCATCCATTCTATTGTAAACAAAGTTTCTTTCTCGATAAGTTTTCTCATTCAAGATCTCTTCTCGAGTTTTCTCCTTCATCTCAACTTTATCTTTTTCTTCATTGTTTTCTTCACGGATTTCAGCAACAAAAACAAACTTTCTTTCCTCTGTTATAGCTTTGCCATGAGCTGTTTTTCGAACATTCTCCAAACGATCTTCTTCTGGACATATCTTAGACCAATCAAAACCTTCATCATCTTGAATTACAAAACAAGCTCTTGATTTAGTTTTATCTTCAATCAATTTCGGCTCTTCTTTGCTTCGGTGGTAGATCGCCTTTCGATAATAGTCATCGTTGAAAGGACGTTCATTTCCTTCAGCAACTTCAGAATTTATGCATTCTCTTTTGAAATGACCTTTTTGCTTGCATCTGAAGCAGGTCACTTTAGATTTGTCGAATCCAAGCTTTGTTGATGGACCACCCAAAGATTGTTTCCCTGTAATCTCCATAAATCTCTGAGCTCTGCGGATGCAACTAGCCAAACACCAGCGAATGTCAATTAGCTCCATCTCTTCCGGATCAATCTGGTCGTAGTCTTCTTTGGTTAATTCGGAGTTTCCAATTTTACCAGCTACAAAACCTTCATACGATTCCAGAACAGATGCAAGAAAACTCATTTGTTTCTTAGCTGCATTGATGCTCATCGACGGAGAATTCTTCAGTTTAAGAGCAATGTTGCACAAAATCTCTTCAGTTTCATCAGAAGTTGGTTTTGAAGATGAATGATATCCAGAATGATAATTTGATGAAATTGTTTGAGGTTCTTTCATTTTCTCTCCACTGAATGCTGTCTTTGGTGAACCAACACCTTTCTCCGAAGGTACACTACCTTTGTAGTATAGACCAACATTCTGTTGATATGAAGAATCAGTCATCTTGCTTTGCTTTTGTAACTCCAGATCATGACTCTCTATCTTTTCAAACAATGCGTCAAGAGAAATCGTATCATATAAAACATCATTTTTCAAAATAAAAACAAACATTTGCCACTGATTAGCTCGTGGTAACGCTTCAATGACTTTATCAATAATTTCCTCTCTTGTTTTCTCAATTTTAAAATGTTCAAGTTCAATTTTAAGATGACAGAATCTCTCTATCATTTGCCTTACCGACTCTCCTTTTAAACTATCAAATAAATCGAATTCTTTTTTAAGCAATGCAATTTTGTTTTTTCTAATCTGTTTACCCCCCTCAGCTTTAACACGTAAAGCTTCCCAAACAGATTTTGACGATCCGTCATGATTAAGCAATGCAAAAATATCATTTCTAATTACCGTCTGGATTAAAGCAATCATTCTCTGTTCAGCTGCATAATCTGCTTTTTCTTCTCTCGGTAATTTCTTAAATGAAATTAATTCTCCTTTATCATCCTTCGGTCGTTCGTATCCAAACTCTAAACAGAACCAGCTTTCGTGAGCATATGCTTTCGCCTAATTGATAAAACGTTCTTTCCACCATGTATAATCCTCAATGCTCTCCAGAGTTGGTGGCTTTGAGTGTGTTCCGTAGAAATTATCATGCTTGATGTTCTCATTGATCGCTTTCGTGATGGTTTTTGGTGTAACATTTGATGTTTCGGAAGAATCAGATGTGAATGCATTGAAAAACGTATTGTAGAATTCTTCAGCCATGTTGTAAACCTGAACAGATACAATCAAACAAACACAATCAGTACAAATAATATCAAATATTCTGAAACAGACTAACACACAATTGACCTGAAATGATCTTGACTTGAAATTTCCACTTTCAAGCGAAATGAGATTTCAAGCAAAACAATAAGTTGAAACAAATAGCAACTTTCAAGCGAATTGACACTTCAAGCGAGAAAGCACTTCAAGCGATCAGATGTTTTCAAGTGGTGTGTCGTTTCAAGCGGTCAGACGGTTTCAAGCGGTCAGGCGGTTTCAAGCTGTCAGACGGTTTCAAGCTGTCAGACGGTTTCAAGCTAACATGTCTTGACACTTTCAAGCGAACAGGCTGTTTGAAGCGAACACAACTATATTTTCAAGCGAATAGACAATTTGAAGTGAACTAAGCTATATTTTCAAGCGACCAGACAATATCCGTTCAAGCGAACACAAGTTTTAGGCCTGTTTTTGTCATTTTTAGTCCGAATTTGACCATAAAACTTTCAAGGGTTTGTCTATGTCCAATTTTGAGTGCACTGTGAAAATTTGAACCAATTTGGACCGTGAAATCTCGTTCAATTGAAGAAAGAAGGTGTAGAAGTCAAAAGATATATGATATCAAGCTAAACTCTTCTTCCTGAGCTCTGATACCACTTGTAGGATCGTTGTTGGACCCAAATGAGTCAATCAGAAGAGCATATAATCCGATTCAAAGGCAGAATCAGTTAAACGGACGTGGAAACAACTTGATACTCTTTAATCTGTCACTAATATTGATAATAACACTGTTTACAACCTGAACAGACTTTGGCAGCACTTCGTTACAGATTTCAGAAGTCGTACCAAATGAATCAACAAGTGCCCTATATATAGTGTGTGTAGTTAGCTTGAAATGGACATAGCATGTTCAAGCGACCAGACCTGTTCAAGCTACCAGGCCTGTTCAAGCTATCATGCATGTTCAAGCTAACAGCCTTCTAAACTTTCTAATAACAGTTTCTTGCAACTCGGACACTGATAATCCTAACCTATCTTATTACATGATTCAAGACGAAGTCAATAGACGTAATGCACTAACAATGTAAAACACTTAAGAGTCCAAAAATAGGGTGAACAATGGTCATCAATCAATTGTGTGCATTCATTGGTACAGGGAAGTACAGGTATAAATAGTATCTCTAGTAAATAAACTTACAAGAGGACTAGACAAGTCTTTCAGAATCATCACATGGTAACTAAGTTTATAACTGAACTTTCAAAAACTCATGTGAGCATGTCTCCTCATTTTAGCAATCAATTTAACAAGAAAAATGGTTTCAAACAATGGTTATTACAATATATTTCAAACCTCTGACCATTTTCATAAAACTTGAGAGTGATATGATCATGAGTTTAATTGGAAAATATACCAGATTCCTTTTTGATGCTGTTTTCAGAAAAACCTTTATTTATTTTTCTTGAAAAAGGTTTTTCTCAATAAAACAGGATATATTATTCTTTATTTTTCTTTAGAATGATATATTGTGTACTTTTACTTGTTTTTTATAGTAAAAGTTTCAATCTCCTGTCAGGATATCAAACCTTTATTTTTTTGGTAAAATTATCCTTATAAATGGATCAAAAGGAAATGGTACAAATGTCAAGTTTATGTCAAACTCAAGTTTGTTTTAAAACGGATCAAAGATTGATTGTTAAAAGACCTTAAAATGCTTGGGTACTCATGTTCTAATTCAAAAATTTTGACACAAAATGAGTAGCCTTAGTAAAAAGGGTCTACATCATCTGGGGTACTAAACCACTGTTAAGAATCTATAAAAGCTTCAAAACCTGTAATTGACATGTGGCAAAACCTTGGATGAAAGTCATAGCCATCAACTCTTCCATACAGGGTAAAATGATTCAAATTACTCCACAATCCATTTCAGAAGTCTTTAAACTCGATGATCAGCAAGGTAAAACTTCTTTTGTTAAAAACGAGTTGAAAACTGATTTTCTGAAAAGGGGGTATGCAGAACAAACAAAAAGAGATACCTTACAAAAAGGTTTCTTCCCTTCTGCACCTAGGTTTTTATTCCACACACTTTTGATGTGTGTTTCAAATAAAACAACTGCTTTGAATGAAATACCATTGAAGATCCAATGTCTGGGTTATGCTATTTTAAATAATGAAAATTATAACTATTCCCAGGAGATCTTTGATGATTTGGTGAAAAATGTTGATAGCAAAGCATTTCTACTTTTTCCAAGGTTTCTAAGCTACTATTTTAAACAAAAAACTGGAAAAGAAAATGAAAATTTGCTCGAACAAGGTGTTTATTTTCAAATAAAAGGTTTAACACCTGAAACATTCACTAGAATGTTAACACCTTTAAAAACAAAAGCAGAGGTGCCTGAGCAGAATTTAACAGTTACCACTGCTCCTCAGGTATCAGCTGCTGAGCCCACTGCTCCAGGTGATCATAGCAGCACAACCACTGCTTTGAAACCCACACCTGCCATTACCAAAAAGACCAAAAAGAAATCATACAAAAAACCCACCAAACCCAAAACAAAGGCAACTCTGGAAGATGAGATCCCAGAGCCACTGCCAGTGACAACACAAATGTCACTTACAACCACTCCTGCTACTTCCTCACAGTAGATGGAAGAAAGATCTCCACCATTGCCTCAAACTCCTCCTGCATCCTCACAAAAGGACCAGGTTGTAAGCACAGGGACCCCACAATATGAAGCTCTGGACCCAATCGGATCCATCTTCCTCAGTCCTGATCCCAAGGACATGTCTCTTTCATCACCTATATCTTCACCCCTCACATTACCACAATCCATAATACCCTTGTTGCATGTAGTTGCTATAGCTCAGACACAAACCAGTTCCTCTCTATCACCTATCACTGAGAGTACACTCCAACAAGTGACTGGGTCTGATGCTTATACCTCTTCTATCCCAGCAACAACTGAGGAGGTTACACTGCAGGAGTGTAACACCTCGAAAATTCACGTCCTATAATGTGTAAACACGTGTCAAATGTTTAAACGTGTGAAAGAAATTTTATAGAAGGACTAAAGTTGACAAACATGGAAAGTATGTGATTATACGGGTTCTAAGTGTCAACAGTGAATAAATATACTTCATAATAACCCTACATGATGTTTATAACATCAAACGAATAAATCATGGATCATACGAAGCTAAAAGTGAGAGATTACAAACTACAGGGGTTAAATGTGTCAACATGTTTAAAGATATACCTCTGAGTGACCTTTTGACAAACCCGAAGCTTTGTAAATGTTAATTATGCTCACTAGAAGGCACGATATAAATTTCATAAAGTTTCGTTATCGTATGAGAAAGTTATGATCAAATTCGTGTGCGAGGGGTTAAAGTGCAAACGTTAAAAGTTAAGACTTTTCGGGTTAACCGGAAGTGTTCAGGGACTTGGCAAAGTAGGTATAAGTCCTAAAGCCCTTGTAGATAAATAATAAGGGGTCAAATTGCAAGAAATAATGTTAGTTGACCTTCCGAAGAGCCAAGGGACAAGATGTGGAAGCTTGAAAATGCTTTTGGCTGATCAGAGGTGCCAGGCGGCCCGCTTCAACATAACCACCACCCTCAGGCGGGCCGCGTCAGACCGCCAGAAGCAGAAAAACAGGAAGCAGCCTGTTATGCGCGATTTTAACCAATCTGGCCGGTATTTCTCACTTGTGGACGACCCCTAGGCACCCCCTAAGCACTAGTAACAAGTGTTGATCAGTTGTGGGCACTAGTAGACCTTGGTGTCAACATATTGTGGTGAGAAAATTACTATAAAAGGCCACTATGTGCATCATTGTTCTTCACATCATTCTCTGCATTGTTGGATCAATTCTGGAGCTCCCAAGCAGCCTCAACTGATCTTATCTCGCGCATAGGACTCTTGTAAGTCTACTAGTCCTTCTTTAATTGAGTTTAGCTTAGTATTTTAGCTAAAAGTCAAACCGTCGTAATTACGGTTTGACTTCGAGATTAGTCAACAATGGCTCAGTCATTTCTCGAATCAAAATTAGTTATAGGTTGGTATTTATGTGGGTAATAAAACCTCAAAAGGGTTTCCCCTGATCACCACTCTAACCAGGTCAAAAGTCGGGTCAAACCTATATTTAAAAAGTCAACAGGAAGTCTAAAATGCCATTTATGCATAATTAACATTGTAGATCATATACAACCTGTTGGATCATTGTTATAACTTGGTAATAAGTGTAAGAACATGTCTAGAAATGTTCAACCCGACAAATTCCTGTAAATACCCGGTTCGGAACCGAAAGTCACATAGTTTGACTTTCACTTTGACTTTCAGTTCTGACCCGTTTAGGCATGTTTTAGAAATTCCTCAGAGCTTTAATTGGACTAGGTTACATGTTAGAATAACCCTCTGTGATTATGCACCTCGGTTCATTAGTTATCCACTTAATATGCATGTTTCCGTTAATTGCTCATATGTTGACCATTATGCCCTTATTACCTTAAAACGTGATTTTTGGAAATGTAAAAGTGTAGAAACCTTAAATATTGATATATAAACTTGTATGCAAAGTTTGACATCAGTTTGACTTGTAAATTAGGAGTTATGCTCATTATCGCAAATTTAAAGCTTTATGTTAATAAAATGGCGTAATTAGCGTATAGCCTAGTTAAGCCTACTTTTTTATATCAAACTTAATACCCACTGATGTAATATATTATTTTGGGATTTTTAAATATTTTTAATTAATTTTAGGCTGAGCATAACTAGTAGTCGTAGGCTTAATCCGGTAATTGTCGGTTTTACCCTTACGGGCCATAAAATGAGTTTTACATATCTAAACGACTCCAAACCTTTTGCTACTGATCACATATGATAAATAAATTATTTTAAGCCTTCTGGAAATATAAAAATATCAGATTTAAGTATCGAACCCGGAAATGGCCTTTAATCGCCTTATTTAGCGTTTTTAACGCATAGTATGTTTTAAAATCATATTGAACATACCCGGGTTGATACCTACTGATATTTTAGGCAAATTAGAATATTTTAACAGTAAGCAAAGGTTTATAAACTCAGACTCCGGTTTTGAGCTTTTCGGCTTATGTGAAAATACCAAAATGCCCGTACGGTGCATAGTTGGCTATAAATGATAGATTTCACATAAATACTTTAACCTACTGATATAACTTAGCAAATTGAGTATAATTGCTGATTACATCAGACCTGTAACTCAGGTTAACACTCAAACTCTTTTACAACCTTTAAAATGACCAAACTACCCCTACGGGGCCTAGTTTGTGTCTAAACACGTTTCAGGCATAATGAAAGACATCTTACTGATGTCACAACATATTTGAAGCATATTAACTTAGGAAACCTGTATATGGCTCTTACGGATACCCGTTACGCTTATTTCGCGTTCGGTTCGGTTTATGTAACAAGTTTACATAAATTAGCCGAAACGGGTCAAACCTTATCGGTTTAATCTCAAAATCCAGAATGTGCATGAAGGACCCATATTGAACAAGTCTCTGAACTTGTCGGGTCTAAATCACATTCTATCCGGTCTTCGCTTAATCGTGCGTACGAACCGTATCTTGAAAACTAGCCGGTCTAAGCTTAAGCTTAATTAAAGACCCGTTAGGATTCTAATAGGTTATATTAAACCTTCGTTCCAGATTAGGAGAACCAGTAAAAGCTACGTGCATTTTGCTTATTGTGATTAATACTTACTCAGGTAAATACTTTTAACTTATTTTCCCTATACGGGCTTGGGTTACGGTATATAGCATACCGCTTGATCGGGCAACAAATCTCCACAATTAAGTGGGTAGTTGAATAATTTCATCGGCTCATTTAAACAGTCTTGTTACTTAAAGCCTTTGGGGGGTTAATGACCATGTCCCAGATATCCTTGGCATAATCTTACGAGATGGCCACGACCTGAGCACGGGGTGTAGGCGTACACCTGTCAGTGTGTAACTCATTATTGTGGTGTGTCTATTGATCTTTAACCCGGACAAGATCCGGGCTACAGAACGCACAAGTAATATGTAATTCGTTCACAAGATTATAATATTAAATAAATCTCCCAAGTTAAATAAAATGTTTATGCCATGTGCATTCAAACAAATTTTAAATCATTTTCCAAAATGAGCCAGTTGAATGTATTTACCAGTGTAAACTGACGTATTTTTCCAAAAGACTGAATGCAGGTACTAAACGAAATTGGCTGGATTGTCTCCTTAGCATCAATAAAAAGTCTCGCAAGCTTAGGATGCCGGAAGTCTGTTGAACCATTGTTTCTATTTTATTTCGATCCGTTCTGTGGATAAACAATCGAACGTTGTGATACTTGATATTACAATAATTAAATTCGGTTGTATTATATCTTTTAAATTTGCTTCCGCTGTGCATATTAAATATTGTGTTGTTTGACTATTACGTTACCAACCATGACGTCACGATACTCCCCCACCGGGCCCACCGGTGACACGTGGAAATCGGGGTGTGACAGGTTGGTATCAGAGCCAACACTGAGTGAATTAAACACTAGCCTTTTTTGTGTTTAATCTCAGTTACACAATTGCACATATCTAAACTTTCGAGTCTAGACATATAACATAGGACAAATTCCACCTTATTCGGTTTTTGTTTTGTCCTTTAAATTTTATATTTGTTATTGTTATCTTATGCTACTTTGACAGGATTAACAATATGCCTCCAAGATTTTTCCGTAGACGAGGACGAGGAAAGGGGCCGATCACCGCCCCCAACGACAATGAAGCGGGACCGTCCAATGTACGAGCCCCATCTGCTATGGAGAGCGACGATCCACGTCAGAACAGGAGGAACCTATTCGAGCCGGCGAGACGATCCGTTTCGCACAGCTCTACACCTTCGGTCCAAAATTCATACGGACCACATTCGGAAGACGAACCCAACAACCCTCTGCCTTCCTTCATACCGCTGCAGAGGTCTTTGTCCCATCATTCCTATGGAGACCCTACACCAGTGTTCAGGGGCCAGTTTAACCCGGCCAACTACTTACCAGAACCCGTGGGTTTTAACCCACTAGGTCCAGATGACCATTTCTCGGGAGATAACGCAGATGACATGGACGAGGATACGGACCCCGTCGAACCTGCAAGTGGTACTCCGAACCACCCGATAGAGATCTTGGACGGATCTTCGTTCCACGGATCACCCTATGTTGGTCCAGACAGCTTCCAAGCCATGTTCACTCGGCACGAGTGGTACTACACACCTCCTCACCATTCGTCGCCTCATGAGCAGCAGCAGCAGCAGCAGCATCATCAAGATTCCTCTGAGGATCACCGATTTGTGGCAGTTACGCCACCACCTCCACCGCCACCAGTGTAGCCAGCACCTCCACAACCGCCGAGGCGTAGGAGGTCAGGTGCACGTATGTCATCACGTGCGGGAGACTTTCATTTCAGCTCCCCACGTCAGTCAAGTGCCAGCCACTACCCGCCACATCAGGAGGACCCACAAATGGGTGGACCTTCCAACCCCGCGATGCCACAGCCGCCGCCAATGGGTTTTGACAACCCAATCCCAGCTTATACAGGTTCCATGGCATACAACCCGTTCGAGCCGCCAGTCCACAACAACTACGGGTATGCAGAGGCCGACCCCTACTTGGTGGCAGCTAACTACAATGCCCTGCACCAAGAAGGACCATACGGAGCTCCATGGGGAGTTGGGTACCCAACACAAGGGTACCAGATACCACCTAGGCCCATCTTAAGGACTCAATTGCAGCCACCTAGGTTCTCCCCACCAGAGCATGAAGAACTCCTTCAGAGGCTGGATCAGGTTGAACGGGAAGTGCAGAGGGACCGTAGGGAGAGGCAGACTTTCTTCCAAGGATTAGCAAGTTTGATCAAAGGGAAGAACAAGAAGGATCACTAAATCCTTCCAGTTGTTGTTGAGCCCCTGCGTGGGCCTGTATTTCCTGTAATTGTTTAAGCCCCTGTGCGGGTATGTATGTGTGTTTGTTTTGACCCCTGCGTGGGTCTATTTTCCGTTAACCCCTGCGAGGGTATGATGTTTGCTTAAAGTCCCTGCGTGGACAAGTATGTTGATTAACCCCTGCGTGGGTAATTGTTTGTTGAAAAGACCCGTTTAGGGCAGTATGTAATATTTTGAATAAATTAATGGAATGTTTGTTTTATAAATTTCATGTTTGCCATTTTGTGCATAAATAAATTTTAAATGAAATAAATAAATATCATTCCTTTTGAACTAATCTGCCTATGTAATTATAAATTAAGAATCTTAAAGTGTGAAACCTAGCCTTTTGGTCATTATAAGACCGGGCCAAGATGGTAAGACCTGTTCGAAAGATTCAAATCTAAGTTAACATCTGAAAACATGTTAACACTCCTGGCAGACGTGATTTATTAAAAATCACATACGTCATTTTATAAGGGAATTCTTTAGAAGATTCCTAACCCAGTTTAATGATCTCTGAATCCTGGGTTTACATCATCAATTATGATGATCATATTTTAACCATACGTGGTAATACGTGCCTATAGGCCCTGCTCATTTCCATATGAGCCAAAAGACAGTGGTAGCTATGACTCCCTGTCAAATAAAGGTAATGAACTAGGTTCAAACCTCAAATGCTTTGATTCTCTGAAATCATAGCATATAATTTATAATTGTCCTTGTGACTAGGCCTATTGTGCCAGTATACTTTAATGTTTTGATTCTCTAAAATCAAAGATTAAATTAAAAATGTCCACGTGACTAGGCCTTTTGTGCCATAAATAAAACGGTTAATGTTTTATAATTAGGATAAATTATTATAGAAATCCTAAATAAATATGATTTATAGATTAACCAAATATGGTCTCTGTACCATGGTTAATGAATTGCCATAAAAGACAATTCTATAATAAACTCCCAAATAAACTATTGTCCTTGTTTTCTGCAACAGTTCAATTAGTATGGCTAACTCGGACGAGGGTAATAGTCATCCAGTGGAGGTTAATAATGACGCCCGAGTAAATCTAACGGGTGCGGAATTGAAAGCGATTATAGACGACGCTGTTACATAGGCTTTGGAAAGGCAGTATGAAGAGTACAGTGGGACTCGTAGTAGGACCCAATCTACACAGCCTTCAAAGCCACCGCCCAAGAAGGACGACTCGAAGAACGATAATGATCGACGCTCCTCGAACCACAGTGCTCCATCTCAGTAGGTTATACGTAATCAAGGGCCCCGTGACAAGGTTTGCACGTATAAATATTTTGTTTCTTGCAAGCCCCGGGATTTCACTGGGGAGAAGGGAGCCATTGACTGTATGACATGGCTGGATGAGATGGATACGGTTGTAGACATCAGCGGATGTGCTGAGAGAGACGTGGTCAAGTTTGTGTCGCAGTCTTTTAAGGGTGAAGCGTTAGCATGGTGGAGATCTCTGATTGAGGCCACCAGGAAAATCCCATTGTACAATATGTCGTGGGATCAATTTGTTGCCCTTATCAGGGAAAATTACTGCCCTCAGCATGAGGTGGAGAAGATAGAATCTGACTTCCTATCCTTGGTGATGACAAACCTCGACTGTCAAGCTTACCTAACGAGCTTCAACACTATGTCTCGGTTGGTTCCATATTTAGTAACCCCGGAACCAAAGCGAATAGCTCGTTTTATCGGTGGTTTAGCCCCCGAAATCAAGGCAAGCGTGAAAGCTTCTCGGCCAGCCACTTTTAGATCAGTAGCTGACATTTCCTTATCCCTCACTCTGGATGCGGTCAGGCAAAGATCGCTGAGGAATAAGGAGGCCGAGAAGAGGAAGCGTGAAGATGATGGTTCACGAAAGTCGAGCAAGAAGCACCGTGGGAACGGTGATAGCAAGAAGGGGTCTGAGTCAAGAAGAGATGGGCACCGGTCTGGTGAGAAGCCCAAGTGCAATATTTGCAAGAAACAGCACTTTGGAAAGTGCAGACTCGGATCGAACTCGAATAATGAGTCAAAATCTTTTGCTTGTGGTTTGTGCAAGTCCAAGGAACACAAAACCTTGGATTGCAAAAAGATAAAAGACGCAACGTGCTACCGTTGCAATGAAAAGGGGCACATTAAGACCAACTGCCCGAAATACAACAAGAAGCCTGAATAGGCCAAGAAGACTAATGCTAGAGTCTTCAGAATGGACGTAAAAGAAGCGGTTCTAGACGACAACGTTATTACAGGTACTTTCCTTGTAAATGACGTCTTTGCTAGAGTACTTTTCGATTCAGGCGCTGATAAGTCATTTGTAGACAATAAGTTTTGTGAATTATTGAAATTACCTGTCAAAACCTTAAAAGTGAACTATGAGGTGGAGTTAGCAGATGGCTCTCTAGAAACCGTTTCTACTGTGTTAGATGGATGTGTTATATACATTAAGAACCATTCTTTTCCTTTGTCTCTACTTCCCTTTAAGTTGGCCGGTTTTGACATAGTTCTGGGTATGGATTGGTTATCTCATAACCAGGCCCAAATAGTCTGTAACAAGAAACAAGTGGTAATAAAGACTCCGTCTGGTGAATCACTTACCATTCGGGGAGATACCCAGTATGGGCTGCCTGAGCAAGTGACTATGCTCAAGGCTTCCAAGTGTTTGAAGAAGGGGTGTGTCATTTACATGGCGCAAGTGATCATTGATGAGCCTAAACGGAAGATAGAAGACATCCCTGTCATTTCTGAATACCCAGAAGTGTTTCCTGAAGATCTACCTGGTTTACCACCAGATAGACAAGTGGAATTCAGAATCGATATCATCCCTGGAGCGGCACCTGTTGCTAGAGCACCATACAGATTGGCACCCACGGAAATGAAGGAGTTGAGGACGCAGCTAGATGAATTGCTGGCTAAAGGTTTCATTAGACCTAGTTCATCTCCTTGGGGAGCGCCAATCTTGTTTGTCAAGAAGAAGGATGGGTCGATGCGTCTGTGCATCGACTATCGTGAGCTTAATAAAGTCACAATCAAGAATAGGTATCCTTTGCCCAGGATCGATGATTTGTTCGATCAGCTTCAAGGGGCAAGTTACTTCTCGAAGATTGATTTAAGGTCAGGCTACCATCAGTTGAAGGTTAAAGATGAAGACGTGCACAAGACTGCATTTAGGACTCGTTATGGTCACTACGAGTTCCTAGTGATGCCGTTTGGGCTCACTAATGCACCGGCCGCATTCATGGATCTCATGAATCGCGTCTGCAAGCCTTACCTGGATAAATTCGTCATCGTTTTCATTGACGACATTCTCATTTATTCTAAGAATCAAGCTGATCATGAGAAAGACCTTCGTTGTATTCTCAAACTCCTACATCAGGAGAAACTCTATGCCAAATTCTCTAAGTGTGAATTTTGGCTACGAGAAGTCCAATTCCTTGGACACGTGGTCAGTGAGCGTGGTATCCAGGTGGATCCCGCTAAGGTTGAAGCCGTAATGAACTGGCAAGAGCCAAAGACGCCTACCGAGATTCGTAGCTTCCTGGGATTGGCAGGATATTACAGGCGTTTCATCGAAAATTTTTCAAGGATTGCTGCGCCCCTAACCTCCTTAACTAAGAAGAAGGTTAAGTTTAATTGGGGCCCTAAGCAGCAAGAATCCTTTGATATTCTGAAGCAAAAGTTGAGCAACGCCCCAGTACTGACATTTCCAGATGGAATAGAAGAATTTATGGTTTACTGCGATGCATCGCACACTGGCATGGGGTGTGTACTTATGCAGAAAGGCAAGGTTATTGCCTATGCTTCACGACAGTTAAAGGTGCATGAAAAGAATTACACCACCCATGACTTGGAGCTGGGTGCCGTTGTATTCGCACTGAAACTTTGGAGGCACTATCTTTATGGTGTCAAGTGTGTGATCTATTCTGATCACAAGAGCCTCCAACATCTGTTTAATCAGAAGGAACTAAACATGAGGCAACGCCGTTGGATGGAAACTTTAAATGATTATGATTGTGAAATCAAATACCATCCCGGCAAGGCGAATGTAGTCGCCGATGCTTTGAGTCAGAAGGAAAGGGTAAAACCTATCTGAATCAATGCCAAGCGCATGGAGATAAAGAATAATTTGATTGAAAGGTTGTTAGCTGCACAGAAGGAAGCTGTGTTGGAAGCTAACTATCCTGATGAAAAGTTAGGAGTAACCGAGGAGCAATTAACTCTTAGCAAGGACGGAATTTTAAGATTGAATGGACGAATATGGGTTCCAATTTATGGGGGACTTCGTGATGTCATCCTCCAGGAAGCCCATAGTTCCAAATACTCCGTTCATCCTGGAGCTGATAAAATGTACCAGGATCTAAAGGCAAATTATTGGTGTATAGGCTTGAAAAAGTCTGTAGGCACCCATGTAGCTAAATGCTTGACATGTGCGCAAGTCAAAGCCGAGCATCAAAGACCGTCAGGTTTGCTACAACAGCCTGAACTTCCTATGTGGAAGTGGGAAATGGTAACTACGGATTTTTTTACCAAGTTACCCAAGACCAGGAAAGGAAATGATACAATATGGGTTATAGTTGACAGACTGACTAAGTCAACTCATTTCTTACCCATCAAGGAGACTTATAGCTCTGATATGTTAGCCCAATTATACGTTGATAAGATTGTAGCCTTACATGGCATACCTGTGGCTATTATCTCTGATCGAGATACTAGGTACACGTCGCATTTTTGGAAGAGTTTCCAGCAATCTTTGGGCACACGTTTGAATTTTAGTACGGCTTATCATCCTCAGACTGACGGTCAGAGTGAGCGTACTATTCAAACATTAGAAGACATGCTACGTGCATGTGCGATCGATTTGGGTGGTAGTTGGGATAAGAACCTACCATTAATTGAATTCTCCTACAACAATAGCTACCATACCAGCATTAAGGCTGCGCCTTTCGAGGCATTATACGGTAGAAAGTGTAGATCGCCTATTTGTTGGGCGGAAGTTGGAGATGTCCAATTATCAGGACCGGAGATAGTGTTCGAAACAACGGACAAGATTGTCCAGATTCGTGACCGTCTCAAAGCTGCCCGAGATAGGCAGAAGAGTTACGCTGATCCTAAGCGTAAGGATTTTCACTTCGAAGTAGGTGACAAAGTCCTACTTAAAGTGTCACCCTGGAAAGGAGTGATGCGGTTTGGTAAGAAAGGCAAGCTAAGCCCAAGATACATAGGACCTTTCGAGGTTATCGAACGTGTCGGGTCAGTTGCCTATAAGTTAAACTTACCAGAAGAGCTCAATGGAATTCACAATGTGTTCCACATCTGCAATCTGAAGAAGTGCTTCGCTGATGAATCACTGGTTATGCCGCATACAGATGTGCATATAGATGAGAGCTTAAAATTTGTGGAAAAACCTTTGTCGATTGAAGATCGACAGGTAAAGAAGCTTCGAAGGAAGCACATGCCTATTGTGAAGGTCAAATGGGATGCCCGTAGAGGTCCCGAATACACGTGGGAGGTTGAATCCACGATGAAAGAAAAATACCCTTACTTATTTCAGTAAATCTCGGGTCGAGATTTATTTTAAGGGGGTGAGGATGTAACACCTCGAAAATTCACGTCCTATAATGTGTAGACACGTGTCAAATGTTTAAACGTGTGAAAGAAATATTATAGAAGGACTAAAGTTGACAAACATGGAAAGTATGTGATTATACGGGTTCTAAGTGTCAACAGTGAATAAATATACTTCATAATTACCCTACATGATGTTTATAACATCAAACGAATAAATCATGGATCATACGAAGCTAAAAGTGAGAGATTACAAACTACAGGGGTTAAATGTGTCAACATGTTTAAAGATATACCTCTGAGTGACCTTTTGACAAACCCGAAGCTTTGTAAATGTTAATTATGCTCACTAGAATGCACGATATAAATTTCATAAAGTTTCGTTATCGTATGAGAAAGTTATGATCAAATTCGTGTGCAAGGGGTTAAAGTGCAAACGTTAAAAGTTAAGACTTTTCGGGTTAACCGGAAGTGTTCAGGGACTTGGCAAAGTAGGTATAAGTCCTAATGCCCTTGTAGATAAATAATAAGGGGTTAAATTGCAAGAAATAATGCTAGTTGACCTTCCGAAGAGCCAAGGGACAAGATGTGGAAGCTTGAAAATGCTTTTGGCTGATCAGAGGTGCCAGGCGGCCCGCTTCAACATAACCACCACCCTCAGGCGGGCCGCGTCAGACCACCAGAAGCAGAAAAACAGGTAGCAGCCTGTTATGCGCGATTTTAACCAATCTGGCCGGTATTTTTCACTTGTGGACGACCCCTAGTGCATCATTGTTCTTCACATCATTCTCTGCATTGTTGGATCAATTCTGGAGCTCCCAAGCAGCCTCAACTGATCTTATCTCGTGCATAGGACTCTTGTAAGTCTACTAGTCCTTCTTTAATTGAGTTTAGCTTAGTATTTTAGCTAAAAGTCAAACCGTCGTAATTATGGTTTGACTTTGAGATTAGTCAACAATGGCTCAGTCATTTCTCGAATCAAAAGTAGTTATTGGTTGGTATTTATGTGGGTAATAAAACCTCAAAAGGGTTTCCCCTGATCACCACTCTAACCAGGTCAAAAGTCGGGTCAAACCTATATTTAAAAAGTCAACAGGAAGTCTAAAATGCCATTTATGCATAATTAACATTGTAGATCATATACAACCTGTTGGATCATTGTTATAACTTGGTAATAAGTGTAAGAACATGTCTACACATGTTCAACCCGACAAATTCCTGTAAATACCCGGTTCGGAACCGAAAGTCACATAGTTTGACTTTCACTTTGACTTTCAGTTCTGACCCGTTTAGGAATGTTTTAGAAAGGCCTCAGAGCTTTAATTGGACTAGGTTACATGTTAGAATAACCCTCTGTGATTATGCACCTCGGTTCATTAGTTATCCAATTAATATGCATGTTTCCGTTAATTGCTCATATGTTGACCATTATGCCCTTATTACCTTAAAACGTGATTTTTTGAAATGTAAAAGTTTAGAAACCTTAAATATTGATATATAAACTTGTATGCAAAGTTTGACATCAGTTTGACTTGTAAATTAGGAGTTATGCTCATTATCGCAAATTTAAAGCTTTATGTTAATAAAATGGCGTAATTAGCGTATAGCCTAGTTAAGCCTACTTTTTTATATCAAACTTAATACCCACTGATGTAATATATTATTTTGGGATTTTTAAAGATTTTTAATTAATTTTAGGCTGAGCATAACTATTAGTCGTAGGCTTAATCCGGTAATTGTCGGTTTTACCCTTACGGGCCATAAAATGAGTTTTACATATCTAAACGACTCCAAACCTTTTGCTATTGATCACATATGATAAATAAATTATTTTAAGCCTTCTGGAAATATAAAAATATCAGATTTAAGTATCGAACTCGGAAATGGCCTTTAATCGCCTTATTTAGCGTTTTTAACGCATAGTATGTTTTAAAATCATATTGAACATACCCGGGTTGATACCTACTGATATTATAGGAAAATTAGAATATTTTAACAGTAAGCAAAGGTTTATAAACTCAGACTCCGGTTTTGAGCTTTTCGGCTTATGTGAAAATACCAAAATGCCCGTACGGTGCATAGTTGGCTATAAATGATAGATTTCACATAAATACTTTAACCTACTGATATAACTTAGCAAATTGAGTATAATTGCTGATTACATCAGACCTGTAACTCAGGTTAACACTCAAACTCTTTTACAACCTTTAAAATGACCAAACTACCCCTACGGGGCCTAGTTTGTGTCTAAACACGTTTCAGGCATAATGAAAGACATCTTACTGATGTCACAACATATTTGAAGCATATTAACTTAGGAAACCTGTATTTGGATCTTACTGATACCCGTTACGCTTATTTCGCGTTCGGTTCGGTTTCTGTAACAAGTTTACATAAATTAGCCGAAACGGGTCAAACCTTATCGGTTTAATCTCAAAATCCAGAATGTGCATGAAGGACCCATATTGAACAAGTCTCTGAACTTGTCGGGTCTAAATCACATTCTATCCGGTCTTCGCTTAATCGTGCGTACGAACCGTATCTTGAAAACTAGCCGGTCTAAGCTTAAGCTTAATTAAAGACCCGTTAGGATTCTAATAGGTTATATTAAACCTTCATTCCAGATTAGGAGAACCAGTAAAAGCTACGTGCATTTTGCTTATTGTGATTAATACTTACTCAGGTATATACTTTTAACTTATTTTCCCTATACGGGCTTGGGTTACGGTATATAGCATACCGCTTGATCGGGCATCAAATCTCCACAATTAAGTGGGTAGTTGAATAATTTGATCGGCTCGTTTAAACAGTCTTGTTACTTAAAGCCTTTGGGGGGTTAATGACCATGTCCCGGATATCCTTGGCATCATCTTACGAGATGGCCACGACCTGAGCAGTGAGCACGGGGTGTAGGCGTATACCCGACAGTGTATAACTCAATAATGTGGTGTGTCTATTGATCTTTAACCCGAACAAGATCCGGGATACTGAACGCACAAGTAATATGTAATTCGTTCACAAGATTATAATATTAAATAATTCTCCCAAGTTAAATAAAATGTTTATGCCATGTGCATCGAAACAAATTTTAAATCATTTTCCAAAATGAGTCAGTTGAATGTATTTACCAGTGTAAACTGACGTATTTTCCCAAAAGACTGAATGCAGGTACTAAACGAAATTGGCTGGATTGTCTCCTTAGCATCAATAAAAAGTCTCGCAAGCTTAGGATGCCTGAAGTTTGTTGAACCATTGTTTCTATTTTATTTCGATCCGTTCTGTGGATAAACAATCGAACGTTGTGATACTTGATATTACAATAATTAAATTCGGTTGTATTATATCTTTTAAATTTGCTTCCGCTGTGCATATTAAATATTGTGTTGTTTGACTATTACGTTACCAACCATGACGTCACGATACTCCCCCACCGGGCCCACCGGTGACACGTGGAAATCGGGGTGTGACAAGGAGTTACAAGTAATTCCTGACAGTAGTTCAAGTGGAGCAGCAACTACAAATGTTGGATCAACAGATCTACATTTGGCCACTTGTTTCATCAATCAGACTCCCTTGAAGGCAATTTCTTCCATAGCACCTCTGGTAACCACCAGTGAGTTTATTTTGACCACTGGTACCCTAAAAAGGTTATCAAGTGTTAAAGAAAGAAGACCCTAGAACCAAGAACAAGGGGCATCAATGAATGATTTTTGGGACTTAGTTCCTAAGTCACACATTGGTACAACCACTGCTGGTGGGGAATCAGATGATCCCATTAACTTGGGTGATGATTTAAAATATCAGGAAACAGAGTCGAAAATCTTGAAACATCAGTTGCTGAATTAAAGGATATGGTGCAACAGCTGTTAAAAACTCAAAAAGCGCAATCCACTGCTGTTCCAGCTCAAGCACCTGCACAACCTGCACCTGCTGCAAATGAGCTATGGAATGTATTTCAACCTCTGCTTGAAAAACAAAAACAAATGGCTGATCAGCAGCATGCAATACATGTACAAATGCTGACAAACATGGTGGAGTCAAGATTTAAAGATACTCAAGTAGACATCAAAGCTATCAAGGCTCATATATAAAGCACCACTGGAAAAGTTCCTCCCACTATCCTTTTCATGAATAACCCCTTCTTAGATAATGCCAAAAAGGGGGAGAAAATCAAGTGGAAGAAGAAGGGAATTGAGGATGGTGTTTATATTGAACCGGAAAAAGATAGCCAGAATAAAGCTGCCATATCAACACATACTACTTCACCACACACCACCACAACCACTGCCCTACCACCATCATCATCTATAATCACAGCACCACCACCAAAACCAAACTCACCACCATTACCTCCTGCCATAAAGCAGAAGACAACAGATGTTACAACATCTGTTGTAACGACAACAGTGGTTGAAAAACCAGTTGTTTCAACACCTGTTAGTCAGACACTTTCACCACTCAAACCACCACCACTGATCCACCCAAGACATCATCAGCCTCTCCTACAATAAAAAAGGAGAAGGATTTTCATTCCTGATGATGATTCTCCATCACCACCACCAAAAACAACTTCACCACCTTCAACCCCTGCTTAAAAGCAGAAGACATCTACTGACACATCAGTAGTTGTAATGACAACAGAAGTTGAAACACCAGTTGTTTCAACAACTGTTTGTCAGCCACCATCCACCACTACCTTCACTTCACTTCAAGCCATCTTCACTACAATCAACAAATCACCAAAAAGCACTCCTTCACTGGAGAAAATTTACTCCAGAAAAAGAAAAACAACTCAGGCAGGTGATGACAAATATGATCCTATGGCTGCAAAATATCCACTGGAACCCGAAGCTGTAAAAAATGAGATGAGACAATTCTACACTGAGGATGATCCTTCAAAAAGAAAATTTCCTTCTCTCATAGGCTTCATAATCCCAGAAAATATGGATGAATATCTCAAGCTCAAAGCAAGGCAGGCTAAGATAAGAGCCAAACTTGAATGTGAAGATCAAAGTAACAAAGCCATTTCTGAAAGAATGGAATTTTTGCTCACCAAAGTCAAACAGATGGAAGACTATGCAAGATATCTGAGCAAAGAAATGGAAAATTTACCACCTAAAACAGATCTATGAAAAGAAATGAGAAAAGAATATCTTGCATACATCATGAAAGAAAAATTCTATCCAGCTGAAGAAAAACAATTCGAAGAATGGCCAATAATTGCATTAAAGCATGAGGCAAACAGAATTGAAAGAATAAAAAATGATCCAAGCAAGAAGAGGAAAGCTCCAAACTGGAGTAAATACAAAAAGCTCATTGCTGATCTCACTTCAGAGTATAAAAGGAAGAAACAAGAGCTGGTGGATGCAAAGGTTGAACATGCCAATGTCATAGCAAAATGGACTAGACAGTATACAGATGAGGCTTATGAAAGGCTGAAAAGAAGATAAATGACAAATCCTGATTCACCAAAGAAGCCTGAACACAAAGAGCCAAAATAGGTCATTGATCATAAACCACTGTTCACATCAGCAGATACCTCTATCATTGTGATAAACCAAGAAAAGAGGAAACATCTGACTGTTGCAGAAGAAAAGGAAAAGGAAGCTGAATACTTTGAAGAAGCCATCAAGAAAATGGCTTTAGATAAAGACAGATCAGCAAAGCTTCAAGACCTTGCTAAAAAGGTTTTAAACAAACCATCATCACCAAACACATCAGCAGAAATATCAGACATTGAGCTAGATCAACAAAAGAGACAAGAGCAGATTGACAAAGAAGTTGCAGAAGATATAGCTGCAGCAAATGATGTCATAATAATGGCTTTCCAACAAATGTCTGAAAATTCTGAGCTAGCAAAAGCTCAGGATACTGCTTCACAAATATTTACAAGGCCAAAATCTCCCAACTCATCAGTAAATAAACCTCTCCCAAGAAACCCATTGGGTTCAAAAATACTAAAATGGATGTCTGATCAAAAGACCCATGTATTGACCCTGTTCAGATCCAATGGAGAAGTGAAGTACATATCAAGGAAACAAGCACTAAGCCTTGGTGTTGAAGATCTACAAGATCTCCTTGAACTTACACTGTGCAGGGATGAGGATGACTCAAGTTCCAAGGACTTTGAAGCAGAATTTAAAAGACAAGCTAAGGAACTTCTGATGAGAAAATAAAGATCCAGAATAATGAAGGGTTTTGGCATTATCTGTTCCAGGGGGAGATTGTTGGGATTGAACCCTACCAGAGGAACATATAATTAAAGCCAAAACCGGATTACAACAGTGGATTCACAATAAGCAGCTGTTTACATTAGACTTTTCCCTTGAAAATGATTATAACAACTGATGGTTCTCTATCCACTGTCCGTATACAACTGCTGCTACCCTTTAAACTGCTGATACAGCCCTGAAGAAGTAAACACTGCTGGTTCAATCTACTGATTACAAAGCACTGCCCACTCAAGGACATATCAACTTTGAGGAAAGCACTGATAGAAGAAGATAGCAGTAGTTTAGTGTATTACTTGTCTTACGTAGAATCAGTGGTTAAGATTAGCAGTGTTTGTATAGGAACAGTGGTTACAGGTTGTTAGGCTGTTAGACGTCGCTTTCATGGTGACGTCAGCTGAGATGCCTCAGTGGTTTGGTTTGCCTATAAATGGAGCAGTACTCTGTACTGTTACATTTGATTGACTGAGCGAGTTCTTCTCCTCTAGTCCAATCCTTTCATCTTGTGTGCAATCAACCATGGAGTATCAGGCTGAGGGGGAGTTTAGTTTGTAAGCTTGCTTTGTAATCTTTTGATTTGCTTTGTAACCTTTCGATTGATGAAAAGCATGTGTTTATCAAAACTATTTTCTTCTTTGATTGTGTTTACAAAGTTTGTGTTCATTTCCGCTGCATAACTCATTGAATCATGTTTATTAATTGTTCATTTATTACAAACAAACACAATCATGAGAGCCTCCAATCCTAACATTCTGGTTATTGTCATTCTGGTTTTCCTGGTTCACTTCGTTCTCCATCTGAATTTTAAACATTTATCACGTATTAATATCACAAAATAATAATTACTGCAAACAATCACACAACACGCATATTTGATCAAAATCGTCGAACATTGAGACTTACTCTATTTTATATTATGCATCCATATATATTACAATACAACTGAAATTGAAATTACACTACTATTAGGCATCCATAGCTATTGCCTATATATTTTTTTCAAACATACACACATATTATATATTATTATTATTATTATTATTTTATTTTTTTACTGGTATGGGTTCATCCAAAACTCTATATTCCGCTTGTCATACTTCCAGACGAGTCGTTCTCCTATTTGCCTCATCCTCTCGTTTCCTTCTAAAATCTCCTCACTAAAGGTTCGGAGTTCTTGCACATTTTCTTTACTCATTGGGGGTGCAGGAGCTGGTACTGGGTTTGGGAACTGGGGCATGGGTTCTTGGTAAGGATAAGGGGTTTCTAGAATTTCCCTGATGTATTGGTCGTTATCATAGTAGGGATCTAGAGGGTCCAAGTCTGGGTAGGCTGCTAGGTTTGTCATGGGTTCCTCCAGTATTGGGTAGCATTGTTGGTAATCCCTATGGTCGTCAAACCACGGGTCGTAGTCTAGGTCTAAGGGATTGGGTGCTGGTACTCTAGGTATCTCTGCTGGGTCAAGGGCTGGTGCTGGGAATTGGTTTTCTAGATTGTTTTCAATTTCCATTGGTTGTGTGGGAAACAGTGGTAAGGGCTAGGGTGCTATGAGTTGCTCCAGGTTTGGGTCGACTGCTGTGGTTGCTAAAATATGAAAGTTTGCTAGACTCCTATTGAGCATATCCTGAGTGTGAGCATCTGTTTCTCTCTTAACGCCTGCTAAAGCTCGTTGTTGTTGTAACTTTTTCATCCTCTTCCTACGTTCATGCGTGCCTCTGCTGAACCATCCTCTTTTCTTAGGAGGGAATGGTTCTTCAGATTGGGTGTAACACCCGAAAATTTTAAAACACAAAATGTAACAATCCTTATGAATTATAGACCAATAGGAAACCCTAATTGAGACACCCAAGTGATTCTGTGCAAACCCTAGAATTTTCATAATTTTCAGAATCAGGATTAGGGCCCCTAAAACTCAGGGGGGTATTCCCTAGTTGATGATTATCTATAATTGCGTGCTCAGGAAGTTGAATTTTTATATATCGTCGACTCAGCAATGCTAGAAACACACGCGGCAATCACATAGCAATTTTGGAACCCATACGATGCGCAGGGGGTTTATGTATACGATGCGCAGGGGTACCATACGATGCGTATGGCATCTTTGGTCTACGATGCGCAGGGCTTACCAAATTTCACCTATAAATAGAGGACATTGGCATTCGCTTTCTGGTGTTCAAACGACGAAAGAATTCGTCAAAATTCTTCGTGTTATCTTCTGTTTACCTCAATCAACACACACAAAACACAAATTAAGTATAGCGGGGTGCTGCAGAACAGGGTAATAACTCAATCGCTATTACGATTCATTGTCCGATCGATCGATGTACTCAATGGATGTTTAAGTGCTGCCCACATTAGGGTTATACTTTGTCGTTCGTTATTAATTTGACGGATCATCGTTAATTCGATGGATAAAGTATTGTACTTTGTCGTTCGTCATTAATTTGACGGATCATCGTTAATTCGATGGATGAAGTATCACACTTTGTCGTTCGTTGTGAGAATTTGATCTCGTGAGTTATCGTAAATGCTGTATTAAGTTAAATACCTAGTTTGTGAGCAAGTTAGGTTAAGAAGATAATCAGTAGGCTAAACTCTGCCCGTATAAACCTACAATTGAAAACAAGGTAGCATCATTTGGAAATTTTAAGGTACGGATAGGTTCCTTTCTTTCAATTTACTTCATTTGATACAAGTATATCATTTCTGATTTTAAGGTCCGTATTAAGATCTAAGGTATAAGTTATAAGTTATAAGTTCCATACGGGTAGATTCCTTTCTTTCGATTTCTGTCAATTCTGATATATCGTACGGGTAGATTCTTTTCTTTCGATTTCTGTCAATTCTGATATATCGTACGGGTAGATTCCTTTCTTTCGATTTCTGTCAAATCTGATTTTAAATTCCGTATTAAGATTAAGTAAGTTATAAATTCCTTACGTATAGAATCCTTTATTTCGATTTATGTTGTTTTGATCCAAGTATATTATTCCTGATTTTAGATTTCGTATTAAGATTAAGTTATGAAATAATTTATAAGTTCCGTACGGATAGACTCTTTTCTTTCGATTTATGTCGTTTGAATATAGGTATATCATTTCTAATTTTAAATTTCGTATTAAGATTAAGTCATGATTTTAAGTTCCGTATTAAGATTAAGTTATGAAATAAGTTATAAGTTCTGTACGGATAGATTCCTTTCCTTCGATTTACGTCTTTTGAATTTAAGTATATCATTTCTAATTTTAGATTCCGTATTAAGATTAAGTTATAAGTTTCATACGAATAGATCCGTATTAAGATTAAGTTATAAGTTTCATACGAATAGATCCGTATTAAGATTAAGTTATGAAATAAGTTATAAGTTCAGTACGGATAGACTCCTTTCTGTCGAGTTATGTCATTTTGATACAAGTATATCATTCATGATTTTAAGTTCCGTATTAAGATTAAGTTATAAATTCAGTACGGATAGAATCCTTTCTTTCGATTTACGTCTTTTTGATATAAGTATATCATTCCTGATTTTAAATTCCATATTAAGATTAAGTTAAGAAATAAGTTATAAGTTCCGTACGAATAGAATCCTTTCTTTCGATTTATGTCAGTTAGGTACGTATAGAATCCTTTCTTTCGATTTATGTCCGTTGGGTACGGATAGAATCCTTTCTTTTGATTTATATCAATTGAATACAAGTTCCGTATTAAGATTAAGTTAGGAAATAAATGTTGGAAGTTCCAAACATTTTTAAAAGATGTTGTTTTACATCAGTATTTTAGAAAGTGGTTTTCATTTCATACTCTAGTGGTTCCTTGTTAACGAGTCAAGGTTTTATCTTGTTCGTTTAATAAACCACATTTTAGGGACGAAATTGTCAAGATAGGAGTGATTTCCATACCTTGGTGACTGGTTCCACTCTTTGATTATAAAACTCCTCACATCTTTGATTATAGATTCCTTTGACAGTCCGTTCGATTTCTATTCTAATCATTTGATTTCGCTTTCATGTCATGCGATAGTTTTCTATTAGTTGTACTCATTATCGCATGTTCCAAAATATGTTCCGTTTTGTTCTGAAAATAAGTTTTATAAGTTATGTGAATAAGACTCTTTGTACTCTGATACCCTGAGTATCGCTTCTCGTGGAGTGTCCCACGAGCATGTTGTTGTGGCATCGACATCATGTGCTCCATCCGTGACGGAGAGATTAGTTCACAGCGTCTCTTAAGTACAAGTGTGGTACATATATTAGGAGGCGTATGGATCGGATCCTAGGATTTAAGTTTTCAGGAAATGGATAACGGGTATGCCAACTTGCCATTTCATTTGATAAGTATGCAGGAGTAGCTACCTGTGTATTGTCACGTTTTAAGTTTTCAGTTTGCTCATGGGTACATCCGTAAGATATGATTATGAAATTAAGTTATTTGCATCGTCAAGTTCCATCCGGTTATCAAAATAAAATAAGCTTTTGTTTTCCTCTATCCGCACACTGGGCAAAACTTTATCAAAATTTTGCTCAGACGTACGTTTTTTGTTGTTGTTGTTTTCTTCTTTACGTCAGGTTATCAAGACAAGCTGGGACGGAATATGGAAGAGTGCTCGAGTGTTTAGAAAAGACGGTAGAAATAATTGTAATGGATTAGATATCCTTCATTAAGCTGTAAAGCCTTGTAAAACATTTAAGTATAAATGGAATTATGTTTTTGATCTGACCACCGTTATTGTGACACGCCGGCCCGTTCCGGGACGGGGTGTTACAGCTATGGTATCAGAGCAAAGGCTCTTTCCTGTAGAAAACTTAAACATAAGTTAAGACCTGTGAGGTAATGGGTAGATATTGGGTTACGATTTCGATGTCCAATCAGTCGATACATAGGTTAGTAACTTTTCTTTTCACTTCATGATAGTCTCGAACATAAGTATTTTGTCATCTTCATTGTTTTTACTCTAGTATGACTATTGATCATAGTGGGCCGCATTCCAGTATGATTATTAATATATATATAGGTATGCAATAATTTCGAGGACGAAATTTTTTTTAAGAGGGGTAGATTTGTAACACCCAAAAATTTTAAAACACAAAATGTAACAATCCTTATGAATTATAGACCAATAGGAAACCCTAATTGAGACACCCAAGTGATTCTGTGCAAACCCTAGAATTTTCATAATTTTCAGAATCAGGATTAGGGCCCCTAAAACTCAGGGGGGTATTCCCTAGTTGATGATTATCTATAATTGCGTGCTCAGGAAGTTGAATTTTTATATATCGTCGACTCAGCAATGCTAGAAACACACGCGGCAATCACATAGCAATTTTGGAACCCATACGATGCGCAGGGGGTTTATGTATATGATGCGCAGGGGTACCATACGATGCGTATGGCATCTTTGGTCTACGATGCGCAGGGCTTACCAAATTTCACCTATAAATAGAGGACATTGGCATTCGCTTTCTGGTGTTCAAACGACGAAAGAATTCGTCAAAATTCTTCGTGTTATCTTCTGTTTACCTCAATCAACACACACAAAACACAAATTAAGTATAGCGGGGTGCTGCAGAACAGGGTAATAACTCAATCGCTATTACGATTCATTGTCCGATCGATCGATGTACTCAATGGATGTTTAAGTGCTGCCCACATTAGGGTTATACTTTGTCGTTCGTTATTAATTTGAGGGATCATCGTTAATTCGATGGATAAAGTATTGTACTTTGTCGTTCGTCATTAATTTGACGGATCATCGTTAATTCGATGGATGAAGTATCGCACTTTGTCGTTCGTTGTGAGAATTTGATCTCGTGAGTTATCGTAAATGTTGTATTAAGTTAAATACCTAGTTTGTGAGCAAATTAGGTTAAGAAGATAATCAGTAGGCTAAACTCTGCCCGTATAAACCTACAATTGAAAACAAGGTAGCATCATCTGGAAATTTTAAGGTACGGATAGGTTCCTTTCTTTCAATTTACTTCATTTGATACAAGTATATCATTTCTGATTTTAAGGTCCGTATTAAGATCTAAGGTATAAGTTATAAGTTATAAGTTCCATACGGGTAGATTCCTTTCTTTCGATTTCTGTCAATTCTGATATATCGTACGGGTAGATTCTTTTCTTTCGATTTCTGTCAATTCTGATATATCGTACGGGTAGATTCCTTTCTTTCGATTTCTGTCAAATCTGATTTTAAATTCCGTATTAAGATTAAGTAAGTTATAAATTCCTTACGTATAGAATCCTTTATTTCGATTTATGTTGTTTTGATCCAAGTATATTATTCCTGATTTTAGATTTCGTATTAAGATTAAGTTATGAAATAATTTATAAGTTCCGTACGGATAGACTCTTTTCTTTCGATTTATGTCGTTTGAATATAGGTATATCATTTCTAATTTTAAATTTCGTATTAAGATTAAGTCATGATTTTAAGTTCCGTATTAAGATTAAGTTATGAAATAAGTTATAAGTTTTGTACGGATAGATTCCTTTCCTTCGATTTACGTCTTTTGAATTTAAGTATATCATTTCTAATTTTAGGTTCCGTATTAAGATTAAGTTATAAGTTTCATACGAATAGATCCGTATTAAGATTAAGTTATAAGTTTCATACGAATAGATCCGTATTAAGATTAAGTTATGAAATAAGTTATAAGTTCAGTACGGATAGACTCCTTTCTGTCGAGTTATGTCATTTTGATACAAGTATATCATTCATGATTTTAAGTTCCGTATTAAGATTAAGTTATAAATTCAGTACGGATAGAATCCTTTCTTTCGATTTACGTCTTTTTGATATAAGTATATCATTCCTGATTTTAAATTCCATATTAAGATTAAGTTAAGAAATAAGTTATAAGTTCCGTACGAATAGAATCCTTTCTTTCGATTTATGTCAGTTAGGTACGTATAGAATCCTTTCTTTCGATTTATGTCCGTTGGGTACGGATAGAATCCTTTCTTTTGATTTATATCAATTGAATACAAGTTCCGTATTAAGATTAAGTTAGGAAATAAATGTTGGAAGTTCCAAACATTTTTAAAAGATGTTGTTTTACATCAGTATTTTAGAAAGTGGTTTTCATTTCATACTCTAGTGGTTCCTTGTTAACGAGTCAAGGTTTTATCTTGTTCGTTTAATAAACCACATTTTAGGGACGAAATTGTCAAGATAGGAGTGATATCCATACCTTGGTGACTGGTTCCACTCTTTGATTATAAAACTCCTCACATCTTTGATTATAGATTCCTTTGACAGTCCGTTCGATTTCTATTCTAATCATTTGATTTCGCTTTCATGTCATACGATAGTTTTCTATTAGTTGTACTCATTATCGCATGTTCCAAAATATGTTCCGTTTTGTTCTGAAAATAAGTTTTATAAGTTATGTGAATAAGACTCTTTGTACTCTGATACCCTGAGTATCGCTTCTCGTGGAGTGTCCCACGAGCATGTTGTTGTGGCATCGACATCATGTGCTCCATCCGTGACGGAGAGATTAGTTCACGGCGTCTCTTAAGTACAAGTGTGGTACATATATTAGGAGGCGTATGGATCGGATCCTAGGATTTAAGTTTTCAGGAAATGGATAACGGGTATGCCAACTTGCCATTTCATGTGATAAGTATGCAGGAGTAGCTACCTGTGTATTGTCACGTTTTAAGTTTTCAGTTTGCTCATGGGTACATCCGTAAGATATGATTATGAAATTAAGTTATTTGCATCGTCAAGTTCCATCCGGTTATCAAAATAAAATAAGCTTTTGTTTTCCTCTATCCGCACACTGGGCAAAACTTTATCAAAATTTTGCTCAGACGTACGTTTTTTGTTGTTGTTGTTTTCTTCTTTACGTCAGGTTATCAAGACAAGCTGGGACGGAATATGGAAGAGTGCTCGAGTGTTTAGAAAAGACGGTAGAAATAATTGTAATGGATTAGATATCCTTCATTAAGCTGTAAAGCCTTGTAAAACATTTAAGTATAAATGGAATTATGTTTTTGATCTGACCACCGTTATTGTGACACGCCGGCCCGTTCCGGGACGGGGTGTTACATTGGGCCTTGAACACGAATATCCCATCTTCATTGTCAGTTGAATACCCTGAGAGGGTAGGCTGTGAAGAGGTGCCTTCATCCCTGTGTGAGCTGGACAACTGACGGTAAGCGTCTGAAGGTTCTTGGTCGCTCATACTGTAAACTAACAAATAGTCAAATAACACACAACAATAAAATACAGATATGCACGTAGTTCCGTAGAAAATTTTCTAACATTTTGAATAATATCTTGGTGTCAGCGGAACACTTCTGTGGCTGAATCAGTGGCTTAGCTCTGATACCACCTTTTGTCGCAACCCCCGTCCCCTAATTACCCGAGAATGGGCGGCCGCAACCAATTTCAGTGGTATCGGTGTTTATCATTTTGGTAGTAGATTTTACATCAGGATCGTAGTTAGGAAATATTTTATCAGAGTAAAATACCATGCTTTTATAATATTAAACACATGGGAAAATCCCAACTTTCAAGTACCCACATTCTTTTTTTATAGGGATAAACCCTATTTTATTTAAATAAAACATCTCTTTATTTTAGGTAACTTTTATAGCCACTTTTCCAAGCCTTCAGTGCTGTCTAGCTGGCTTCTATTTGGCTTTCACATTTTGTTACCTGAAATGCGTTTAAACACATTTTGTCAGTGGGAAATACTGGTGAGTGAATCCCAGTTTAATCAAGACATGTAAAAACCGTTGTACAGTATTGAGAGTGGTCGCGCAATTACATTTGTTTCCATCTACTTTAATTACCACCCACGGTACCGTCAACCCGACTTGTGGTCATGTTACTACTCACAATGTAGTAACAAATTTCGTATACAAAACCCCAACATATCGACGATGATTGTAGAATACAAATACTCAATCATTGTTTAATATAATGTTAATCATTTGAGGTTTTGTAAAAATAGTTTGCATAAAGGTTCACAAAAGAAGATTACTCACATTGTTGTCTTAGGGTTTTCCTTAAGGATTTCCTGGTGATTATCTATTATTTACACAATGCACTTGCGTTAGTATAATAACCCAATATTTACATTAGTAATACCCTCCCTGAGACGGCATTCCAATGACTACGTCGGGCAGAACCTCGACAACTGTTACGGAACCCTAAATCAATCGGGCAGCGTATCTAATACGTAACCGGGGGTTATGATACTTACAACGAGGCAGGGCTTCGCTAATTAGGGGGGGGGGGATAATACCCGATTATAGTTTCTAAACTTTAGAAATTGGGAGAGAATTTGAGATTTTAATGATTCAAAATGAGAGCCGAAACTCTCAATTTATAGTGCCTGGTCGACAATGGGTCGCGGCCCCCGACAGCCAAGGTTGTCTCTCTCGCGGCCCGCGAGATAGGTGTGTAGGGCCGTAGGGTTGATTGGTCACGAATATAGCCTCGACACGCTGCTGCCACGTGGCAGCTCAGGGCTGCGCCTGGTGGCTAGGTGCTCGCGCCCCGCGACAAACACCCAAGGGTGTGTCGCGCCCCACCAGAGACCAGAAATTTTTGTATTTTTTTAATTTTAATAAAAATAAAGGTATTCGGGGCCTGTTTTCGTATACGAGGTGTATTTTAGGACGTATTGGGATATTTTAAATATTTTTAGGGTGTCGGAATTATTTTGGAGGGTTGTTATATAAGTCACTTCAATGGTAGTAGTCTTGGAGCTTGCACGAAATCAGCAACACAATCGGGTAGGGCGCGGATGTACTTCTTGATTATGATGTCGGGGGTTGAGACTTGTCTAGGACAGATGATACTAAGCTACTTAAAGCAAGCAGTAAGACCAGCATTGTCGCCACCTTCTTGTTTGTTATTCCAAAACTCGTTCTCCTGCTTCTGGTGCTCATGTGGGGGCAGAATTCTTTCATCGTGATTTCCTTCAATTCCTCCCAAGAAAGTTGTCGCAACCCCCGACCCCTGTCTCGGGAGGCGGGCGGCCGCGGCCTACTCAGAGATGGTGGTATCGGTATTTATCATTATTTTCCAGCGGAATTTTCATCAGGACCGTAGTTAGGAAATATTTTATCAGAGTAAAACACCACATTTTATAATAATAAATATATTGGGATAAAACCCAAGTTTTCGTTACAAACGGGTTTATAGGGATAAACCCTATTTTATTGAAATAAAACATATTCTTTATTTATGTAACTTTTATAGCCACTTTTCCAAGCCTTCAGTGCTGTCCAGCTGGCTTCTATTTGGCTTTCACATTTGGTTACCTGAAACGCGTTTAAAAATATTTTGTCAGTGGGAAATACTGGTGAGTGAATCCTGAGACACCTGGGTCACTGCGACCATCAAACAAATACCAAGCCAATGAAATATTGTATTTCATACTTGGGATCTGTATAAATATGTGTATCTTTTGCACATATCAATTTTTGTTCGATTTCAAGCTTTAAATCACTTTCTAGAAGGTTATACGCGCACTGATGCGTAAATATAACCAGTTTAATGCAACGAACACTCCGGAATAGTGAAATAGGCTTAACATACCTTAAATAACCTTTACATAACTTAGAAATAAGTTTCGAAGGCTTTGGTATGACAAAATTAAGTTAAATCGCTTACAGGGACTAAAGTTGACAAACTGCGAAAGTATGCCAATTTGAACTGTAACAAACATTCCGGAACATGGCCATAAGTTAAACATACCATAAATATCCTTTACATATCTTAGAAATAGGCTTTGAGGGGTTCGGTGTGCTAAAATAAACTTTTGGGTCATTCAGGGACTAAAAGCGTCAAAAAGTGCACAAGTTTGCACTTTCGCGCATAACTTACGTTCTGAATACATCCGGACATCCAAAAATTTATGCAAGCACTAAAATATTTTATTTTAGTGTTTGGCATAAGAAAAATCCATTCGTCGCGCAATTTGGATCGTTTTTCGCGCTTATGCGCATGTCGTCGTAATTAAGCGAACATCGCGATCGTACGACCAAACGAACCGACATCCGGGATATTTTTTAGCATGTTTCATGTCCACAATGTTTAGGCATCATTTTAGGGCCTTAAAGTTGACTTAACGAGCCTTAAACATGTCGGAAATGGCCTTAATACACAACGGGGACTGAAATGGAAACTTTGGAAACTGTTTGTTGATCAGAAGGACCTAGGCGTGACACCTAGCCCCCTAGGCGTCACGCGAGGCCCTTTCAGATCAGCAAAAGTTGTTTAATCAATTGTTAACAGCTGCTAAACACTCCAAAGGCCAATGCCACATGTTAATCCCTGATGTTGGGGGGGCCAAGTTGAGTTACCTTAGTGTACCAACAAGTGTAGGGACAAGATCAAAGCATGGTATTCGAGGAACGATCCTAACGGTGGTCCATTTCCTATAAATACCCAATACTTTCATTTTCAAAAACCCACACCTTTGAAATCTGAATTTTCTCTCTAAGTTGTTGTGTTTAACACTTCATACCTGAGAGTATTCGGATTCAAACCTTCCGTTCTTGGACCCTTTGTAAGTGTTCCTTCGTTCTTTTATTCTTTTAGCATTAAAGTCAAACTTTGTTTGACTTTCTGCATTGACCAGTTTATGGTCAATGCGAAGTTCATTTGAACTTCATAACGTGAGCGTAATCACGATGGTTATAGTCCCTAGTGACTATACCTACTGATTACCACGTTATCTAGGCTCAGTGACGAGTCGTAGTTTCGGCCAAAATACGTATTCTTGCGTATTTTGTAACCAAACTACTTGTGGGTATCAAAACCGTTTGTTTTGATACCAAACCTGTTTTCTAAACTTAGTTAAGCATGTTTTAACATGCTTAGCTCGTCACTTTTATTTTAATGCTTATATAGGGTCGTAAGGTAAGCGATCTAAACAATCGCTTATACTTTCGAACCCGACCCGTTTGGTCGATCATTAGGATCCGACCAAACACATTAGGTGACCATAGTTGTATAGGGAATAACCTTCCGAGGTTATACCTTATGGTCACGACGTTTAGTTAGTTGTATGATAGGTAGTATATATGCCTTAGGTAAATTACCAAAATACCCTTTTTGCGCCGAAATTCATTTTAAGCATATGTAACATAACTTTTGGTATCTAAACTGATTTGGCAACAATATTAGACATGTTAAGGCATATATTACTTGTCATAGGACTAGTTAAGCGGTCCGAACGCGTTTCAAGCGAACGACGCGTTAAAGTAGCATAAGCTACCTAAACGGGTCGTAATGGGTCGTAAGCACTTAGGTTAGGTTTCATTGTAGTATGTAGGCCTTGTTAAACCATATTACATGAGTTCCCCTACTCATTTGGTTTACGAGCCTCATTCTATCCAATCCTCCGATTTAGGTCCGGATTATTAACATAGTTACCTATACTAGGTGCCGTTTGATTTCCGTGATCTCTAGTATTGTTTGGTTGTTACTCTAGGACTACTAAGCAATCTCAAGTGAGTACATAGACCCCTCTTTTACTATTTTCCAAACATTTTGGGGTGAAACACATGTGCCTACTTGTTACTTTTGTGCCTTTCATGCTTTCATATCATATGCTTGTTATGTTCATCAGTACATTTATAGTACATGATTTCATTATGTTTTTGCTATGTATGTCCATTTGTGTGCATACTTAGTACATCGTTTTACATTACATTTCATGCTATGTATGTCCATTGTGTGCATACTTAGTACATCGTTTTACATTACATTTCATGCTATGTATGTCCATTGTGTGCATACTTAGTACATTGTTTTACATTACATTTCACGCTATGTATGTTCATTTGATTACATACTTAGTGCATTGTTTTCACATGCTTACATTTTGGTATAACAATACCGCATAGATGTTTGTATCAGTATAGCATGCATTGGTTCCACAAAACATAACTTTGATTTAAACTATGTTTAACTCGATACTCTGTTTTTGTGCATTTTACCTATGGTATAGTTGATATATTTCACTTGCCATACATGATATTTTTGGATATACAGTTCATGATTTACATTAAACATAAACATTTTGACATTGATATACACATTCAGTGATTTACATTAGACATGGACATTTTGATATGGTTTACACAATAACACTCGACAATTTATTTATACATGAACAATTTACATTGGTGGTTGGTTTGGGTAAATGATTTGAGTAACGAGGCGTGTGTAATATGATACAAGCATGGTGGATACGCCGCTGGTACTTCCTATATATAAGTGCTTGTATAATATTACATAGCGTAGCGTTAATTAAATCATTTCAGTATAGACATATTACATTTTACACAAAAAACATAATTTTTTCACAAGACATTGTTTTACAAAACGGTTTATTTTATACAACCCATTTTACTTGGTTAATTCATTAATCATACACCTTTCTTTTATATAATCTGATTTCTTATCGAGTTTTCATATGATTTATAAAAGAAAACGCTTAACAAGATTCATGACCAACTTTTATTAAACCTTTATTCTAAAACCCAAGTCATGAATCCTATTTTCACAAAACCTATGTATCTCACAGGAATTTTTATCCTGACGTACCTATTTTCACATGTGTTTCAGGACATGATGCATAGGATTTATCAAGATACACTTAGGCGGACTTGGGCCTTAGCGACAATAAAAGATGCAAGACTAGTTATTTATGTTATGTTTCTTTGTTTGTCAAGACATTGTAACTCTTTTAATCAATAAAACAATATTTCAATTTCCATGTGTTATGAAACAATGATTCTGTTACAACACTCCCCGACGTTTCCACCACGTTTTGTTGTTTTACGTGGTTGGGGTGTGACAAATCCCAATTTAATCAAAACAGGTTTTATCAGTTTACAGTATTGAGGGAGGTCTCGCAATTACATTTGTTTATTTTTCTACTTTAATTACCACCCACGGTACTGTCAAGCCGACTTGTGGTCACGTTACTACTCACAGTGTAGTAACAAATTTTGTATACAAAACCCCAATATACCGACGATAATTGTAGAATTACAAATACTCAATCACTGTGAAATATAAATTAAAGCAATTGAGGTTTTGTAAAAACAGTTTGCAAAAAGGAGGATTACTCACATTGCTATCTTAGGTAATTTCATGTGGCTTCCTGGTTATAATCTAATAATTTTAAATAATGCACACGTGTTGGTATAATAACCCAATTATACATTAGTTATACCCTCCCCGAGACAGAACTCCAACGACTACGTCGTGCAGAGCCTCAACAGCCGTTACGGAGCACTAGATCAATCGCGCAGCGTATCTAATACGTAACCGGGGGTTAAAATACTTACAACGAGGCAGATCTTCGCTATATTAGTCGGTATAATTCATTCTATTAATTCTAATATCTCCGAATTTGAGAGAGATCGAGAGAATTTGAACGATTTGGGACTGAAGGCCGATGGCCTCCATTTATAGGGCTGCTTCGGCAGTCCCTCGCACCCCGCGGAAAACGCACAAGGGGCTTGCGCGCCCCCGCGAGATAGGTGGTGTAGGCCCTAGCTTGGTCCGATCATCAGGTAGCTTTGACACGAGTGGGGACACGTGGCGGCTCCGGGGCTTGCCGCTTGTTCTCTCGCTCGCGGCCTTCGTAAGATGAAGACTAAGTCTTCGCGACCCGCGAAAGACTATAAAAATTGATTTTTATTTATTTTTTTATAAAAATAAAGGTATTTAGGGCCATTTTACGTATACGGGGTGTATTTTAGGATGTATAGGGATGTTCTAAATATTTTAGGAGTGTTGGAATTATTTTAGGAGGGTTGTTATATCCTCCCCACCTTATTTTAGAACTCGTCCTCGAGGTCTACTGGAATAGGTGTGGATATTTCCTTTGCATCTCTGATTCAAGCTCCCATGTGTACTCTGGTCCTCTCTTGGAATCCCATTTCACTTTGACTAGAACTAGTCTCTTGTGTTTGAGATTCTTGACTTTTCTGTCTTCAATCTGTAGGGGTTTCTCTACGAACTTAAGTTTCTCATTTACCTCTATATTCTTAAGAGGTACTACTAATGATTCATTAGCTAAACACTTTTTGAGATTACATACATGAAATACGTCATGTATTCCTGCCATTTCTTCTGCCAGTTGTAGCTGATAAGCTACTGGTCATATCCTTCTGATAATCTCAAAGGGTCCAACATACCTGGGGCTTAGCTTTCCTCTTTTGATGAATCTTACCACTCTTTTCCAAGGAGAAACCTTTAATAATACCTTATCTCCTACCTGAAATTCTAACGGCTTTCGCCTGTTATCAGCATAACTCTTTTGTCGATCACGGCTGCCTTAAGTCTTTCCTTAACTTGAATAATTTTGTCTGTTGTTTCTGTACTGTCTCAAGTCCAGATAGTTGCTTTTCTCCAATTTCTGCCCAACAGACAGGAGTTCGGAACTTTCGCCCATAAAGTGCTTCAAATGGTGCAGCATTGATACTGGTATGATAGCTGTTATTATAAGAAAATTCTATTAATGGTAGGTGATCGTCCCAATCTCCTCCGAAATCAATTACACAAGCTCTAAGCATATCTTCCATTGTCTGAATCGTCCTTTCGCTTTGTCCGTCCGTTTGAGGATGATAAGCGGTGCTTAGATTTAGCTTGGTTCACATTGCTTTTTGGAAACTAGTCTAAAAATGAGAGGTAAAACGGTTATCTCTATCAGAAATAATAGATAAAGGAATTCCATGTAATGAGATTATTTCATTTACATACAATTTGGCTAACTGTTCCATACTGAAAGTTTCCTTCATTGGTAAGAAATGAGCTGATTTGGTTAACCTATCTACAATCACCCAGATTGTATCATTACCTTTTCTTGTCTTGTGTAATTTGGTAACAAAATCCATTGGGCTTCTTCTAATATTCGGTGGCGTAGGTTTCCTCGTTTAGGTATCTAAATCCTTTCCTTATGGAATTTCCAAATTCCATCTGTTCCTTGTTCTAATTCTTTAATCATTCCTATAATTTTTCAGTATCATCTTTGATTACTGATTCCTGTGCTTCTCTAATCTGTTCATTTAAATCTATCTGCAGATTTAATTTAAGAGAACATACTCTTTTTGGCTTTTGATGATACTTTCGACTTAAAGCATCAGCAACTACACTAGCCTTTCCTGCATGATACTAGATATTACAATCATAATCGCTAAGAATCTCCATCCAGCGTCTTTGTCTCATATTTAACTCCTTTTGCCCAAAAACATATCTTAAACTCTTATGATCAGTGAAAATGGTAAACTTACTACCATAAAAGTAATGTCTCCAAATCTTAAGGGCAAAAATTATGGCTCCTAACTCCAAATCATGGGTTGTATAATTCTCTTCATGATTCTTAAGTTGTCTAGAGGCATAGGCTATAACCTTTTGACGTTGCATCAACACATATCCATAACCTAACTTAGAAGCGTCACAATAGACTACAAAGTCTTCCGTTCCTTCTGGTAATGCTAGTATGGGTGCGTTGGTTAATCTTTGCTTAAGAATTCTAAAGGCTTCTTCTTGTTTTGGTCCCCATTCAAACTTAACAGATTTACAGGTTAGCTTGGTTAAGGGAATGGCTATTCTAGAAAAATCTCAGATAAACCGTCTATAATAACCGGCCAGTCCTAGAAAACTTCTAACCTCAGTTGGCGACTTAGGGGTTTTCCATTTAGTAATTGCCTCGATCTTTGTGGGATCCACATGAATTCCTTCATGATCAACTAAATGTCCGAGAAACTGCACTTCTTCTAACCAAAACTCACACTTCGAGAATTTAGCATAAAGCTTTTCCTTTCTCAATAAACTTAGGAGTGCATGTAGGTGCTCTGCATGTTCCTCTTTACTCTTAGAGTAAATGAGAATATCATCTATAAAGACAATTATGAATTTATCCAAATATGGCTTACATATTCGGTTCATCATGTCCATAAATGCGGCTGAGGCTTTGGTTAAACCAAATGGCATGACAGTAAATTCATAATGACCATACCTTATTCTGAAGGCGGTCTTAGGAATGTCCTCTTCTTGTACCTTTAATTGATGATATCCTTAGCGTAAATCGATTTTAGAAAAGAAACGAGCTCCTTGTAACTGATCAAACAAATAATCAATTCTCGGTAATGGGTACCGATTTTTAATCATGACTTTATTCAATTCACCGTAATCAATGCACATTCGCATTGACCCTTCTTTCTTTTTGACGAATAAGATTGGTGCCCCCCATGGCGATGAGATTGGTTGTATGAATCCTTTTTCCAATAGTTCGTCTAATTGTTTCTTTAACTCTTGCATTTCTGCGGGTGCTAAATGGTAAGGTTCCTTGGCAATCGGTGTTGTTCCTGGTAACAGGTGAATTCTGAATTCGACTTCTCTATCCGGCGGTAGTCCTGGTAATTCTTCTGGAAATATGTCTGGAAATTGAGATACTATGGGGATATCTTTCAATTCTTTTCCTTTAGTGTTAATGACTATGGAAATCATATACACTAGTGATCCTTTTCTTGCACAGCTTGCTGTTTTCATCACAAATATGAATTTCGTGGATCTAGATGGCTTATCTACTTTAATTGTGATCTTTTCACCTTTTGGTGAATTTACTTGGATTGACTTTTGATCACATAGAATACTGGCTTTATCAGCTATTAACCAATCCATTCATTGGGTAAAAATTTGCAATAAACTTTTGATTTAAAAATTCTGTTCTTGCTCCCCGCAAGATTTCAGTAACCTTAATGGATTCTCAGTTTGATGTTGCTACTAGACATTCTTGTGAGAGTTTGGTTAATGGTTGATTGAGAAGCTTGCAAAATGAAGTATTAATAAAACTTTGGTTTGCACCAGAGTCAAATAATACTTTATCAAAAACATCATTAACTAAAAACGTACCGGCAATCATGTCCGGAATCATTTTGGCTTCTTCTGCCGTCAGAACAAATGCTCTAGCATTCTTAGTAGTCTTGTTGTTCATGGCTGGAGCTAATTTCGGACAATTTGGCTTGATATGACCTTTTTCTCCACAATTGAAGCATACCCCATTACTTGGTTTGTTCCTACAGTCTTCTTCCTTGTGTCCAAGTATCTTACAGAAATTACAGTAGGTGGAGCATCTTCCTGAATGCTTCTTCTTACAGACTTTACAATAAGGTGTAGAGGTAGAACCTATATTTTTCCCACGGTTGGAATTACCATAGTGAAATTCCTGGGTAAGTTTCTGAGCTAGGTTCTTCCTTTGGTTTTCTTCTTGTGTACGTACCAGTTCATCAGTCAAGGTATTGGCTAGTTCTACAGCTTCTTCTATGGTTTGTGGTCTAGCTGCCTTGACTACATGTCTAATTTCACTTATTAATCCTCAGATGTAACGAGAGATTAATACTGGTTCTGGTGATGCTAGGGTTGACACTATTCTAGCATATTCAAAGAATGTAGTAGTGTAACCCTTGCTATCTACTCAAGTCATTCTAAGGTTTAAGAATTTATTGGCTATCTGTTCCTTTTCATTGGGATGATAGAATTTCCTTTCAACCATATTCTTAAACTCATTCCATTCCATATTATAGACCCTGTCACTTCCCCTAGACTGGAGAATAGTGTTCCACCATTCTAAAGCTGCATTCTTAAATAAATTGGAAGCAAACATGATTTTATCTTCTTCTGTGCACTTGCTTATTTTTAAGACTGCTTCAGTCTTTTCTATCCAGCGTAACGCTGCAATGGCTCCTTTATTGCCAGAGAATTCTATTGGTTTACAGGACCAGAATTCTTTGTAAGAACAACCATAAGACATGGTTCTTCTTCTTTTTGGAATTGGCAATTAAAGTAATGGTCCATTGTTTACGTGGTGATCAGGTTCAGTAGGTGGTCGTTTACTTCCACTGTTACTTTTATTATTTTCCGCTTCCTTAACCGTTTTGATAACATATGGCATTGCGTCTATAATCCCTTGTGCCACTATGTGTTGGATGGCACTGTTATCTACTTGGTTTCCGTTATTATTGTTATTCGGATTTTCTTGATTCACTTCGTTGTCCATCTAGATTGTAAACATTTATCATGTATTAATATCACAGGACAATATTTAATGCAAACAATCACACAACAAGCATATTGATCAAAATCGTCGAACATTGCGACCTTTACTCTACTTTATATATATGTGTCTATTACAAACTGTAACTGAAATTTAAAGTACAATACTAGTATGCATCAGTAGTTATTATCTATTTATTGATATATATATATATATATATATATATTCACTTTACAAAATTGCATATTACGCACATCATACTTCCAAACGAGCCTTTCACCTATATGTCTTATCCTTTCACTTTCGTCTAACAACTCCTCACCAAATGTTCGGAGTTCCTGCACATTCTTCGTACTCATGGGTGGGGCTGGTGCTGGTATCGGGTCAGGAAATTGGGGCATCGGTTCTTCATGTGGGTATGGGTTCTCTAGGATTTCCCTGATATACTGGTCATTATCCCAATATGGATCTAGAGGGTCCAGGTTGGGATAGGGTGCTACTGGGTTTTGCATGGGTTCCTTTATTGGGTAAAGTTCTTGGTAATCTCTGTGGTCGTCAAACCATGGGTCATAGTCTGGGGGATGGGGTGCTGGGACTCTAGGGATTTCAGCTGGGTCAAAAGCAGGCACTGAAATTTGGTCTACTGGGTTTGGCTCAATTTCCATAGGTTGTGTGGGAAATAGTGGTAACGGCTGGGGTGCAATGAGTTGTTCTAGATTTGGGTCTGCAACTGTGGTAGCTAAGATATGAAAATTTGCTAATCTTCTATTGAGCATATCCTGAGTTTGAGCATTCATTTCTCTATTGGCCGCTACTAATGCCCGCTGTTGCTGTAAGTTTCTCATCCTTTTTCTACGCTCATGCGCTCCCCGACTGAACCATCCTCTCTTCTTGGGAGGGAATGGCTCTTCAGACTGTGCCTTAAATACAAAGATCCCTTCTTCGGTATCAGCAGAGTACCCCGAGGGGTAGGCTGGGAAGAAGTTCCATCGTCCTTAGGTGGACTAGACAGTTGACGGTAAGCGTCCGAACGTTCTTGGTCACTCATACTGTGTAACACCTCACAAAAATCATATCCAATATAGAGATGACACGTGTCATAAACCCTGATAATGTAAAAAGATAACTTTGAGGGTCTAAAGTTGTCAAACTTTGTAAAGATGTATGTGGAAGGATCAAAAGTGTCAACATGCCAAACTTGTGCCTCTGATTGACTTCACACGATGTCCGTATTCTTTGATGGATAGATTGTCGAACACAAGAAGCCGTTTGTGATTAAAAATCAAAAGTTATAAAGCACAGCGGTTAAACGTGTCAACATGTTAATTCTTACCTCTGATTGACCTTTTAACGATCCCGAGGCTTTGTAATATATTATTATACCCTCATGAATATGAGATATTGGTTTCATGAACTTTCGGTACAACCTTGTGATATAAATTGACATTTCCAAGAAAAAGGGTTAAAAGTGTCAAAGTGACAATTCTACTCTCTGGAGACCTTTTCAACAATTCCAAGCATGGTTTTATTCCCAAGAACAATTAAGACCTGATTATGTGGGCCCCTCATGCTGAAAATGTCAGTTATTCGAGTTCTGAAAGTACAGGGATTGAACATGCAAACAACAAAACAATTTTTGAAATTTCACTCTCAGGCGTGTCGCGCAGGACTCACCTGCACCTGGCGCGACACGCGGGCAGGACCATTTTTCAGCAGGTTACTGGCAGCTGCCAGCATGCAAACCTGAAATCTTTTGAGTATCTCTGCAACCTGTTTTGGATTCAGCTGCATTTTGACGGTTTTGTAAAACCATTTGGACACTTGTGAGCATCATAATTCACCTGGGGACACTTGGATTCATCTAAATTCATCCAATTCCTCTACATAAAGGCCCTCCTTCTCATTTTTGAACTTGCTCATTTCAAATCAGAATTTCCTTTCTCTAAAGCTTTGATTCTGGAGAGTTGACGGTAAGCGTCCGAACGTTCTTGGTCACTCATACTGTGTAACACCTCGCAAAAATCATATCCAATATAGAGATGACACGTGTCATAATCCCTGATAATGTAAAAAGATAACTTTGAGGGTCTAAAGTTGTCAAACTTTGTAAAGATGCATGTGAGTGTAACAACCCGCATTTTTGTGCATTGTTACTACTCGATATACTCGTTACGCCTAGCACCAGAGATTCAGATCATAATGTAACTATATCGCATACTTCGCTATTCGAAGGATAAATCGCATATTTTCGCAATACACTATTATCACGAACACTAACACTCACGGAGGCATTGAGTGAGGACTTATTCTACCCTCCTCAGTGGCCGTGATGTGTCGAACGTAAAACAACTAACGCTAACAAGGACTCTCGGGTGAGTGCTATAGCTCCAGTCGTCGTGACGATGATGACAATACGAGTGAGTGGTACCCCGTCAGTCATTGTGGCACGTCACACAATAACGTTCACGATGACATCAAGAAAGGACCTATACTACCCTCCTTGATGGCCGTAAAACGTCGCTAATAATCGCATACTCGAAACGAAAACCGGTTATTAATTATCGAAACTTTGGACTATGGATACGTAAATACGACTAGTGATATATATATGTATATATAATAACAATATAAACTAATTATGGAAAGCGCGCACTTCAAAAACTATCAAAACGATCGAAAATGGAGAAACTCACCTACTGTTATGCAAATAAATTTGACATCAGTTTCTGGACTCAAACTAAAGTTATGCAAGATATCGTAAAATGAAACTTTTTGTTAATTAAATTACATTTTTAGCATAAATCATGTTTAAACCCAATTTTTGGCATCAAACTCATTACCTACTGTTTTGATATTATTTTTAGGGATTTTGGGAATTTTTGGTCAGATTATAAACTGACCATATCATTGAGTTCTCGTATAATTCGATAAATGACAATAATACCCTTTTCATTAATAAAATGAGTTTAACATATGATTTGCATACCAAACCTTTTCCTACTGATTTTATAAATGAATTTTAATATTTTAACAGTAAGTAAAAGTCTTGAACTCAGACTTCCAATTTTGCCTTTAAAACATATGTGAAATGACCAAAATGCCCCTACGATGCATAGTTTGGTCATAAATGGTAAACTTCACATATATATGATATTTTACTGATTTAACATGATAAAATAAATATTTTTACTGAATGTTTTAGACCAGAAACTCAGTTTACTATTAAACCTGTTTTATAAGCTTTAAAATGACCAAAATACCCTTTCGGGGCTTAAATTGGTTTTAAACTCTTTTTGGGCATAATTATTGATATCCTACTGATATCACAACATATTTTAAGCATAATAACTTATGGAACTTGTACTTGACTCATCCGGTTACCCGTTATGCTTATACACGTTCGGTACGGTTTATGTAACTAGTTTGCATAAATTGACTGAAACGGGTCAAACCTTATCATTTTCACTTCAAAATCCAGAATGTATTTAGTTTACCCATTTTATACATGTCTCCATACTTGTCGGCTCTAAATTACATTCCAATCCGGTCACCGCTTAATCTTGCGTTTCGTACCGAAAACCTTTCTTTAAACTAACCGATCTAAGTTTATAACTTAAATAAGACCCGTTAGTAATCTAATAGGTTATTAAAACCTTCGTTCCAGATTAGGAGCCCAGTAAAAGCTACCTACACTTGTTGAGTAGGGTATACAGATGAGAATACAAATTTTACATTTTAAGCTCAGATAAATACTTTTAATTTATTTTCCCTTACACGGGCTTGGGATACGGTAAATTATTACCGTTTGGTCGGGTATTGAATATTTAATCGATTAGTGGTTAAATCATTGAGATAACCCGTTTTAATTTGTTTTGTTTTATTTAAGCATTTGGGGGTTAATGATCGTGTCCTGGATATCCTCGGCTCATTCATTTGAAATGGCCACGACTTAAGCACAGGGTGTAGGCATACACCTGACAGTTGCGTATGTAAAATGGTATACCCACTCATGAGGATAACTTCTTGTGGGTTTATATTAGTGGTGAGTCTATTAATCTTGTCTCGGCTTCTATTCCGGGACCTGAACGTACGACAAACATGTGAATCTGTATACAAGATTATTTTATATAATTGTCCCAAGTTATAAAAGAATATTTGACCCTCGTGCATTTAAATCAATTTTCATAAATGTTTTCAAAAGAGTTAGTTAATTGTATTTACCAGTGTAAACTGACGTATTTTTCAAAAAGACTAAGTGGCAGGTACTACACGAAATTGGTTGGAAGCTCCTGAGCACTAAATAAAGAATCTTGTAAGTTCTTAGTGTTTAAAGTCTGTCGAACAATATTTTATTTTCTGTTTTAGATCCGCCTGTGGATCCACTTACAACCATTTGTATAATATTTATTTATACTTTGCATGTCGGTTTGTATTAATATTTTCTCCCAAGACTTCCGCTGTGCATTTAAACTGTGATTATTGACTATGATGATATCAACTACGTCACGATACTCCCCACCGGGCCCACCGGTAATACGTGGAAATATCGGGGTGTGACAGGTTGGTATCAGAGCCAACATTGAGTGAATTAAACATCAGCCTTTTGTGTTTAATCTCAATGACACAGTTGCACATTCCTTGACTTCCGAGTCTAGACAAACGACTTAGGATTAATCCTAATCTTAAATTGTTTTTGTTCTGTTTGTTTTTGTTTTGACAGGACTACAAGCAATCATGCCACCAAGAGTTAGAGGCAGGAGTGGAAGAGGAAAAGCCCCGATGAGGGGTAGGAATGATCACGAAGCTGGGCCATCTCACGGCGCACACTTTCCGCATCACTCGGCTTGAGCCCACATGAAGACTGGAGGACCTACCTTGAGCCCGCGAGACGCTCTATCTCACTTAGCTCCTCGCCATCTTACCATGACTCCTTCGGGCTGCATCAGGACGACGAGTCCCACAACTCTCACCATTCATACATTCCTTTGCAGCGTTCGGGTTCACATCATTCATTTCAGAACCCCACACCCTACTTCCAAAGCAGGTTCAACCCAATGAACCAAATTGAAAAACTGGAGGGTCAAAATCCTTTGGGACCAGCTGACCACTTTCCCGAATACCAAAACATGGATGTGGACGATGATCCAGATCCCGAGTTGCCACCATCTGGGACACCGACGCATCCCATCGAAATTTCAAGCGGATCATCTTTCATGGTTCGCCATACAGGGGCCCTGATATCTGGGCCGAAAGATGGAGCACGTATAAGTGGGAGTATACTCCCCCTCACCACAACTCGCCACCATACCAGCAGGTCCCTTCTGAGGACCCACATTTCCAGGCGGTCACGCCGCCGCCACCACGAGCGCCAGAGCAGCCACCGCCTCCAAAACCATCAAGGCGGAGAAGAAGTGCGTGGATATTCGTGCGTGGGGGTTTCCATTTCAGCACCCCCAACACTCCAGCAACTACCCTCCTATCCAGGAAGACCCACAAATGGGAGGGCATTCAAACGCCTTTTCTGAAGTCGACTCTACACCAGTCGCACCTGCACCACCGCCCATGGGTTATGAAAACCCGATCCCCGCTTACCCAGATGCAGCTGGGTATAACCCGTTTGAGCAGTAAGCTTACTCGGGTTATAACTACAACAATGCATCTGCTGTCGACCCGTACATAGAGGCAGCAAACTTCAATGCTCTCTACCCCGGGCCCTTTCCACCTACGTACCCAACTGGGTACCCTGCATATGGGTATCAATACCCACCACCTCCTCAACCTCAGCAGCAGAAGCCACCTCAACCTCAAATCCAGCAACCTCAGCATCAAGAAATTTTCCAGAGGTTGCATGAGATGGAACAAAGGGTAGACGAAGAGCGTAGAAGTCGCCGCGGTCTTCTAAAGGGTTTGGCAAACCTCATTAAGGGGAAGAAGAAGAGGGATTATTAGAAACCCCTATTTATTGTATTGTAATTTTATTTCAATTAAGTCCATGCGTGGACATTTCATTTATATATTTGGTCCCTGCGTGGACTTGTCTTTCTTATTTTAGTCCCTGCGTGGACAAGTTATTTATTTAAAGTCCCGTTTAGGGCAACTATTGTACTTCTTAAGACAATTTATGGAATGTTTCATTTTAAATTTTTATTTGTCATTATATATATGCATGTACTATATAAAACAAATCAAAATATCATTTCAATTTATAATTGATCCGCCATTTAATATCAAAATAAAATCTTAAAGGTAAAACCTAGCCTATATGTCATTTTAGACATGGCCATTGTTGTGGGTGGAATTTTCTAACCTATATCCCGAAATTATATCCTGACTTTATATGTCTATTTTCGCTGCCAGGATACTGGACCAGGATATTGGTAACATCCTGCGAGGGTATCATGCGTGCTGTTAACGATTTGCTTTGGCTGCAAGGTACAAACGGTCATGAGGCTTGGTCTCCCTGAAGAATAGGTCAAGGTGGTTACAAGAAAGACGTTGGAAGCTTGGAGAAGGGGTTTACAACGGTCAAAAGGGAATATTCGCAGGATCCCGGAATAATAGGGCAATATCCCGGATTTTTAGCATAGTTTGTTATTTCTTGTAACTATAAATAGGAGTGCTGGATCAGTAGGTTGACACATAATCCCGTCCACTTTTACACACACATTGCAGCTACAATCACCATTTCAATCACAAACACTCACAACACTCACAAATCACAATCATTGTAACACTTAGATTTGATCCGAGCATTATCCTGCACTGTATCTTGGTTATTCAAGCAATAAGAAGAACAAGGCAGCCGATGATTGTCAGCTCCCGAGGTTTTATGCCGGCGATCTAGAAAGATCAAGGGCTTTCCTCGTACATATCGTGTCAATTTTTACTTTACTTGCATTTCGTTTACAAATTGATATAGTTCTGCATCCCAGAGCTATATCCTGAAACTGTTTACATTTTCAACAAAGTTAATACATTTTTATAAATTTACATAGCACACTACCTCACAAACTAAGTTTGATCACTAAATTGCTTCGGTAATTTTTGACCAAAACAATTTGGCGCCCACCGTGGGGCAAGTGGTGCTATTTTTAATCAATACTTTGTTAAAATCATTACTCGGTTTTCTGTTTTCGAAATTCTTTTCAAAACTATTTCTAATGGCTTCTCAATTGAATTTGAACTCTTCTTCCATGTCTGTTTCAACCTCTGCTGCTGCTGGTTCATTACCTCCTCCACCTTCACGAGTTCAAACTTTTCAGAGGAGAAATGAAAGCAACACACCGAGAGAAATTCCTGCTGCTCAGAATGTTTCTAGATCCGGAAATTCAGGGAGAACCCATATCCTTGCTTCTAATGACAAAATTATGTCTTTGTTTGGTAGTATACAGGAACGAATGAAGAGGCAGCAAGAAACTAACTAGACGATCATGAAGAATATACAACTCTTGAAGTCAAACTCCAGGAAACCTGTGGAGGATACAACTACTCCTCTACAGCCCAGGATGCTGAACTTTAGTTCAGTGACGTTTACCGAGGATAATCAAGGCAACATGATACCGAGTCAGTCCCGGAGCAACATGCTGGACATACCATCATCCGCCAGGATATCGATCGTGAGGGATCCAGGATATGGCCCAGGATATGGTCCAGGATATGGCAAAAGTCAGCAGGCTGGTAACATGTTTGCCAATATCAGTATCCCTGCTACTAATAATTCTGATTCTTTGCAGGATATAGGTGTAACACCAGCATTGACCAGGGAACTTCAAAAATTGAAGGATATGATATCAAGTGTTCATGGAGTAGTGCAGCCTATACCGGAAGTATCCCAGGATAGTCACAGGATATCCCGATTTCTCATCCAATTTGTGATGCTGAAATTCCAAAAAGATTCCAGACTCCCAGCATGAAGTTGTATGATGGGACGACAGATCCTGAGGAGCATATTGCCCAGTATAGGGAAAGGATGGAAATAAATCCAATCCCACCAGAACTTAAGGAAGCATGCTTATGAAAATGCTTCGGTTCAACTTTAACAGGATCGGCCTTAAAATGGCTTTTAAATGTTCCACCTTATTCTATTACATCATTTTCTCATTTAGTTAATTTGTTTATCAGTCATTTTTCTTATAGCAGGAGCTTTGAGAAACTAACAAGTGATCTTTACAGGATAACACAAGGATCACAAGAATCCCTAAGGGATTATGTTAACAAATTTAGTAGAGAATCCCTGGATATCCTGAATCTTGATGTTGCTACGGCAGTACAAGCATTCAAAATGGGGTTACGGAAGGATTGTCAATTTTATCAGGATCTTGTAATGAATCCTTGCAGGAATTTAGATAGGGCTTTGAGAAACATAAGGATTGAAGATGACAAGAAAATGCATGAGAGGATGAACGCGTCTTCAACATATGAATGGACAAATAGGAAGTCAGAATCTTCCTACAAACAGTATCGTTCAAAGCCATATGCTAAGAACGATAATAAGAGAGTGAATGTTGTTGAGGATGAGGACGATGAAGAATATCCTGAAATATCAGAGTATTGTTTTTCTGTAAATGTTCCTGAGTTAATGTATGCTATGCAGGGAATGGGGGACAAAGCTAGGTGGCCGAAAAAGAATCCAAGGAATACAGATTGGAAGGATAAAGCTAAATGATGTGCCATCCATGAAGACTTTGGGCTTATGACAGATGATTGCATAGCCTTGAGAAAGGAGATAAGCTACTTGCTGAGCAAAGGATACTTGAAAGAAGAAAGCTCAGGATACTGACCAGGATCCTGAGAGAGCTGCATCTCCACCACCAGATGCCAAGATAATTAACTTTATCTCTGGGGGATCTGACATATGTGGAACTTCTTACTCTACAGCTAAGAGGCATGCCAGGAAGGCTAAGGAGGAAATAGGAGATAAGCTCACAAGGATGACCATGCTTACGGATGATAAAGTCATTACTTGGTAAAGGGTCATGAAGGTCAGCAGTATCCTGTCTATTATGTTAGTAAAAGTTTACTAGATGCTGAGACTAGATATTCACACTTAGAAAAATTAATATTAGCTTTAGTTATGGCATCGACAAAACTTAGACATTACTTTGAAACACATAGAATTCCTATTAAACCAACTATCCTGTTAAAAATGTGCTTAGGAAACCCGAGATGTCAGGTAGGATGGCTAAATGGTCAGTGAAATTAAGTGCCTTTGATCTAGTATATGAACGCCATAAAGTCTCAGGCTTTAGCTGACTTTGTGGCTGATTTCAGTAGTGATATTCAAAATGAAGTAGATTTAGAAGTACAGCAGCTAGGAGAAAACTTAGAATGCTGGACATTGCATACTGATGGTGTATCTAATGTAAGAGGTGTAGGTTTGGGTATACTACTAAAATCGCCACAGGGGGACATATTACCCCAGGCTATTAGATGTGATTTTCCTGCCACTAATAATGAGGCAGAATATGAAGCTTTAATTGCAGGATTAGAATTGGCTAAAAGTATGAATATCAAAAGTTTGCAAGTATATGTTGATTCTTTGTTAATTACTAATCATTTTAATGGAACCTATGCAATTAAAACTGAGAAGTTAATCGAGTATCTCGAAATTCTCAAAAAATTAGCAGGATATTTCGATGTTTTTACACTTGAACAGGTACCAAGAGATTATAATGCCGAAGCAGATGCCTTGGCAAACCTAGGATCATCAGTCGGGATACCTGAGGATCCTGATGAGTATCCTGAGAAGGATCCTAAGTCTTGGATGGCTCCGATCATAAGATATCTCAAGGAAGGACACATCCCAAAGGATGAGAATCCTAAGGCCTTTAGAATGAAGGTATCACGATTCACTATTATAAATAATGTCTAGTATAAGAAATCTCTTGCAGGACCATATCTGAGGTGCTTAGAGGATCCCGAAACCAAGGAAGTGCTTCAGGATATACATGAAGGGTATTGTGGTAACCATACCGGGGACAGGTCGTTGTTCTCAAAGGCATTAAGAATAGGATATTATTGGCCGACGATGAGAAAAGATGTTGCAGAATATGCTCGAAGATGTGATGCATGTCAAAGACACAGTAATATATTACATCAGCCGGCCAAGCCACTTTATCCTATAGCTTCCCCTTGGCCATTCATGAAGTGGGGAATGGATATAGTAGGAAAATGGCTAAAAGCTCCAGAAGGAAAGGTCTTCATGCTGGCAATGATCGATTATTTCTCTAAGTGGGTCGAAGCTGAAGCATTCGTTCAAGTTAGAGATCAAGAAGTGGTATCCTTTATAAAAAGGAATATCCTGACTAGGTTCGGAGTACCAGCTGAGATAATTTGTGACAATGGATCTCAGTTTATAAGTAAGAGGACTACTAACTTTTGTAAGAGTTGGGGAATCAAGATGATTACATCTACACCGGTACATCCTCAAGCAAATGGACAAGCAGAATCCTCAAACAAGATAATTGTCAACAACCTGAAAAAGAGACTAGGAGCTCAAAATGGAAGATGGGCAGAAGAACTACCCTTTGTTTTATGGGCTGATAGGACGACGATGAAAAATGCAACTGGCCAAACCCGTTTTCCTCGGTATTTGGAGCAGAAGCGGTGATCCCTACAGAAATGGTAATACCCACAGCAAGATCCAACCTCCGGGATCCTGAGCAGAATCCTAAAGTCCTATGCGAGGAATTGGATACTGTTGATGAAACAAGAGACGCTGCAAGGCTAAGGATGGCAGTATACCAACAGAGGATATCTAAAGCATATAACAAGAATATAAGGACTAGAAGGTTCCAGGTCGGAGATTGGGTATTGAGAAAGGCTTTCCAGAATACTACTAATCATGCCGATGGAAAGTTGGCTCCAAAATGGGAAGGACCCTATGAAATTGAGTCAGAATCTGGGAAGGGAGCATACCGACTCAAGAATATGGAGGGGGATATGCTACCAAGATACTGGAATGCTATACCAGTGAGTTTAAAATTTAATTTCTAACTCATAATGGTACGAACTCTATAACTCATTTATATTTTTGATATTATCTTTTTTTTTGATACCCAATACTGACTTAAGCATCGGAGGGGTGTTAGCCAAGCTAACACCCACCTTAGCTTAAAGGTGTTTTGCAGAATATGCTTTGGGATATAGCTCCGGGATACACACTCGGGATACTTCGAAAGATTAGAGGATTGGCCCCCTCTCTCACGTTTAAGGGATCCTGATCCCTTCACATGTTTAAAGGTATTCACCTTTCTCACGAATTTGGTTTAAACACCCCGCCTGGAGCGCAAGTTATCCAGGGATAGTTCAAGGTGGCGGGACCAGTTCATGTAAAAGTGGCTGACAATTTTGTTACTGTTGGCTATACCCTGGATCCTTAAGGTATATGAGGGTTGATAACCCTCTCTCACGAAAGGGTATTTTCATACTCTCTAAGGTTTAAAGGTTATCACCTTTCTAAGTCTTGGAGTTTATACACTCCCGCCTGTAGCGCATGAAAGTTTGGGATTTTCCCCAGGATTAAAGGTTTTCACCTTTCTAAGTTTTGGGGTTTCCACACCCTCGCCTGTAGCGCACGAAACGTGGGTAAAATCCCCAGTAAAACTCAAAGACTTAAAGGTTATCACCTTTTCAAGTCTTGAGGTTCTTATACTCAGGCTTAAATGCCTGGAAAATGGGTTTAGTCCCAATAAAATACAAAGTTTTTGGATAATCCCAAAGTATATTTTCAAAAAACATAATCATTTACAAGTCTACATAATTTTTTGAAAAAAGATTGCTAAGTTTAAACAACTGGTTGAAGAATTGCTAAAGGATCATATCCTGGTACAACATACTGGTCCTGCACAGACAGGGGACATCCGTGATAGAACATGACGTATGCTGATACTATATCCTATTGGGGACATTTATGCTGGAGCAAGAAGGAAACCTATGCCAACACTATATCCCACTAAGGCATTGTGAGGAACTCAAAGGATCAAGTTTGGGCATAATTCGCCAAGTATCCTGGACTGGGGACACCTTCCGTGGAATGGTTGCGAAAGGACTGGAATGAAAGGATTGAGATGTCTTCTGTTTCGGTATGATCTTTCCTATTTTTGTTCTTTAAAAAAAAACCTTATCTAGATTGTCTAAATTTCTGAAACTATATTATAACACTTATGAGTATCCTAATCGGGATATGTTCTCAGGATATATTCTCAAGATGTATTCTCAGGATATACTTCAGGATACTTGGATTGAAAATTGAAACTATGTTCAAATCAAACTACTGTTATCAAAACATGCTTTGCAAAATAAAAATGAACCATCCTTTTTCTTTGACAACTTTATCGAAATTGTTTGAGTTGTAAGAACTCTATTTGGCAAAAATCTTGGCAGGATATCTGTGGGTAACTTGATCAAGATATTTTCAGGACATTTGGTCAGGACATTTGAAATATTACACCAAGTTTGGAACATTGAAATCATATTCAAACTAAGCAATGCATAACAAGAATGGAAAAAGGACAACGATAGATAAGGTCATACAAAAGGTTATATTGTTAACATAGCAAAAGTTTGTGCTTTTGGTTTCATCTCAAACCGAGACCCATCCGCCGAAAGCACAAATTCGTTTTTTGCCATACTTACTTAACAATTGAAGGCTTCGTCTTGGAACCCAAGATACCTCCCCCTTCAATTGTTAGAATGTTCAAAATTAAGCATACTAATTGATGATCAAGGGCTTCATCCTGAAACTCAGGATCCCTCCACCCTTGGTCATCATACTGTACTAATGTCTAAAGTACAGGAAAGTAAATCGTTCAACATGCAAGAAAAAGAAAAGTGTTCAATAACCAACAACCATTGAACTTAAAAAAGTGGGCTCCGGCGTAGGCATAAATATCCATCATCGCTCACTTTGCCACACGCTCACGGGGTAGCACCAGATCCACCATCACCAGCTTCTTCCGCCGTCTCACCCGCCTTGGAAGATTCGCCAATCTCAGGCTTGGCAGGATACGTCACAGGACTGCAACCAAGATCCTTCAGTTTCTTCTCCCATACATCAACGGTCTAGGTTGGGCATTTAAAGCCCGCTATCCTGGCGTCATAAGCCATCTTAAGCCTGGCCTGAAGGAGGGAAACTACGACGGAACCCTTGAGGCCATCCCTGAATGAAGCCATATCTTGATTATGTTGGACCTCGGTGACAACCAGCTCGATCTCAGTGGCCTTCTTCACTGCAGCTTCGGCATCTAGAGTCACCTTTTTTAACTTATCTTCATAATGTTGTGACCTGGATGCAACGATATTCCCCTTATCCAGGAAAGTGATCTTAGCTTTCTTCAACTTGGCTTCTGAGATCTTCACTGTTTCACAAGCTTCGGTGTAGAGATGCGTCAGACGCTCAAGACCCTACAAAACAGAACTCAGGTATTGTTAATATAATCTAACCAGGGTATCGATTCAGCATGTGTGTGCAGGATGTAGGATAAGGATATTTACCTGGTTAAGGAAAGAAGTTATGAAATGGCTAGATTCCATGAAACCAAGGTTCTCGTAGGAAAAGACTTCAGCGATGATGAGAGAATCAGATTCTTTCCTCTTACGGGAACTAGAAGCACGGAGCTTCGCTGCTGAGGAAGGCTTGGGCATGGCTGCAGGTTCAGAACTAGTTGAAGGCTTGGATGCTATGGAAGGCTTGGAGCTAGGCTCTTTCTTTACTGGAACGGTTGCCGGGAAACTGTCAAGCTCTTCCAGATCAAAAATTGAAACAAGATTGTTGGAATCTACATAAAAGGGAAGTGATTTCAATTTTTATATGTTAATACATCAACTAACCAAACATGTGCAGAAATGAATTTAGAACATACATCCTTACCCGACGTATTGGAGGATGAATGCTAACTTGAACTTGAGTGACTAAGCCAAAAAACAAACCCACTCAGCTGAAGAAAAATCTGACAACATGTTCCAATCAAATGGCCAGATGACGTACCATCAGGGAAAGCTCCAGAGGCACGTAGAGCCGCCATGTCGGCATTATCAAAATTGCAAACCTCTTTCTCGGGCTTGCCAAGCAGATTGTGTGCCATGAAGGTTGGCTTGGAGTCCCCGGGGCATGAACGAGTGTGTTTTGCTATGAGATCGGAGACGACGGAAAAGATGCACAAAGAAAGAATAGAGAGAGAGGGAATACCTAAATGGTCTGGTACAATGTGATAATTAACAAGAAGAAAGTAGAAGATATAGGGCGAAGATAGCTAACTATGAGAAATACTAGCCTTGAAAGCTGTATTAGGTCACATCACATCTCTATCCATTAAGACTTCAGTTAACGTCAGAAAAATACATCTGTTAAGATCAAAGGATCCCAACAGCTATATTTTTGGGGACAATTGTTGTGGGTGGAATTTTCTAACCTATATCCCGAAATTATATCCTGACTTTATATGTCTATTTTCGCTGCCAGGATACTGGACCAGGATATTGGTAACATCCTGCAAGGGTATCATGCGTGCTGTTAACGATTTGCTTTGGCTGCAAGGTACAAACGGTCATGAGGCTTGGTCTCCCTGAAGAATAGGTCAAGGTGGTTACAAGAAAGACGTTGGAAGCTTGGAGAAGGGGTTTACAACGGTCAAAAGGGAATATTCGCAGGATCCCGGAATAATAGGGCAATATCCCGGATTTTTAGCATAGTTTGTTATTTCTTGTAACTATAAATAGGAGTGCTGGATCAGTAGGTTGACACATAATCCCGTCCACTTTTACACACACATTGCAGCTACAATCACCATTTCAATCACAAACACTCACAACACTCACAAATCACAATCATTGTAACACTTAGATTTGATCCGAGCATTATCCTGCACTGTATCCTGGTTATTCAAGCAATAAGAAGAACAAGGCAGCCGACGATTGTCAGCTCCCGAGGTTTTATGCTGGCGATCTAGAAAGATCAAGGGCTTTCCTCGTACATATCGTGTCAATTTTTACTTTACTTGCATTTCGTTTACAAATTGATATAGTTCTGCATCCCGGAGCTATATCCTGAAACTGTTTACATTTTCAACAAAGTTAATACATTTTTACAAATTTACATAGCATACTACCTCACAAACTAAGTTTGATCACTAAATTGCTTCGGTAATTTTTGACCAAAACAGCCATGATGGTAAATCCTTTATAAGAAAATAAATCTTGTTAACACATAAGAACGTGTTAGCACTCTTGACGAATGTGGTTCGAGAAAATCACAATAGTCATCCTTTTATTGGATTCTTCCAATTCCTCATTTAGCCCAATGATCTAGAAATCATGGCTTATATCATCAAATGTGATTATCATATTGCAAACATCCATTAGTGATGGAATGCCCACGGGATATATTTATTGTCCTATAAGACAAACGACAGTTGTAGTCTATGACTCTCTGTCAAGAGAGGTAGTGAACTATGTTCAAACCTTAATGCCTCGATCCTATATGATCATGGCTTATAAATTAAAACTGCCCTTGTGACAAGGCCTTTTGTGCCACTTTAAATTCCATAATAGTTTATAACTGGGATTAACTAGAATGAAAAATTCAAATAAACTAAATTATCAAATTAACCAATATGGTCTATATTCACCATGGTTAATAAATCATCGAAAATGATGATTTCATAATAGACTTCTGAATAAATTGTTGTCATCATTTTTATAGCAATCAAGCTTCATGGCTGAATCTCAAGAGGTTAATAGTCATCCAAGGGAAAGAAATGATAACACCAGAGTAAATGTAACTGGTGTAGATCTGCAAGCATTAATAGACAATGCTGTCACTAGAGCCGTTGGCAGAATGATCAAAGATCCAAGTGATACTCGCACAAAGACTCAATATGTGGCTCATAGTAAGCCCCCTTCTAAAACACATGAGTCAAATAAGGACGATTCTCGTCATTCGTCGAATCAGAAGAGTCTCCCATCCAAGCAAATTGTGCTTAATCAGGAACCGCGCACGAATACTTGTTCTTACAAATACTTCGTCTCTTGCAAGCCAAGAGATTTTACGTGCGAAAAGGGTGCCATTGACTGTATGACATGGCTTGATGAGATGGATACCGTTGTGGATATCAGTGGATGCGCGGAACAGGTTGTTGTGAAGATTGTTTCACAGTCATTTAAAGGGGAGGCATTGGCTTGGTGGAGGTCGTTAATCCAAGCCACAGGGAAGATCCCACTTTATAACTTGTCATGGGAGCAATTTGTAGCGCTAATCAAGGAAAACTTATGTCCTCAGTATGAGGTAGAGAAAATTGAAACTGACTTCTTGACTCTGGTCATGAAGAATTTAGATTGTTAAGCTTATGTTACGAGTTTCAACACCATGTTTCTATTGGTTCCCTATTTGGTCACACCAAAACCTAAGCGCATAGCTCGCTTCATTGGAGGCCTGGCCCCAGAAATCAAGGGTAATGTAAAAGCTTCCAGACCTACCACATATAGATCAGTGGTGGATCTGTCCTTATCCCTCACCCTCGATGCAATAAGGAATAAGTCTGTTAAGTCTTCTGATGAGGGAAAGAGGAAGCGGGAACATGAGAGCTCACTTCGCTCCGACAATAAAAGAAAGGGGAACTCTGAGCATAGGAAGAGTTCTTGGTTTAAAAAGGACACCCAGCAGACAGGTGAGAAACCCAAGTGTAAAATCTGCAAGAAGCACCATTTTGGGAAATGCAGACTTAACTCGCAATCGCAGCCTAAGGTTTGTGAGATCTGCAAGTCAAAAGAGCATAAAACTTTGGAATGCAAAAATATGAAGAATGCAACCTGTTATGGTTGCAATGAGAAGGGACACATAAGGACCAACTGCCCGAAAAACCCAAAGAAGCCTGAAGATGCCAAGAAGACAAATGCTCGAATCTTCCAAATGAATGCTCAGGAGGCTGTGCAGAATGATAATGTTATAACAGGTACTTTCCTCATCAATGATGTATATGCTAATGTCACAGCCCCTGACCCCATCCTGGGAGCGGGAGCCGCGAACCATTCAGATGGTATCGGTGTTTATTAATTTGGCAGCAGAAATTTTCATCAGGACCGTAGTTAGGAAATATCTTTATCAGAGTTAAACACCAAAATGTTTAAAATAGATAAATGGGATAAAACCCAAGTTTTCTTTACAATACATTTACATGGATAAACCCTAATTATTGAAAACAATTCTCCTTTTTATTTAGGTAACTTTTATAGCCACTTCTTTAAGCCTTCAGTGCTCTCCAGCTGGCTTCTATTAGCTTTACTTTAAATTACCTGAAACGCGTTTTAAAAAGGTTTTATCAGCAAGAAATACTGGCGAGTGAATCCCAGTTTAATCAAAACAGGTTTTGTCATTTCACAACATTAAGAGCGATTACAATGTTTATATATACACAATTACTCATTCAGTACTGTCAATCCTGACTGGTGGGTCATATTACACATTGGCTAACTCTTTGTCCAATGGTAACGTGTTCCACATTTTGTATACAAAACCCCAACATACCGGCAGTAATTGAAGAATTACAAAGACTCAATCACTACTAATCACATTGTAAAATATTTAAGGTTTTGTAAAAATAGTTTGCAAAAAGGTTTACAAAAAGGAGATTACTCACATTGCTACTTTAGGTATTTCCTTTGTGTATTCCTGGTTATAATCTATCTATTAATTGAACAATGCATACATGTTAGTAGAATAACCCAATTTACATTAGTTATACCCTTCCCGAGACAGAACTCCAACAACTACGTCGGGCAGGGCCTCGACAGCCGTTACGGAGTGCTAGATCAATCGGGCAGCGCATCTAATACGTAACTGGGGGTTAAAATACTTACAACGAGGCAGAGCTTCGCTTTTTAGTGAGTATAATACCCAAGCAGAATTTCTATTATATAGAATTTTGAGAGAGAAAGTTGATTCATGAACGATTTGAAAGTGAAGCTCGAACTCCCTATTTATAGGGTCTGATCAGGGGCGGCTCGCGCCCCATGAGAGCTTAAGCACAAGGCTTCGCGGCCCGCTAGGGGTTATAGAGTAGGCCCTAGCTTTGCTGACTCAAGGACTAACTTTGACACGCGGCCAGACACGTGGCACAACGTGGTCCGACCTGGTGGCCATCTGTCGCTCCCCGCGAGGCACACAACCAACATGGTTGCGGCCCGCGATGTGACACCTGTGTCACTTCAACCATCAAACAAATGCCAAACCAATGAAATATTGTATTTCATACTTGGGATTTGTAAAAATATGTGTATCGTTTGCACATATCTACTCTTGTTCGATTTTAAGCTTTAAATCGCTTTCTGGAGGGTTATACGCACTCTGATGCGTAAATATAACCAGTTTAATCCAACGAACACTCCAGAATAGTGAAATATACTTAACATACCTTAAATAACCTTTACATAACTTAGAAATAAGTTTTAAAGGCTTTGGTATGGCAAAAACAAGTTAAATCGCTTACAGGGACTAATCTTGACAAACTGTGAAAGTATGCCAATTTGAACTGTAACAGACATTCTGGAACATGACCATAAGTTAAACATACCATAAATATCCTTCACATATCTTAGAAATAGGCTTTGAGGGGTTCGGTGTGCTAAAATAAACTTTTGGGTCATTCAGGGACTAAAAGCGTCAAAAAGTGCACAAGTTTGCATTTTCGCGCATAACTTACGTTCTGGATACATCCGGACATCCAAAAATTTATGTAAGCACTAAAATATTTTATTTTAGTGTTTGGCGTAAGAAAAATCCATTCGTCACGCCATTTGGATCGTTTTTCGCGCTTATGCGCATTCCGTCATAATTAACCGAACATCGCAACCGTACGGCTAAACGAACCGAGATCCGAGATATTTTTTAGCACATTTTAAGTTCCCTATACTTTAACTTCATTTTAGAGCTTTGAAATGGGGTTAACGGGCCTTAAACGTGTCAGAAATGAGCTTATTACACAACAGGGACCAAAACTGCAAATCTGCCAAACTGGTCCTTGCGCACCTCAACAATGGGAGTGTTGCGGTGCGCAAGCAGGGGCCAGATGCAGCAAATCGTTTTTAACAGCCTGTTACAGCCTTTAAACACTCTCCAAAGGTCAAGTGCCACATGTTAATCACTTGTGGTGGCCAAAATCAGTTACCACAACATTCCGACAAGTGTACGGGCTAGATCATTCCCTCTTCTCCAAGAAACGATCCTAACGGTGAACCGAAATCTATAAATACCCAACCCCCTTCTTGCAAAACCCACTTGAAATCTGAGATTTCTCTAAGTTGGGGTGTTTCATCACCTCATACCTGAGAATACTTGGATTATCAATCTTGCGGGGACCCTTTGTAAGTGTTCCTTCGTTCTTTTATTGCTTTTCGGGTCCGAAAGTCAAACTTTGTTTGACTTTCTGCATTGACCAGTTTATGGTCGATGCAAAGTTCGTTTGAACTTCATAACGTGAGCGTGATCACGATGGTTATAGTCCTTAGTGACTATACCTACTGATTACCACGTTATCTAGGCTCAGTGACGAGTCGTAGTTTCGGCCAAAATGCGCATTCTTGCGTATTTTGTAACCAAACTACTCTTGGGTATCAAAACCATTTGTTTCGATACCAAACCTATTTTCTAAACTTAGTTAAGCATGTTTTAGCATGCTTAGCTCGTCACTTTTAGTTTAGTGCTTATATAGGGTCGTAAGGTAAGCGATCTAAACAATCGCTTATACTTTCGAACCCGACCCATTTGGTCGATCATTAGGATCCGACCAAATACCTTAGGTGACCATAGTGTATAGGGAATAACCTTCCGAGGTTATACCTTATGGTCACATCGTTTGAGTAAGTTGTATGATAGGTAGTTTATATGCCTTAGGTAAATTACCAGAATACCCTTTTCATGTATAATTGGTAATTAAGCATATGTAACCTAAAATTTTGTCACATAACTGATTATGTAACATGTTTAGGCATATAACACTTTTCATAGGGCTAGTTAGACGTCTCGAGTGCGCTTTTGCACGCACGACGCGTTAAAGTAGCATAAGCTACCTTAATGGGTCGCGATGGGTCGAAAGCACTTAGGTTAGGTTTCATTTTAGTATGTGGGCTTTGTTAAACCATATTACATGAGTTCACATACTCATTTGGTTTACGAACCCTCATTCTATCCAATCCTCCGATTTAGGTCCGGTTTATTAACATAGTTACCTATATTAGGTGTCGTTTGATTCCGTGATCTCTAGCATTGCTTGGTGGTTATCTTAGGACTTCTGAACAATCTCAAGTGAGTACATAGTTCCCCTATTTTACTGGTTTCCAAACTGTTTTGGGGTGAATCGTGTGTACCTATGTGTTATTTTCATGATTTCAAAGTATAATTGATTATACATGTTATTACTTATCTTTTGACAAACTAAATGACTATCTATGGTTTAAACGTTGATTTCTCAAAGAACATAAAATAAAAATGTTGAATTGTACTTATTTTATGTTCACCAAACCGATTGTTAGTATGATATAGCGCTATAGGATTAGACACCCCATTCCTGTTGTCATGGAATGTCTGAAATCAATTTGTTTCTCCATCCAAATAGGGATTTCCTTTGTGGTATCCTTATAGTCTCAACGGTGTAGTTTGATGCACTAGGTCTGAATGAATTCTTAAATCACACATTTAAAGTATATTTTGATATACTCCCAAAAGTGTAGTTTGATATACTCTCATGTGTGGTATTGTACAGAACCAACATATATATTTTATCAACAAACCAAAACATATTTTTATATGTTATTTATAAAACCCAAAGCATATTTTGATATGTTATTTATGAAACCAAAACATAGTTTAATATGTTATTTACAAATCCAAAAGTATACTTTTAATATGCTACTATAAGGTTATTAGTTTAACCTTACATTATTTTACAAGGCATAACTTTTGATTTATTCAAACACTTTGTTTTGTACATTTTTACTTATGGTTTAAGAAATCTCATTTTACTTACCATACATAACTTTTGTTTACACATTACATGGTTTACATTTAACTTGGGTTATACAATAACATTGGACTATTGGTTTAAACATGAACATTCTATATTGGTGGTTTGGTTTGAGTAAGTGACTTAACTAACGAGGCGTGTGTAATATGATACAAGCATGGTGAATACGCCGCTGGTACTTCCTATATATAAGAGCTTGTATGGTATTACATATCGTAGCGTTATTTGAATCATTTCAATTTAGACATATAACATTTTATACAAATAACATACTTTTCATAAGACATTGTTTTACAACAACTTATCTTATACAAATTCATTTTTACTTGGTTATTCAATTAACCTTACATTACTCTTTTACGTATCATCTACTTTATCATCACTTTTCGAATGATTTATAAAACAAAACATTTTACAAGGATCATGACTGACTTTTGTTAAACAACTCTTTCTAAACTTATAAGTCATGAATCCTATATTCACAAAACCTATGTATCTCACAGTCATTTTTATGCTGACGTACCTATTTTTACACATGTTTCAGGTACTGCTTTGCAATGATTTGTTGATACATGCTACACTTAGGATGGACTCGTGCCTTAGCAACTTTAAAACTTGGAAGATCATAGTTGTACTTATTTGATTGTATTAAAACAATGAGTTCATTTATTCAATAAAACAGAATTTATTTATTCCATGGTTACGAAACAATGATTCTGTTACAACACTCCCCGACCTTTCCGCCACGTCTGGTTGTTCTACGTGGTCGGGGTGTGACAGAAAAGTTGGTATCAGAGCCAATGGTTATAGGGAATTAGGTTATTAGTAATGCTTTGACTTAGACTATAACCTTCCTAGGACCCTAACATAAGTTTTCTTGTGTTTAGTTTTAAAACAATACCGTCACTTATTCTTAGGTGACAACCACAATAAGAACATAAATTTCTATCCCGCTTTGAAAACTAATCATCTGTTCTAGTATGATTTATCATATGGTTTTAAACCCTTTAAGTTTTCAAAATCCCGTCAAAGTTGGTCTAAATAATGTGAACACGTGCAAACTGAAGGGTGGGTGCCTGTACCCTGAGTTTTCTGTCTAAGGCTAGAGTGTTCGTACAAATCCACATAATCGGACCAGTCACTCTTACCTGGGAACTCTTGGGGTGAGTGTCCACTTATAGGCGAGCATGTCTTCGCGATACATTATTTTTTGACCTATTTACTTTGATTAATCACCGGGGTCGTTTGTTGCTTTGTAGTAACAAACAAATGACCAATATCCTTGCTTTCATCAGATTTGTTTCATCTCATTCTTTTCGTCAAATTCTCTCACTCGTTTCCTTTCATGTTTCCTCTTTAGAATGCCTCCTCGATGCGACAATCAGATGGCGAATGCCGAACTGGCGGAAATCATCGCGTAGCAAATGGCTGCTGCCTTCCCAAATCTTTATGCTCAAATGATTCAAGCCATCAACAACAACAATGCTCCATGCAATTTCAAGAATTTTAACTCGGCTAAACCGCTCAAGTTTAGTGGTTCTGAGGGAGCAACTGGGCTTCTTCAATGGTTCGAGAGCATTGAGAATACTTTTCGTCACGTTCAGTGTCCTGAAAATCGCAAGGTCGAGTTTTCTTCGAGTGTATTTCAGAAGAGGGCTCTTACGTGGTGGAACGGGGTTATGAGAGACCGCGGTGCTGAGGTTGCATTAGCACAGACTTGGGCTGAGCTTAGGGCTCTTATGATGAAGGAATTATGTCCTCGTCATGAGCTAAGGGCTCTAGAAAGGGAATTCGATGATTTGAAGCAAGACGGTGGGGAACATCGAGCCTATACTGACCGCTTTGAGGAATTGAGCTTGTTATGCCCTACTATGGTTACGCCTCTGGATAAGGCGATTGAGAAATACATTGATGGTCTTCCTGACGTAATTCAGGATATTGTTACTGGCAGCAACCCTACTACTGTCAGACAAGCCATTGAATTGTCTGCCACTCTGACTGAATCCCATATCAGGAAGCGCAAGCTGTTTCGTAAGGGCGACCTAAGACCATCGGACAAGACTGCTCATGTGGAACCAAAGGAAGAAAATGCTGAGGTGTCCAAGAAGAAGAAGCGCAAAGCCTCTCAAAACTACGCTGTAACTGCTCAAGACAAACAGGTTGCACCAAACCAACCAGCACAACCTCGCAAAAGGCAAAACTATGTTGGTACCGCACCTTTGTGCAACAAGTGCAACCGTCATCATCTAGAGCAAGAGCAGCGTCACAAATGTACCCACTGTGGGCGGTTGGGATATTTGATCAATGTATGTCGTTATGCAAATCAAGCTGCTGCAAACCCTTCTCCTGTTCAAGCACGGTTCCCTCCGGGGTCATGTTATAACTGTGGTGACCTTACCCACTACAGGAACAATTGCCCAAGACTTGTTAACATACCTCCAGCGTGTGGACGAGTGTTCGACATCAATGAGGCAAACGTGAACAATGATGCAGCAGTGAACAATTAGTGTTTTGTAATTCCTTGGTTGTTATCTTTTGACACTTCAAGACAATTCTGTTGTTACATAAATAAAGATTGTTGTTTTTATTTCTGTAAAAGTTATGCGTTTATGTGAATGTTTGATGCAACCTTATGATGTCAACCCAAAGACAAACTACTCGTGTGGTTCAGTTATCTTATGATCACTTGTGATCTCCCCAAGAACCTTAAACACTCGTTTCTTTTAAGAAACAAAGCCAAACTCTTATTGAAAATCCTTCTATCTTTATAGATGGATCCTTGAAAAAGCTTAAAGTGCCAAATGAAATCCATGGATTTGATTCCTGATGTGCTTTAATTATCCATGCTCAAAGACAACAAATTAAAGAATCAAGTTAACTAATTATGTGCTTATATGTTTTCTTATATGTTTTATGGTTGTATGTGATCCATCCAAATCCTCATAGAATCTTCCATATCTCATACGAGAGATTCATAATAGGATATCCAAAGTTACTATCTTAAATCCTTAATGGACTTCTACGTTGTAGTCAAGTCCCTTGGGTTTTAAAGTACTATTCTATAATTGGACCCCTTGGGTGGTCCAGTTAAACAGATTGATTTGAAGATCTGGTTAGAAATATCATGTGATAATATAATTGAAAAGATCCCTTAAGTGGTCTATTTAAGAAGATCGTATGTCGGTCTAATTAAGGAGATCATGTGTTGATCTAGTTAAAAAGATCGTTCATTGATCTAATTAAAAGGACCCTTTGGTGGTCTAGTCGAGTCGCTTCATGTTTATTCAAGTGATTTTTCCTACGCATTATGAAATGAACTGTGCGGACTGTACAAGGAATTACGTAATTATGGAGGCCTACATAATTATGGAATTCAGTGCACAGAAACTACAGGAAGCTTTGTCATGTGTTAAGACCTATAGTGACAAGAATAATGATACGGGAGAAGTCTTGGACCTCGACCAATGTCATTTATTCTCACACTCCCCAATTCTGATCTCAATCACACACCAAGTTTCCTATGATAAGTCTTCATAAGAAACGTTCTTCTGTCCGTAGTTCAAAATTCCATTTTTTACTATTACAAGGAATTCACTTTGAGGGTTAACAAATTCGCTAAGAATCCTAACATGGCCCAGAGTTTACTTAAGGGTTCAATGGGTTTATTTGAAGGCGAAACCGTCACAGCTGTCTTCACAAGTTTCCTCTAGAATTAAATTTCGGGACGAAATTTCCTAAAGTAGGGGAGACTGTGACACCTGTGTCACTTCAACCATCAAACAAATTCCAAACCAATGAAATATTGTATTTCATACTTGGGATTTGTAAAAATATGTGTATCGTTTGCACATATCTACTCTTGTTCGATTTTAAGCTTTAAATCGCTTTCTGGAGGGTTATACGCGCTCTGATGCGTAAATATAACCAGTTTAATCCAACGAACACTTCGGAATAGTGAAATATACTTAACATACCTTAAATAACCTTTACATAACTTAGAAATAAGTTTTAAAGGCTTTGGTATGGCAAAAACAAGTTAAATCGCTTACAGGGACTAAACTTGACAAACTGCGAAAGTATGCCAATTTGAACTGTAACAGACATTCCGGAACATGACCATAAGTTAAACATACCATAAATATCCTTCACATAGCTTAGAAATAGGCTTTGAGGGGTTCGGTGTGCTAAAATAAACTTTTGGGTCATTCAGGGACTAAAAGCGTCAAAAAGTGCACAAGTTTGCATTTTCGCGCATAACTTACGTTCTGAATACATCCGGACATCCAAAAATTTATGTAAGCACTAAAATATTTTATTTTAGTGTTTGTCATAAGAAAAATCAATTCGTCACGCCATTTGGATCGTTTTTCGCGCTTATGCGCATTCCGTCGTAATTAACCGAACATCGCAACCGTACGGCTAAACGAACCGACATCCGATATATTTTTGAGCACATTTTAAGTTCCCTATACTTTAACTTCATTTTAGAGCTTTGAAATGGGGTTAACGGGCCTTAAACGTGTCAGAAATGAGCTTATTACACAACAGGGACCAAAACTGCAAATCTGCCAAACTGGTCCTTGCGCACCTCAACAATGGGAGTGTTGCGGTGCGCAAGCAGGGGCCAGATGCAGCAAATCGTTTTTAACAGCCTGTTTCAGCCTTTAAACACTCTCCAAAGGTCAAGTGCCACATGTTAATCACTTGTGGTGGCCAAAATCAGTTACCACAACATTCCGACAAGTGTACGGGCTAGATCATTCTCTCTTCCCCAAGAAACGATCCTAACGGTGAACCGAAATCTATAAATACCCAACCCCCTTCATTGCAAAACCCACTTGAAATCTGATATTTCTCTAAGTTGGGGTGTTTCATCACCTCATACCTGAGAATACTTGGATTATCAATCTTGCGGGGACCCTTTGTAAGTGTTCCTTCGTTCTTTTATTGCTTTTCGAGTCCGAAAGTCAAACTTTGTTTGACTTTCTGCATTGGCCAGTTTATGGTCGATGCGAAGTTCGTTTGAACTTCATAACGTGAGCGTGATCACGATGGTTATAGTCCTTAGTGACTATACCTACTGATTACCACGTTATCTAGGCTCAGTGACGAGTCGTAGTTTCGGCCAAAATGCGCATTCTTGCGTATTTTGTAACCAAACTACTCTTGGGTATCAAAACCGTTTGTTTTGATACCAAACCTATTTTCTAAACTTAGTTAAGCATGTTTTAGCATGCTTAGCTCGTCACTTTTAGTTTAGTGCTTATATAGGGTCGTAAGGTAAGCGATCTAAACAATCGCTTATACTTTCGAACCCGACCCATTTGGTCGATCATTAGGATCCGACCAAATACCTTAGGTGACCATAGTGTATAGGGAATAACCTTCCGAGGTTATACCTTATGGTCACATCGTTTGAGTAAGTTGTATGATAGGTAGTTTATATGCCTTAGGTAAATTACCAGAATACCCTTTTCATGTATAATTGGTAATTAAGCATATGTAACCTAAAATTTTGTCACATAACTGATTATGTAACATGTTTAGGCATATAACACTTTTCATAGGGCTAGTTAGACGTCTCGAGTGCGCTTTTGCGCGCACGACGCGTTAAAGTAGCATAAGCTACCTTAATGGGTCGCGATGGGTCGAAAGCACTTAGGTTAGGTTTCATTTTAGTATGTGGGCTTTGTTAAACCATATTACATGAGTTCACATACTCATTTGGTTTACGAACCCTCATTCTATCCGATCCTCCGATTTAGGTCCGGTTTATTAACATAGTTACCTATATAAGGCGTCGTTTGATTCCGTGATCTCTAGCATTGCTTGGTGGTTATCTTAGGACTTCTGAAAAATCTCAAGTGAGTACATAGTTCCCCTATTTTACTGGTTTCCAAACTGTTTTGGGGTGAATCATGTGTACCTATGTGTTATTTTCATGATTTCAAAGTATAATTGATTATACATGTTATTACTTATCTTTTGACAAACTAAATGACTATCTATGGTTTAAACGCTGATTTCTCAAAGAACATAAAATAAAAATGTTGAATTGTACTTATTTTATGTTCACCAGACCGATTGTTAGTATGATATAGCGCTATAGGATTAGACACCCCATTCCTGTTGTCATGGAATGTCTGAAACCAATTTGTTTCTCCATCCAAATAGGGATTTCCTTTGTGGTATCCTTATAGTCTCAAAGGTGTAGTTTGATGCACTAGGTCTGAATGAATTCTTAAATCACACATTTAAAGTATATTTTGATATACTCCCAAAAGTGTAGTTTGATATACTCTCATGTGTGGTATTGTACAGAATCAACATATATATTTTATCAACAAACCAAAACATATTTTTATATGTTATTTATAAAACCCAAAGCATATTTTGATATGTTATTTATGAAACCAAAACATAGCTTAATATGTTATTTACAAATCCAAAAGTATACTTTTAATATGCTACTATAAGGTTATTAGTTTAACCTTACATTATTTTACAAGGCATAACTTTAGATTTATTCAAACACTTTGTTTTGTACATTTTTACTTATGGTTTAAGAAATCTCATTTTACTTACCATACATAACTTTTGTTTACACATTACATGGTTTACATTTAACTTGGGTTATACAATAACATTGGACTATTGGTTTAAACATGAACATTCTATATTGGTGGTTTGGTTTGAGTAAGTGACTTAAGTAACGAGGCGTGTGTTATATGATACAAGCATGGTGGATACGCCGCTAGTACTTCCTATATATAAGAGCTTGTATGGTATTACATATCGTAGCGTTATTTGAATCATTTCAATTTAGACATATAACATTTTATACAAATAACATACTTTTCATAAGACATTGTTTTACAACAACTTATCTTATACAAATTCATTTTTACTTGGTTATTCAATTAACCTTACATTACTCTTTTACGTATCATCTACTTTATCATCACTTTTCGAATGATTTATAAAACAAAACATTTTACAAGGATCATGAATGACTTTTGTTAAACAACTCTTTCTAAACTTATAAGTCATGAATCCTATATTCACAAAACCTATGTATCTCACAGGCATTTTTATGATGACGTACCTATTTTTACACATGTTTCAGGTACTGCTTTGCAATGATTTGTTGATACTTGCTACACTTAGGATGGACTCGTGCCTTAGCAACTTTAAAACTTGGAAGATCATAGTTGTACTTATTTGATTGTATTAAAACAATGAGTTCATTTATTCAATAAAACAGAATTTATTTATTCCATGGTTACGAAACAATGATTCTGTTACAACACTCCCCGACGTTTCCGCCACGTCTGGTTGTTCTACGTGGTCGAGGTGTGACAGAAAAGTTGGTATCAGAGCCAATGGTTATAGGGAATTAGGTTATTAGTAATGCTTTGACCTAGACTATAACCTTCCTAGGACCCTAACATAAGTTTTCTTGTGTTTAGTTTTAAAACAATACCGTCATTTATTCTTAGGTGACAACCACAATAAGAACATAAATTTCTATCCCGCTTTGAAAACTAATCATCTGTTCTAGGATGATTTATCATATGGTTTTGAACCCTTTAAGTTTTCAAAATCCCGTCAAAGTTGGTCTAAATAATGTGAACACGTGCAAACTGGAAGGGTGGGTGCCTGTACGCTGAGTTTTCTGTCTAAGGCTAGAGTGTTCGTACAAATCCACATAATCGGACCAGTCACTCTTACCTGGGAACTCTTGGGGTGAGTGTCCACTTATAGGCGAGCATGTCTTCGCGATACATTATTTTTTGACCTATTTACTTTGATTAATCACCGGGGGTCGTTTGTTGCTTTGTAGTAACAAACAAATGACCAATATCCTTGCTTTCATCAGATTTGTTTCATCTCATTCTTTTCGTCAAATTCTCTCACTCGTTTCCTTTCATGTTTCCTCTTTAGAATGCCTCCTCGATGCGACAATCAGATGGCGAATGCCGAACTGGCGGAAATCATCGCGCAGCAAATGGCTGCTGCCTTCCCAAATCTTTATGCTCAAATGATTCAAGCCATCAACAACAACAATGCTCCATGCAATTTCAAGAATTTTAACTCGGCTAAACCGCTCAAGTTTAGTGGTTCTGAGGGAGCAACTGGGCTTCTTCAATGGTTCGAGAGCATTGAGAATACTTTCCGTCACGTTCAGTGTCCTGAAAATCGCAAGGTCGAGTTTTCTTCGAGTGTATTTCAGAAGAGGGCTCTTACGTGGTGGAACGGGGTTATGAGAGACCGCGGTGCTGAGGTTGCATTAGCACAGACTTGGGCTGAGCTTAGGGCTCTTATGATGAAGGAATTATGTCCTCGTCATGAGCTAAGGGCTCTAGAAAGGGAATTCGATGATTTGAAGCAAGACAGTGGGGAACATCGAGCCTATACTGACCGCTTTGAGGAATTGAGCTTGTTATGCCCTACTATGGTGACGCCTCTGGATAAGGCGATTGAGAAATACATTGATGGTCTTCCTGACGTAATTCAGGATATTGTTACTGGCAGCAACCCTACTACTGTCAGACAAGCCATTGAATTGTCTGCCACTCTGACTGAATCCCATATCAGGAAGCGCAAGCTGTTTCGTAAGGGCGACCTAAGACCATCGGACAAGACTGCTCATGTGGAACCAAAGGAAGAAAATGTTGAGGTGTCCAAGAAGAAGAAGCGCAAAGCCTCTCAAAACTATGCTGTAACTGCTCAAGACAAACAGGTTGCACCAAACCAACCAGCACAACCTCGCAAAAGGCAAAACTATGTTGGTACCGCACCTTTGTGCAACAAGTGCAACCGTCATCATCTAGAGCAAGAGCAGTGTCACAAATGTACCCACTGTGGGCGGTTGGGATATTTGATCAATGTATGTCGTTATGCAAATCAAGCTGCTGCAAACCCTGCTGCTGTTCAAGCACGGTTCCCTCCGGGGTCATGTTATAACTGTGGTGACCTTACCCACTACAGGAACAATTGCCCAAGACTTGTTAATATACCTCCAGCGTGTGGACGAGTGTTCGACATCAATGAGGCAAACGTGAACAATGATGCAGCAGTGAACAATTAGTGTTTTGTAATTCCTTGGTTGTTATCTTTTGACACTTCAAGACAATTCGGTTGTTACATAAATAAAGATTGTTGTTTTTATTTCTGTAAAAGTTATGCGTTTATGTGAATGTTTGATGCAACCTTATGATGTCAACCCAAAGACAAACTACTAGTGTGGTTCTGTTATCTTATGATCACTTGTGATCTCCCCAAGAACCTTAAACACTCGTTTCTTTTAAGAAACAAAGCCAAACTCTTATTGAAAATCCTTCTATCTTTATAGATGGATCCTTGAAAAAGCTTAAAGTGCCAAATGAAATCCATGGATTTGATTCCTGATGTGCTTTAATTATCCATGCTCAAAGACAACAAATTAAAGAATCAAGTTAACTAATTATGTGCTTATGTGTTTTCTTATATGATTTGTGGTTGTATGTGATCCATCCAAATCCTCATAGAATCTTCCATATCTCATACGAGAGATTCATAATAGGATATCCAAAGTTACTATCTTAAATCCTTAATGGACTTCTACGTTGTAGTCAAGTCCCTTGGGTTTTAAAGTACTATTCTATAATTGGACCCCTTGGGTGGTCTAGTTAAACAGATTGATTTGAAGATCTGGTTAGAAATATCATGTGATGATATAATTGAAAAGATCCCTTAAGTGGTCTATTTAAGAAGATCGTATGTCGGTCTAATTAAGGAGATCATGTGTTGATCTAGTTAAAAAGATCGTTCATTGATCTAATTAAAAGGACCCTTTGGTGGTCTAGTCGAGTCGCTTCATGTTTATTCAAGTGATTTTTCCTACGCATTATGAAATGAACTGTGCGGACTGTACAAGGAATTACGTAATTATGGAGGCCTACATAATTATGGAATTCAGTGCACAGAAACTACAGGAAGCTTTGTCATGTGTTAAGACCTATAGTGACAAGAATAATGATACGGGAGAAGTCTTGGACCTCGACCAATGTCATTTATTCTCACACTCCCCAATTCTGATCTCAATCACACACCAAGTTTCCTATGATAAGTCTTCATAAGAAACGTTCTTCTGTCCGTAGTTCAAAATTCCATTTTTTACTATTACAAGGAATTCACTTTGAGGGTTAACAAATTCGCTAAGAATCCTAACATGGCCCAGAGTTTACTTAAGGGTTCAATGGGTTTATTTGAAGGCGAAACCGTCACAGCTGTCTTCACAAGTTTCCTCTAGAATTAAATTTCGGGACGAAATTTCCTAAAGTAGGGGAGACTGTGACACCTTTGTCACTTCAACCATCAAACAAATGCCAAACCAATGAAATATTGTATTTCATACTTGGGATTTGTAAAAATATGTGTATCGTTTGCACATATCTACTCTTGTTCGATTTTAAGCTTTAAATCGCTTTCTGGAGGGTTATACGCGCTCTGATGCGTAAATATAACCAGTTTAATCCAACGAACACTCCGGAATAGTGAAATATACTTAACATACCTTAAATAACCTTTACATAACTTAGAAATAAGTTTTAAAGGCTTTGGTATGGCAAAAACAAGTTAAATCGCTTACAGGGACTAAACTTGACAAACTGCGAAAGTATGCCAATTTGAACTGTAACAGACATTCCGGAACATGAACATAAGTTAAACATACCATAAATATCCTTCACATAGCTTAGAAATAGGCTTTGAGGGGTTCGGTGTGCTAAAATAAACTTGTGGGTCATTCAGGGACTAAAAGCGTCAAAAAGTGCACAAGTTTGCATTTTCGCGCATAACTTACGTTCTGAATACATCCGGACATCCAAAAATTTATGTAAGCACTAAAATATTTTATTTTAGTGTTTGGCATATGAAAAATCAATTCGTCACGCCATTTGGATCGTTTTTCGCGCTTATGCGCATTCCGTCGTAATTAACCGAACATCGCAACCGTACGGCTAAACGAACCGACATCCGATATATTTTTGAGCACATTTTAAGTTCCCTATACTTTAACTTCATTTTAGAGCTTTGAAATGGGGTTAACGGGCCTTAAACGTGTCAGAAATGAGCTTATTACACAACAGGGACCAAAACTGCAAATCTGCCAAACTGGTCCTTGCGCACCTCAACAATGGGAGTGTTGCGGTGCGCAAGCAGGGGCCAGATGCAGCAAATCGTTTTTAACAGCATGTTTCAGCCTTTAAACACTCTCCAAAGGTCAAGTGCCACATCTTAATCACTTGTGGTGGCCAAAATCAGTTACCGCAACATTCCGACAAGTGTACGGGCTAGATCATTCCCTCTTCTCCAAGAATGGAGTAAGGTTAATTATAACTTCTAAAATATGACGTTTTATAAAATGATGAATATGTCATTAGAACGAGAATATTTTTATCTACATTTTGGCCTAAGTTTCATTAAAAATGGAGTAAGGTTAATTATAACGTATTTTTATTATTATAATTACTAAACGGTTCCTACGTTTGCCAAAATATCTCATATTTCTATCGGTCAACCTACCCATGATTTATCCGTTTAATAACATAAGTTTTTATTTTAAATTTTATAAATTAAAATTTTGGGAATGTTACTGCTAGAGTTTTATTTGATTCTGGCGCAGATAAGTCCTTTGTAGACAGTAAATTTTGTAAATTGTTAAATCTGCCTGTTAAAACTCTAGACATAAAATATGAGGTAGAATTGGCCGATGGTACCCTAGAGACTGCTTCAACAATCTTAGATGGATGTTTTATATCCATTAGGAATCACTCTTTTCCATTGTCCTTGTTACCGATGAAATTGGCAGGATTCGATATAGTTATTGGCATGGATTGGTTATCTTTTAACCAAGCTTAAATTGCATGTGATAAGAAGCAAGTGGTTATCAAAACTTCTTATGGTGAATCACTTACAATTCAAGGAGATACACAGTATGGGTTGCCTGAGCAAGTATCTATGCTTAAGGCATCAAAGTGTTTGAAGAAAGGTTGTGTCATTTACATGGCACAGGTGACCATGGATGAGCCAAAGCCCAAGATCGAAGATATTCCTGTTATTTCTGAATACTCAGATGTTTTTCCTGAAGAATTACCTGGTTTACCTCCAGACAGACAAGTGGAATTCAGGATCGATATTATTCCAGGAGCAGCCCCAGTAGCACGAGCCCCTTATCGTTTAGCACCGACCGTGATGAAAGAACTAAGGACACAGTTGGATGATTTGTTGGAGAAAGGTTTTATTCAACCAAGTTCATCTCCTTGGGGAGCGCCTATTTTATTTGTGAAGAAGAAGGATGGCTCAATGTCTATGCATTGATTATCGTGAGCTGAACAAGGTTACAATTAAGAACAGATATTCGTTGCCCATGATAGACGATCTGTTCGATCAACTGCAAGGAGCAAGTTTCTTCTCGAAGATCGATCTAAGGTCAGGATACCATCAGTTGAAGGTCAGGACGGAAGATGTACACAAGACCACATTCAGATCAAGATATGGCCACTACGAGTTCCTAGTGATGCCTTTTGGGCTCACTAACGCATCTGCAGCATTCATGGATCTCATGAATCGTGTCTGCAAGCCGTATCTAGACAAGTTTGTCATTGTCTTCATTGATGATATACTCATTTACTCCAAGAACCAAGCTGATTATGAGGAACACCTTCGATGTATTCTTAAACTTCTGCAACAGGAGAAGCTCTACGCAAAGTTCTCTAAATGTGAATTCTGGTTACGAGAAGTCCAATTCTTTGGACATGTGGTAAGTGAGTGTGGTATCCAGGTGGATCCCGCTAAGATAGAGGCAATTATGAATTGGCAAGCACCTAAGAAACCCACAGAAATTCACAGCTTCTTAGGTCTAGTAGGATACTACAGGCGTTTCATCGAAAACTTTTCCAGAATTGTTACACCTTTAACTTCGTTAACACGCAAGAATGTAAAGTTTGACTAGGGTCCCAAGCAACAAGAATCTTTTGAGATTCTTAAGCAGAAATTAAGCAATGCCCATGTGTTGACATTGCCAGAAGGAATAGAAGAGTTTGTTGTTTATTGCGACGCATCGCACACTAGTATGGGTTGTGTACTCATGCAAAAAGGCAAGGTGATTACCTATGCATCTCGTCAACTGAAGGTGCACGAAAAGAATTACACCACCCACGATTTGGAATTGGGTGCCATTGTATTTGCACTAAAATTATGGAGGCATTCCCTATATGGAACCAAGTGTGTAATCTATTCAGATCACAAGAGCCTTCAACACTTATTTAACCAAAAAGATCTTAACATGAGACAACGTCGTTGGATGGAAACATTGAACGATTACGATTGCGAAATTCGCTACCATCTGGGCAAGGCGAATGTGGTCGCCGACGCACTAAGCAGGAAAGAAAGGATCAAACCTATACGAATCAATGCCAGAAGCATTGAATTAAAGAACAGCTTGAATGAAAGGCTGTTAGCTGCTCAGAAGGAAGCTATATTGGAAACTAACTTTCCGAATGAAAAGTTAGGCATAACTGCTGATCAATTGTCTTTTGGCAAACATGGAATCCTTAGATTGAATGGTCGAATCTGGGTTCCAATTCACGGAGAACTTAGAGATGTAATCCTCCAAGAAGCTCATAGTTCAAAATATTCAGTCCATCCGGGCAGTGATAAGATGTACCAGGATCTGAAGGCAAACTATTGGTGGATAGGTTTGAAGAAATCTATAGCCACATATGTGGCTAAATGTCTGACGTGCGCACAGGTTAAAGTCGAGCATCAAAAGTCGCCAGGTTTACTTCAACTGCCTGAACTTCCCACTTGGAAGTGGGAAATGGTAACTATGGATTTTATTACCAAGTTACCAAAGACGAAACATGGGAATGATACAATATGGGTTATAGTCGACAAACTGACGAAGTCAGCTCATTTTATACCCATAAAGGAGACGCATAACTCCGATAAGCTAGCCCAGCTATATGTGGATGAGATTGTATCTTTCCATGGAGTGCCAGTATCTATTATCGCTGATAGGGATGCAAGATACACATCTCATTTTTGGAAAAGCTTTCAACAATCTCTAGGCACTCGTTTAAATTTCAGTACTGCTTATCATCCTCAGACGGATGGGCAAAGTGAGCGTACGATTCAAACGCTGGAAGACATGCACCGAGCTTGCTTTATCGACTTTGGTGGAAGTTGGGATGATCATCTTCCTTTGATTGAATTTTCATACAACAACAGTTATCATTCGAGCATCCAAGTCGCGCCTTTTGAGGCCTTGTATGGAAGGAAATGTAGAACGCCAGTCTGTTGGGCGGATGTTGGGGAAACCCAACTATCAAGACCTAATATAGTCCTTGAGATGACGGATAAGATTATTCAGATCCGTGACCGTTTGAAAGCTGCCAGGGATAGGCAGAAGAGCTACGCTGATAAGAGGCGCAAACCTCTAAAATTTGAAGTAGGTGATAAGGTACTACTTAAAGTGTCACCCTGGAAATGGGTGATGCGATTTGGCAAAAAGGGCATGCTGTCGGACCATTCGAGATTATTGAATGTGTTGGAAGTGTGGCATATAAGTTGAATCTACCTGAAGAGCTTAGTGGAATTCACAATGTGTTCCACATCTGCAATTTAAAGAAATGTCTAGCCGATGAGTCACTGGCAATGTCTCATAAGGACGTGCAGATTGACGAAAGCTTGAAGTTGGTTGAAAAACCTTTGACGATCGAGGATCGACAGGTTAAAAATCTTCGAAGGAAGAATGTGCCAATTGTAAAAGTAAAATGGGATGCCCGTAGAGGCCCAGAATATACGTGGGAAGTTGAATCCACGATGAAACAAAAAGACCCTCATTTATTTCAGTAAATCTCAAGGTCGAGATTTCTTTTAAGGGGGTGAGGATGTAACACCTCGCAAAAATCATATCCAATATAGTGATGACACGTGTCATAAACCCTGATAATGTAAAAAGATAACTTTGAGGGTCTAAAGTTGTCAAACTGTGTAAAGATGTATGTGGAAGGATCTAAAGTGTCAACATGCCAAACTTGTGCCTCTGATTGACTTCACACGATGTTCGTATTCTTTGATGGATAAATTGTCGAACACAAGAAGCCGTTTGTGATTAAAAATCAAAAGTTATAAAGCACAGGGGTTAAACGTGTCAACATGTTAATTCTTAACTCTGAGTGACCTTTTAACGATCCCGAGGCTTTGTAATATATTATTATACCCTCATGAATATCAGATAACGGTTTCATGAACTTTCGGTACAACCTTGTGATATAAATTGAAATTTCCAAGAAGAAGGGTTAAAAGTGTCAAAGTGACAATTCTACTCTCGGGAGACCTTTTCAACAATTCCAAAACATGTGCATGCATGGTTTTACTCCCAAGAACAATTAAGACCTGATTATGTGGGCCCCTCATGCTGAAAATGCCAGTTATTCAAGTTCTGAAAGTACAGGGACTGAACATGCAAACAACAAAACAATTTTGGAAATTTCACTCTCATGCGTGTCGCGCAGGACTCACCTGCACCTGGTGCGACACGCGGGCGGGACCATTTTTCAGCAGGTTACTGGCAGCTGCCAGCATGCAAACCTGAAATCTTTTGAGTATCTCTGCAACCTGTTTTGGATTCAGCTGCATGTTGACGGTTTTGTAAAACCATTTGGACACTTGTGAGCATCATAATTCACCTGGGGACACTTGGATTCATCTCAATTCATCCAATTCCTCTACATAAAGGCCATCCTTCTCATTTTTGAACTTGCTCATTTCAAATCAGAATTTCCTCTCTATAAAGCTTTGATTCTGGAGCATCCTGGTCATTAAGGAAGATCTCTCAAGTTTAATCTTCGTACTAAGGACCTTTGTAAGTGTTCTTAGCTTCTGTAGTTAAGATTTTGTTAGTTTAAGGACCGAAAGTCAAAGTTAGCATAATTCTGCTTTGACTTGTAGATTAATCTTAATCTGTCCAACCATAATTCTAAGCGAATGTGGCTATATGTTGGTAATTATGTAGGTGTTAAACCCTCAAAAGGGCACCTCCTAATTATCACATTTACTTGGTCAATTGTCAGGTCAAAGTACTTAACAGAAAAGTCAAACGGGTCAGTTTTTATAAAAGAATTCATAACCGATAATGTAGAAGCTATAAAATACGTTTTGTCACTTTAATAACTTGGTAAATATTATAAGAACATGTTTAAACATGTTCAACCCGACAATTCTGAGTTTAGGCTCGGATCCAAACCGAAAGTCGCAAAAGTTGACTTTTGCTTTGACTTTCAGTTCTGACCTGATTTAGCTTAGTTTCTTTGTGCCTTAGGGTTCCTTTGTGACCATATTATATGTTAGTATAACCCTCTGAGGTTATACTACATGGTCCCTTAGAAATCAGAGATTATTTGCATGTTTCCGTTATTTGCTTAAAATTGACTATTATGCCCTTATGTTTCCGATATCTTACTGATTTAACATGATAAAATAAATATCTTAATCAATCAAGTTGTATTCTCGCTAAATACGCACTGTGAGTATACTTGACCCCTTTTTAATCGTATTTTGGGTGTAACATACGTTTCTAGCAAATCGAACTTATCAAACGAATTATTCAATCAACCGAATTATCACTTGCGAATAACTGTTATGCATAGATATATGTGAAGCTAGTTGCATATGTGCTAGGGCTTATACTCGCGACGTCCTACCATGACTAGTATAGTACTATTGCGCCCGACGGGGTCTAGTTTGCCATCGCATATTCGAGCATCGAGGACTTAGTTGGTAGTATCAGCTTTGTGAGTATATATGTCGTGTGTTACGTTCTTGCATATGGAAATTCGCTACACTGTTATCTATTATGCTATACTTATCAAACCTGTATACTCGCCAATACTTTTGTATTGACAAATATTTTAACGTATGTTGCAGGTTAGATCGCAGACTATATCAAATCAAGCTAGGAAGTCTAGAAACTCAACTAAAATCTAGGTTGTCGGATTTGTATTGTTCGAGAGGACAAGAAATCTGTGATAACTTATGTGATTGTATTATTTATTAGTATGGGATAACGAATGTATTAAATATTATCGCAATATAGTTGTTATGGATTCTCTTGAGCAATCTGATTCGCCTAGTGTCGCGCCCCGATGATTCCTCCATCGGTTGGGGTGTGACAGTGAGCATCATAATTCACCTGGGACACTTGGGGACACTTGTGAGCATCATAATTCACCTGGGGACACTTGGATTCATCTCAATTCATCCAATTCCTCTACATAAAGGCCCTCCTTCTCATTTTTGAACTTGTTCAACCCGACAATTCTGAGTTTAGGCTCGGTTCGCAACCGAAAGTCGCAAAAGTTGACTTTTGCTTTGACTTTCAGTTCTGACCCGATTTAGCTTAGTTTCTTTGTGCCTTAGGGTTCCTTCGTGACCATATTATATGTTAGTATAAACCTCTGAGGTTATACTACATGGTCCCTTAGAAATCAGAGATTATTTGCATGTTTTCGTTATTTGCTTAAAATTGACTATTATGCCCTTATGTAATAAAAACGAGATTTTTGAAAATGTGAGAGGACAAAAAGCTTTATTACTGATATATAAGTATGTCAAATAAATTTGACATCAGTTTCTGGACTCAAACTAAAGTTATGCAAGATATCGTAAAATGAAACTTTTTGTTAATTAAATTACATTTTTAGCATAAATCATGTTTAAACCCAATTTTTGGCATCAAACTCATTACCTACTGTTTTGATATTATTTTTAGGGATTTTGGGAATTTTTGGTCAGATTATAAACTGACCATATCATTGAGTTCTCGTATAATTCGATAAATGACAATAATACCCTTTTCATTAATAAAATGAGTTTAACATATGATTTGCATACCAAACCTTTTCCTACTGATTTTATAAATGAATTTTAATATTTTAACAGTAAGTAAAAGTCTTGAACTCAAACTTCCAATTTTGCCTTTAAAACATATGTGAAATGACCAAAATGCCCCTACGGTGCATAGTTTGGTCATAAACGGTAAACTTCACATATATATGATATTTTACTGATTTAACATGATAAAATAAATATTTTTACTGAATGTTTTAGACCAGAAACTCAGTTTACTATTAAACCTGATTTATAAGCTTTAAAATGACCAAAATACCCTTTCGGGGCTTAAATTGGTTTTAAACTCTTTTTGGGCATAATTATTGATATCCTACTGATATCACAACATATTTTAAGCATAATAACTTATGGAACTTGTACTTGACTCATCCGGTTACCCGTTATGCTTATACACGTTCGGTACGGTTTATGTAACAAGTTTGCATAAATTGACCGAAACGGGTCAAACCTTATCATTTTCACTTCAAAATCCAGAATGTATTTAGTTTACCCATTTTATACAAGTCTCCATACTTGTCGGGTCTAAATTACAATCCAATCCGGTCACCGCTTAATCTTGCGTTTCGTACCGAAAACCTTTCTTTAAACTAGCCGGTCCAAGTTTATAACTTAAATAAGACCCGTTAGTAATCTAATAGGTTATTAAAACCTTTGTTCCAGATTAGGAGGCCAGTAAAAGCTACTTACACTTGTTGAGTAGGATATATGGCTAAGAATACAAATTTTACATTTTAAGCTCAGATAAATACTTTTAACTTATTTTCCCTTATACGGGCTTGGGATACGGTAAATTATTACTGCTTGGTCGGGTATTGAATATTTAATCGATTAGTGGTTAAATCATTGAGATAACCCATTTTAATATGTTTTGTTTGATTTAAGCATTTGGGGGTTAATAACCGTGTCCTAGATATCCTCGGCCCATTCATTTGAAATGGCCACGACTTAAGCACGGGGTGTAGGCATACACCTGACAGTTGCGTATGTAAAATGGTATACCCATTCATGAGGATAACTTCTTGCGGGTTTATATTAGTGGTGTGTCTATTAATCTTGTCTCGGCTTCTCTCCCGGGCCATGAACGTACGACAAACATGTGAATCTGTATACAAGATTATTTTATATAATTGTCCCAAGTTATAAAAGAATATTTGTGCCTCGTACATTTAAATCAATTCTCATAAATGTTTTCAAAAGAGTCAGTTAATTGTATTTACTAGTGTAAAGTGGCATATTTTTCAAAAAGACTAAGTGGCAGGTACTACGCGAAATTGGCTGGAAGCTCCTGAGCACTAGATAAAGAATCTTGCAAGTTCTTAGTGTTTAAAGTCTGTCGAACAATATTTTATTTTCTATTTTAGATCCGCCTGTGGTTCCACTTACAACCGTTTGTATAATATTTATTTATACTTTGCATGTCGGTTTGTATTAATATTTTCTCACAAGACTTCCGCTGTGCATTTAAACTGTGATTATTGACTATGATGATATCAACTACGTCACGATACTCCCCACCGGGCCCACAGGTAATACGTGGAAATATCGGGGTGTAACATACTGTAAACTAAAAAAATTATCAAATAACACAAAACAATAATCTACGCACATAATCCCGTAGAAAATTTCCTAACATAACAGATAAAATTTTGGTGTCAGTAGAACACTTTTGTGGCCGAAATCAGTGGTTGTAGCTCTGATACCACATTCTATCGCAACCCCCGACCCCTGCCTCGGGAGGCGGGCGTCCGCGGCCTACTCAGAGATGGTGGTATCGGTGTTTATCATTATTTAGCAGCAGAATTTTCATCAGGACCGTAGTTAGGAAATATTTTATCAGAGTAAAACACCACATTTTATAATAATAAATATATTGGGATAAAACCCAAGTTTTCGTTACAAACAGGTTTATAGGGGTAAATCCTATTTTATTGAAATAAAACATATTCTTTATTTAGGTAACTTTTATAGCCACTTTTCCAAGCCTTCAGTGCTGTCCAGCTGGCTTCTATTTGGCTTTCACATTTGGTTACCTAAAACGCGTTTAAAAATATTTTGTCAGTGGGAAATACTGGTGAGTGAATCCTAATTTAATCAAAACAGGTTTTATCAGTTTACAGTATTGAGGGCGATCTCGCAATTACATTTGTTTATTTTTCTACTTTAATTACCACCCACGGTACTGTCAACCCGACTTGTGGTCATGTTACTACTCACAGTGTAGTAATAAATCTTGTATACAAAACCCCAACATACCGATGATAATTGTAGAATTACAAATACTCAATCATTGTGAAATATAAATTAAAACAATTGAGGTTTTGTAAAAACAGTTTGCAAAAAGGAGGATTACTCACATCGCTATCTTAGGTAATTTCCTGTGGCTTCTTGGTTATAATCTATAAATTTTAAATAATGCACACGCGTTAGTATAATAACCCAATTTTACATTAGTTATACCCTCCCCGAGACAGAACTCAAACGACTACGTCGGGCAGAGCCTCAACAGCCGTTACAGAGCACTAGATCAATCGGACAGCGTATCTAATACGTAACCAGGGGTTAAAACACTTACAACGAGGCAGAGCTTCGCTATATTAGTGGGTATAATGCCCGCTATTAATTATAATATCTCAGAATTTGAGAGAGATCGAGAGAATTCGAACGATTTGGGACTGAAGGCCGATGGCCTCCATTTATAGGGCTGCTTCAGCAGTCCCTCGCGCCCCGTGTAAAACGCACAAGGGGCTTACGCTCCCCTGCGAGATAGGGCGTGTAGGCCCTAGCTTGGTCCGGTCATCAGGTTGCTTTGACACAAGTGGGGACACGTGGCGGCTCCGGGGCTTGCCACTTGTTATCTCGCTCGCGGCCCGCGTAAGATGAAGACTAAGTCTTCACGTCCCGTGAGAGACTATAAAAATTGATTTATATTTAATTTTTATAAAAATAAAGGTATTTATGGCCATTCTACGTATACGGGGTTTATTTTAGGACCTATAGGGATGTTCTAAATATTTTAGGAGTGTTGGAATTATTTTAGGAGGGTTGTTATAAAAGTCCATAGGTTGCGTTGTTACCTCGCCTGTTTCGTTCGGTAGTCCACCAGTCCAGAGCCCTGGACTGAAAAACGCCAGTTGCGTTAACAGTGCGGAGGTTGTCTAGGCATCCGCTCTGACGAAGAGTGACTTTAATCGAGTCAAACCACTGAAACATGCCGCTGGGCCCGTCTTCACCAGTGAAGTCCTTAGGGCCACCGGCCTAATGGCTTGAAGCTAAAAGTAGCTTTCGGAGAGTCGCTCTTAGCTTCCTCAGAGGACTTGCTGCCGACTTCATTGATTTCGCTGACGATTTTCGGAATGACCTTGGCCATTTCCTTGGCCACCAGTGATGCGATGCGTTTGTCAGTGTGGTTGCAGCGGGTAGCGCGATAAGTATGAGATCCAAATGACGACATTGTCTGTAACAGACATCATCATAGGATTCAGACACGATATAATCGAATCTCTCCATACACCATACTTATTATTATTAGCTAAAGCATCAGGAACATGTCTAACACATAGGCACATAATCACGTAGGCACATAATCCACATAGGCACATAAACACATAAGCACACAGAGCACATAATCCACATAGGCACATAAACACATAAGCACGCAGAGCACAGAAGCACACATTTATGCGAGGGTTCGAGGGTTGCGAGTAGCGAGTAACGTAAGTGAGTAACATAGCATGCGAGGGTACATAGGTTGACTGCGATTTGTTAGCGTGTTGAGATAAATGTGCAGTGCGAGTTGTGCGTGTTAAATAAAAGCGATGGGCGGAAAGCGAATAAAGTTTCCAAAATCGAAACATATGAATAAGTAAACACATAAAACACATAAAAGTGATGAGGCATAAACCAACGATTGCGGGCTTGAAATCGAAAAAGATTGTCTCGGGTCTGTCGAAACATGTCTAAACACCCAAGTGATTTGCCTATTCTCAAGGATTTCGAGTTCACGCTTTGGCCTAATAGACTGTGCTCTTTCACCGACACACAGTGAACGACACTCATCCCTTCGGTTACTACGCGACTCAGGTCATTGGAATCCATTGAGACTTTGGTGAGAGTTTCGGAAAACCAAAATAGAGAGTGGAACTAATCGTTAAGATGTGGGTTTCACCCCTGACTTAACAACTTTATTCCTGTTTGTGTGATAGAATCACGAGATAGAGAGGGAGAATTTCATCGATATATGGATTTCACTCCTGACTCAACGCAAATTCTCGTGTTTATAGTAAAAATGCGCGTCGAGCGAGTGGTCTTTTCGAGAGTTCTTGGTTTTTGCACCTATTCTCAATAAGATCGCCCTTTTGTGTTATGCGAGTGTTTTAAAAAATCGTGTGTGTTGTACTTGCCTTAAGAAAGGCAATTGTGCGTTTCTGCTCCAGGAAAGGCTGCTTTGTGCGAAGCTGTAGTATGCGGTGTTCGCGCAAGAATGAGTTCGAGAGAGTAACAGAAATGGGCTCGTGCAGAACCCCTACGGGGTTCGCACATGGCGGTCTGTTGGTACTTAGACTATAGACTAGGTCATTTCTAAGACATCGACCCGGACTAGGTCGAGTCTTTCCTAATTCCCTATAGTTATGGCTCAAATACCAATCTGTCACGCCCCAACCGATGGCGGAATCATCGGGACGCAGCACTGGGCGAAACAGATTGTCCAAGAGAATCCATAACACTATTAGTGACAATATATTTTACGTTCACGTCCCATACCATAAACATATAAAGCATAAATAGTTATTACAGACATTGTTCTCAAAGATAATTAAATTGTTCCGACAACTCAGATTTTTATTAAATGACGTTTCTAGACCACCTACTTTGTTCATCAACCAAAGCATCCTAAACATCTGTCACATACGTTAAAATAAGGTCAAAACACATAGTGTAAAGGTGAGTACACAAGTCTAATAGCATATAGTATAACGAAAGCAATTTACGCATAACCAACATGTAACACGTAGAAATGTGAAGCAAGTAAGCTATCGACAATGACATATGCACATACATGACTGCGAGTTGTAGAATGCGCAACACATTATCCCCACTGTGACAATGTGAAGTAAAGCCCTTAACAACCCCTGTCCATGACAGGTGTTGAGTCCAAACTATAGTACTATCTTTGCTAAGGTGTCAGGCAACAATCACCGTGTAAACATAACATACAAGCATTCATCGAAACACGTATAACATGTGGAGCGGTTAGTGTTTTAAAAGTGTTTGCGTTGTGTGTCGATGTGATTTGATATAGGTAACGTATGTAACACCCAAAAGTGCGTAAAGCAAAAAGGGTTCGAGTATACTCACAGAGCGTGCTTAGTAAATAAACACAGTCTTGGATTGAAGGGAGCGCTTGAGAGATTACCCTGATCAGAGAACGATAGTGTAAGCGTTGAACAACATGTAACGGTGATGAGTGATCGGATGATGATTCGATCGGATGACCGTCCGGACGGATAACCATTCGGTCGGTTGGTCATTCGGTTGAGGGAGTGTGTTGTGAAATGTTTGAACTTTTGAAGTTTTCGTTGTAGTATGAATAAAGTCATTCGATCGGATGGTCATCCGGACGGATGGCCGTTCAATCGGATGGCTATTCGATTGAGAACTGATATTCTTTGAAGTTTTGCAAAATAGTTTAAGTATTGAACTTATAGGTCACCTGGTCGAATAGTCGTTCGATCGGATGGTCATCCGATCGGACGGTTGTTCGATCGGCGATCTGAAGTTTTGCAACTTTTGCAAAATCAGCTAAGTTGAAAAGTTTTGCGGTTTAACCGAGACGGTATGACAACGTGTCAAACAACGGAAACCACTCCAAGTTCAGCTCAGTCGATCGGATTGGAATCACCCCGTTCGATCAGACTTAACTGCTCTTGATGGAGTTTCATGTTCAACCTGTGAATCGGTCGTCTCTTTAGTAGAAATCCGTTCTCAGACTGATTCTCCATTGGAAAATGCGTGGAGAGCCTGAACGAGTCCAGATTCTAATGGTTTTGAGTAAAAAGTGAAAGAAGTTGAAGAAATGTTGAAATCAGTTGGAAAATGTTTAGGTTTAGACAAAATCAGTGTAAAAACATGTAGAAATCCTTTAGATCCGAACCGTTCTTGATGAGATGGAGCCATTCAACAGAGTTCATCGGAACCCGTGATGACATCATCCTAGAACAGCCCAAATCAGGTGATTTCACGGTGAAAATGTAAGATTTGTTAGTGAAGATGATGAGAAAGTGTGTAATGAAGATGGAAGTACAAGATTTAGAGTGAAAACTTACAAGAATCACGACGAATCAAGAGAAAAGGGCTTGAGAGTGCGTGGGTCGGACGGAGCTGTCACATCAATGAACAGTTGATGTGACAGGGGGTATTTATAGTGTGAGAGGGTGAAAGACGGTGTAGGGTTACGTGGGTCGGACAACCGTTCGATCGGATGGTCATCCGGTCGGATGTCCGTTCAATCGAATGGTCGGTCGATCGGTTGGCTCGCGCGGGTTAGTTTTTCAACTTTCGTTTCGTGCGTTGAGCGTTGCGTTGCGTTTAAGCGAGATGCAAGTAAGCGATGCGATAGTATTAAACCATAGTTACACAAATAACATAACTAACACATAACAACATATAAGTAATTAAATTTGCGTTTGGGGTTTGCGATTAGATTCCATTATGATAGAGTTACGATAGCGTTAGCGAATAATCACCACAAAACAAATATAAACATGCACAAGTAAAGCACATAATAACACACACACACATAGAACAAAACTAATAGTTGTGATTCGAGTTGCGATGCGATAGCGATGTGTTAGCGTTAAGTAGAATAGCATGTAGTTGCGTTCGGTAGTCAAGGACAGGGTGGATACCGAGGAAACCACCCCAAGTGCAACCGATGCAACAAGCATCACAGCGGGCAGTGCAACAAAGGTCGATGTCAGAGATGTCACAGGCTGGGCCATGAAGCCAAAGATTGCAGGAGCCCACGTCCTGCGAATCAGAATCGCCAACAACAACAACAAGCCCCACAGAACCACCAGCAACAGCATCAGCAGGGAAATAAAGGATGCTTTCAGTGTGGCGCTGAAGGCCACTTTAAGAGGAACTGCCCCCAGCTAAACCAAAACCAGAACAATAACCAAGGAAATGGGAACCACAATGGGAACAACAATGGAGGCACTGTGACAACTGGCACAAACCGGTAATTTCCGTACACTATAATTATTGCTTAATGACTGCAATTATGAGTTTAAGTGTCAGCAATGTCTGAACACATGATTAAACAAGTGAATTCATGCACGTTGTATACTACAAAATATTGCTTTATGCATAAACGAGAGCGTTGCGTCAGAATAATAGTAAACTCACCGGTAAGACACACTGTGTCGACTGAACTGCAGAAAGCAGTCAGACGTTAGAACTGAGGCCTAGGTGTAGGTCCGACAACAAGAATGCATTAAAACCCAAGAGTACATACAAGGGTTAATATATATGCAATACGAAAGCAAAAATAAGCACTAAAAAGCACCCGAAACGCACTTTAAGTGCAGAATTTATACAAATCAGCAATAATTCAGCATTTAGACATATAAATATTATGCAGAAATGTCGTTTTATTATCCAGAATATTTCCCTAAGTGTTGGGAATTGAAAGAGTACAAGAAGGGTACTTAAAAGACACTAAAAAGTGTAATTTAGCACTTTAACGAATCGGTATGTAACCGAACAACCGGAGATTACCCGGAACATAAAAATAATGTCAATGACATTGAACTAGTTAGGGTCCCCGAATACCCTAACACCCTTTATATTACACTACACACTAGTAACCGGGTTTAATCCCTAAACTAACTAATTGGTTAAGAATTACACTTTACCCCCCCCCCCCCTATGTGTGGTGGACGGTCAAGGAGGCCCCACAAAGATCCACACTTGATCACATTTGATCTACTTAAATCTCCTAAGATTGTGATCAAGATTTGTAGTGTACTTTGTGAACATAATGCCTAGTGGGTAATGACTAAAATTTACATAAAAGAACCACTAACTCACTACATCTTCATCACAACACCAAACTCCTCTCTCTCTCTAAGAGGCTACGGCCAAACATCCCTTGAACACACAACCATTTTCAAGCTTTGATCTTGCCATTTCGAGTCTATACAAGTGTTAAAGGTCGCGTATTAGGAAGCTTGGTGCCAACGGAACGCGAAGGACCTCTTTCTCTAGCTTTTATCCACCTCTTTTGCGCATAGATTCTTCCCTAGCCTCGAGCTAGAGGTATAATGCTTAAAACTCATATTTGAACTAATCTAAAGTGGTTAAAAGGATTTTTATCGGTTAAAACTCGTTAACATACAAGATGACACACAAAAGTCTACTAAAAACACTAAAAATGGTGGTTAAAAGCACATATGTTGTGTAAATCATGTAGTATTTGACTTGTGTGATTATTTGGACCCGATCTATGATATGGTAGCTCGGATCATCGTTTAACCCGGTTTGGTAAGATCATGGATCTTAACATAAAGCTATTTTAGAAGTAACAAGGGTTAAAAGGTGAAACCCTACCACACATAAACCATGAACTTGTGTAAAAATGTTTTAACTTGTACAAAAGTGTTTAAAACTAGTAGATCTACGTATCTACAAGTGGTATTTTCAAAAGACCAAGCATCAAAAGAAACCACATGTTCTAAACCGGATCTTACACAAACAAAAGTGGTTTTTGTGAACAAACAAGTGTGTGGATACTTGTGTAACAAAAGTTTTAACGAAGAAATAGTTTTCGTAAAAACCGACTAGAAGTTGTAAAACTTCATATTCTTTAAAAATAAAGTTTTTAAGAAATTAAACTTATTTTTAAAGATAACAAGACTTACTAAATGTACTAGTAAGTTACTACACATTTTTGTAAATATTCAAGTTCATGAAATTAGTGATTATTGTTGACGATTATTGTTGATAATTGTTGTTGATGATTGATGATGATTTAAAAGAAAATAAACACACGTTTTGAAAACGTGGGAAACCTCCATTTTTAGGGGAAACTCTGTCAAAATTTTTATAAATTTTGACACTTAGAAAAATATAAGTTTTGAGAAACTTATTCCCTAAAAATGTGTTTAAGAGTATTACTAAGGTTTCCATGATTTTTGATGATAAGAAATGAGGATTTCTTCAAGAATAAAAATGGATAATAAGTATATATTTTTGAGAGAAAAATATATATTATTTTATCACCAATTTTTGTGCTAAGTGTATATAGTATGTGTTATACGTGCTAGTGTATTAAGACTTAAAAATACACTAATTACTCATGAGGAGTAGAAATATAAAAATACACATACAACATACAAGATACATAATTCGGGTGCAAAGTGCAAAACACAAAAGACTTATATTTGTTTTTGGAGAAAATAATATAAGTAAGATACGTAGTTAAAAATATAAGAATATTTTTAACACAAGAAAATATACAAGAGAGTGACTGAACTTGTGCGACGCAAGTCTAGTGACTAACGTTAAGAAAACGCGTATAGGTTACGACGTTAATTAAGCAAATCCGGTGGAGTTTACGACGCTAGGAACGCAAAGTTGTGAGTTCATGCTCCCCCTTTTCTCTTTAACTGTTTTCAGTTTTTATAACTTCGGGGGTGAAATACATGTACAAAAGTACAATATTTATAAATGGTATGATATAAATACAAGAAGTACACTTGGTGAGAACGAGAACCAAGTGTGACGAAATATAAAATACAAGAAGTACACTTGGTGAGAACGAGAACCAAGTGTGACGAAATACAAGAGTATGAGAAGCGCATTTGGTGAGACAAGAACCAAGTATAAGGCGCAATGAGAAATGATAACAAGAAACGCGCTTGGTGAGGACGAGAACCAAGTAGGATGCGTTATGAGAAATAGTGTCACGAATAGGGTACAGAAGCACCATTAATCAACGTATACATTCAGACCGCAGAACAAAAGGTTAGATCTAACGGGTGCCTGGCAGCCACACTCCCGGTCGGGGCGAGAACCGAGGAAGTGCTTTTGTGTCTCAGAATATACCAATTAAATGCCTTAGGTTTGGTGACTTCCTATGACGTGCCACAGGTTAATGGCTTTGCAACCCATTAACAATCTGATAATTACAGAAATACTGTATGTACATAAAATTCATACCATACAAAATTGATATATGACTTGAAGTACGTGGGGTACTCAAGGGGATTGATATATAACTTGAAGTACGTGGGGTACTCAAGAAAAGATTGGATTATACAAGTGTACGTGGGGTACACATGAAACTGGATTTATATATGAAAACTTGATTTACTCACAAACTATGTTTTCATACAAAGTATACAAACATGAAATACAAAGCTGCATGAATTCACACCAACATTATGTTGACGTTTTTCCAAAAACTCACATGTATTTCAGGTATCTAGGATGGATGTGCGCGTGGTCTTGCTTATGCTCGTGGATGTCGCTTGTGTTTAACTTTAAATAAAGTTGTAAACTTTTAAGACAATGTTTTATGCGACTTAGCGATGTAAACGCTAACGTATGTTTTCAAATTATGGTATTTGAATGTTATTTTACGAGCATGTAGCATGTTTACTCTTCGTATGCAATGAGAACCTTTCATGATCACACCTCGTGCTTCCGCCGCAGAAAGGGGTGTGACAGATTGGTATCAGAGCTGCGATTGTAGTGAACCAGGATTCCTTCTCGAGTCTAGTCTACAATCTCTAGGATCCATTCACGAAAACAATTTTCAAAAGAGTTTTCATTGCATAAAATGTCCCGCGACATCCACTACCTGAAACTGTCTACATGAGTCTAGAAAAGACACTACAAGACTTAGAGTGCACTAGAGTAGCACTTGTCATTGACTAGAAATTACTTGCAATTATGTGTGATAATTAGCATGTACTAGAAGTGGAATGTCACAAGTATATGTGACTTTACATGAAAGCGATGGCCCATCTGAAGGAAGAAATACGAGGATGAAACGAACTGTGCGGACTGTGCAAGGAGTTACGTAATTATGGATGCATACATAATTATGGAATTCAGTGCACAGAAATCACAGCAAGTCTTGTCACGTATAGATTCCCTCAGTGCAAGCCTACTAAGTACTCTGCTAGAGTAATAATCGTTTGATGTCACTTATGTGGTATATATACCTGTGAATATATATGATACTACTGTTTAGTGTGACGATATCAAACAAATGCCTAACCCTGTTGTGTTCTGTTCTGTCAGAACATGGCACCCAGGAAAACTGTGAACGCTCGCAATGACGATCAACCTCCCCCTCCCCCACTGCCAAGAACTGCTGAAGAGCTGAACGCTCTACTGGAGGAAAGGATCTCCGCTGCTATCGCCCAGTACGAGGCGAACCGAACTCAAGACAGTGGTGGACCAAGCAACGCTAGGCGTAATGGGAATGGAGATTCGTCTGGAGGCAATGCAGCTCAAGGTAACCTTGAGACACTGTACTAAGCATGAGGAAATTTATGAACGGTCTTTGTTTCATTGTTTCTTCAATTGCTCACACGTGAATTGGTTGAATCAATTCCAGGCTGCACTTTCAAGCAGTTCCTCGACTGCAAGCCGATAAACTATGACGGCACAGGAGGTGCAGTAGCATTTGTGCGCTGGACGGAGAAGACTGAAGCTACTTTCCGCATGAGCAAGTGTACCGCGGATCAACAAGTCACTTTTGCTACTGGGTTATTCGTCGATGAAGCTCTGACTTGGTGGAACCTGCAAGCCCAAACTTTGGGTGATGACGCCGCTTATGGCCTCACTTGGGAGGAACTGAAGGAAAGGATGAGAGAGAAGTACTGCTCTCGTGCTGAACTCCAAAGGCTGGAAACAGAGTTCTAGCACTTGACTATGGAAGGTGCTGACATCAATGGTTACACTCGAAGGTTCCACGATCTGTCTAGAGTGCTTCCCTACATGGTGACTCCTGAATTTAAGCGTGTGGAACGCTACATTTGGGGACTGGCCTCAGAGTTTCGTGGCATGGTGACGTCGGCCAAACCTCAAACGATCACCGAGGCTGTAACTCTGGCTGTCAGCCTTACTGAAGATTGTGTTCGTATGAAGAAGCTATCGTTGAACCCCACTGAGAAGACCGAGACGCATGCTGAGTCGTCTGGTGACAAAAAGAGAAAGCACACAAGTTTGAACCAAGCAACTCGTAACAACAAGGGTTTCAGCAAGAAGCGTGACACTAACCCGCCTCAGGAGACGAAAACCCATGCAACCAAAGCATACCAAGGCTCCATGCCTAGATGCCAAAAATGTAAGTATCATCATGATGGAGCTTGTCGCATTCCAAGGTGCGACAATTGTGGTAAATTGGGTCATCAAACAGAAGACTGTTGGGGAAAAGGAAAGAATCGAAATGGAAACGGTGCTGTTAACAAGAATGGTAACGGGAAAGGGCAGAACCAAGGATGCTTCAAGTGTGGAAGCAATGATCATTTCATGAAAAACTGCCCAGAGAGAAACAACGCTCCGGCTCGAGCATTTGTGATTGGAGCAAGAGACGCACGCGAGGACCCTAACGTGGTCACCGGTACGTTTCTCATTAACAATCACTTTGCATCCATATTATTCGACACTGGCGCCGATTATAGCTTCATGTCTGTGGAATTTAAACGCATACTCGGAATAGAATCTAGTAGATTAGAAATTCCTTATTCCATAGAACTAGCCGATGGTAAACTTGTTGAATCGGGCGAAGTTGTTAAAGGCTGCACACTAGAACTTGGTGAACGAAGATTTAACATCGACCTCCTACCTATTCAATTGGGTAGCTTCGATGTAGTAGTCGGGATGGACTGGTTGTCCAAGAACAAAGCTGAAGTTATTTGCCATAAGAAAATCATTCGCATCCCTTTAGCGAATGGTGAAACTCTCATCGTGCATGGAGAAAGACGAAACGCGCCTCTACGAATCATCAGTTGTATGCAGGCACAGAAGTGCCTAAGGAAAGGATGTGTTGCTTTCCTAGCACACGTTATAGACAAGAAGGCTGAGGAGCCGAAACTCGAAGACATTCCTGTGGTGAAGGAATTTCCTGATGTGTTCCCTGAAGATCTGCCAGGACTACCTCCGCAACGACAAGTCGAATTCCGTATAGACTTGGTTCCAGGGGCTGCTCCTGTAGCCAAGGCACCCTATCGACTTACGCCATCCGAGATGCAAGAATTATCTACACAACTTCAGGAGTTGTTGGATAAAGGATTCATAAGGCCAAGCTTCTCACCCTGGGGAGCTCCAGTATTATTCGTGAAGAAGAAGGATGGAACACTGCGGATGTGTATCGATTACAGGGAACTGAACAAGCTCACAATCAAGAATCGGTATCCGCTACCAAGGATTGATGACTTATTTGATCAATTGCAAGGATCAAGCTACTATTCCAAGATCGACCTTCGATCTGGATACCATCAGCTGAGAATCCAAGATGAAAGCGTGCCAAAGACTGCATTCAGAACGCGATATGGGCACTACGAATTTCTTGTGATGCCGTTTGGATTGACGAACGCGCCAGCGGTCTTTATGGACCTAATGAACCGCGTGTGCAAACCATATCTCGATAAATTCGTGATTGTATTTATCGATGATATCCTGATTTACTCGCGAACGAAAGAAGAGCACGAGCAACATCTCAGAACCATCTTGGAGCTACTGAAGAAAGAGAAACTTTATGCAAAGTTCTCGAAATGCGAATTCTGGATTCGCGAAGTACAATTTCTTGGTCACGTGGTGAATGAGAAGGGCATTCATGTAGACCCGTCCAAGATTGAAGCAATAAAGAATTGGGAAGCTCCCAAGACCCCAACTGAAGTTCGTCAATTTTTGGGCTTAGCGGGCTACTATCGGCGATTCATTGAGAATTTCTCGAAGATAGCTCAACCGCTAACGACCCTGACTCAGAAAGACAAGAAGTACGACTGGGGTCACAAACAAGAAGAAGCCCTTCAGCTACTTAAGAACAAGCTCTGCGATGCACCGATACTATCGTTACCCGAAGGCACTGAAGACTTCGTGGTATACTGCGACGCCTCACGACAAGGCTTGGGTTGCGTGCTCATGCAACGCCAAAAAGTCATCGCTTATGCTTCAAGACAACTGAAGGTTCATGAGAGAAACTATACCACTCACGACCTAGAGCTGGGCGCAGTGGTATTCGCCTTGAAGATTTGGCGACATTATTTATATGGTACTCGATGTACAATCTTCACAGATCACAAAAGCTTACAACACATATTTGATCAGAAAGAATTGAATATGCGCCAGCGACGTTGGGTCGAGCTGCTGAATGATTATGACTGTGAGATTAAGTACCATCCTGGAAAGGCGAACGTTGTAGCGGACGCGTTGAGCCGAAAAGAAAGGATTAAGACCCTAAGGGTTCGAGCGTTAGAAATGACCATTCGAACGAACCTCACTGCACGCATTCGAGATGCACAACAAGAAGCTCTTATCGTAAAGCTGAATACCTCCGGGGTGCATTGAAGTACATGGTGCCAAACGAAGAGGGAGCCTTACACTTTAAGAAGCGTATTTGGGTTCCACTCTATGGTGGCATACGAGAAGTCATCCTTAATGAAGCCCACAAATTGAGATATTCGATCCACCCAGGATCGGACAAAATGTACCAAGACTTGAAGGAGTACTATTGGTGGCCGAGACTCAAAAGCGACGTTGCTGTTTATGTTGGAAAATGCCTAACCTGTGCCAAGGTTAAGGCAGAATATCAGAAACCGTCCGGCCTACTGCAACAACCAGAGATTCCCGTGTGGAAGTGGGAACAAATCTCGATGGACTTCATAACGAAATTACCCAGGACCCCGAGAGGGCACGATATGATATGGGTAATAGTTGATCGATTAACGAAGTCTGCGCATTTCCTACCAATCCGAGAGAAGGATAGCACTGGAAAGCTGGCAGAGATATACTTAAGAGAAATTGTGGCACGTCATGGAGTGCCAATCTCAATCATTTCAGACAGAGATGGACGCTTTGTCTCAAGAATCTGGCAATCATTTCAGGAAGCCTTTGGATCTCAGTTAGATCTGAGCACGGCATTCCACCCGCAAACAGACGGCCAGAGCGAACGGACAATACAAACGTTAGAAGATATGCTTCGCGCATGTGTCATGGACCTAGGCGGCAGCTGGGATACTCATCTACCTCTAGTTGAGTTTTCCTACAATAACAGTTATCATACGAGCATAAAAGCCGCGCCGTTTGAAGCTCTGTATGGCCGCAAATGCCGATCGCCCCTGTGTTGGGCAGATGCCGGAGATAAACGTATGGTTGGTCCTGAACTTGTACAAGAGACAACCGACAAGATTGCGCAGATCCGAGAGCGCATTAGGGCGGTTCGAGAGCGACAAAAGAACTACGCGGATCCAAATAGAAAATCGGTAGATTTCAAGGTGGGAGACAAAGTGTTGTTAAAGGTCTCACCATGGAAGGGCGTAGTCAGATTTGGAAAGCGTGGAAAGTTGAATCCACGATATATCGGACCATTCAGAATACTGAAGAGAATTGGTACAGTGGCATACAAGTTGGAGTTACCGGAAGAACTTAATGGAGTACATGATACGTTTCATGTATCCAACCTGAAGAAGAGTCCAACGCAAGAAAACGTGACCATCCCGATGGATGAAGTGCATATTGATGAAGCCCTCCGATTTACAGAGCAACCCGTTGAGGTTACCGACTGGAAAGTCAACAAGACCAGGAGGAGCAGTGTGAAACTTGTTAAAGTACGTTGGAGCTCTAAGCACGGACCCGAGTACACATGGGAACGTGAAGACCAGTTCAAGAAAAAGTATCCCCACCTATTCAAGAAGACTCCAGCGAGAGTTAGTTCAGTCTGAATTTCGGGACGAAATTCTTTTAACGGGGGGAGACTGTGACAACTGGCACAAACCGGTAATTTCCGTACACTATAATTATTGCTTAATGACTGCAATTATGAGTTTAAGTGTCAGCAATGTCTGAACACATGATTAAACAAGTGAATTCATGCACGTTGTATACTACAAAATATTGCTTTATGCATAAACGAGAGCGTTGCGTCAGAATAATAGTAAACTCACCGGTAAGACACACTGTGTCGACTGAACTGCAGAAAGCAGTCAGACGTTAGAACTGAGGCCTAGGTGTAGGTCCGACAACAAGAATGCATTAAAACCCAAGAGTACATACAAGGGTTAATATATATGCAATACGAAAGCAAAAATAAGCACTAAAAAGCACCCGAAACACACTTTAAGTGCAGAATTTATACAAATCAGCAATAATTCAGCATTTAGACATATAAATATTATGCAGAAATGTCGTTTTATTATCCAGAATATTTCCCTAAGTGTTGGGAATTGAAAGAGTACAAGAAGGGTACTTAAAAGACACTAAAAAGTGTAATTTAGCACTTTAACGAATTGGTATGTAACCGAACAACCGGAGATTACCCGGAACATAAAAATAATGTCAATGACATTGAACTAGTTAGGGTCCCCGAATACCCTAACACCCTTTATATTACACTACACACTAGTAACCGGGTTTAATCCCTAAACTAACTAATTGGTTAAGAATTACACTTTACCCCCCCCCCCCTATGTGTGGTGGACGGTCAAGGAGGCCCCACAAAGATCCACACTTGATCACATTTGATCTACTTAAATCGCCTAAGATTATGATCAAGATTTGTAGTGTACTTTGTGAACATAATGCCTAGTGGGTAATGACTAAAATTTACATAAAAGAACCACTAACTCACTACATCTTCATCACAACACCAAACTCCTCTCTCTCTCTAAGAGGCTACGGCCAAACATCCCTTGAACACACAACCATTGTCAAGCTTTGATCTTGCCATTTCGAGTCTATACAAGTGTTAAAGGTCGCGTATTAGGAAGCTTGGTGCCAACGGAACGCGAAGGACCTCTTTCTCTAGCTTTTATCCACCTCTTTTGCGCATAGATTCTTCCCTAGCCTCGAGCTAGAGGTATAATGCTTAAAACTCATATTTGAACTAATCTAAAGTGGTTAAAAGGATTTTTATCGGTTAAAACTCGTTAACATACAAGATGGCACACAAAAGTCTACTAAAAACACTAAAAATGGTGGTTAAAAGCACATATGTTGTGTAAATCATGTAGTATTTGACTTGTGTGATTATTTGGACCCGATCTATGATATGGTAGCTCGGATCATCGTTTAACCCGGTTTGGTAAGATCATGGATCTTAACATAAAGCTATTTTAGAAGTAACAAGGGTTAAAAGGTGAAACCCTACCACACATAAACCATGAACTTGTGTAAAAATGTTTTAACTTGTACAAAAGTGTTTAAAACTAGTAGATCTACGTATCTACAAGTGGTATTTTCAAAAGACCAAGCATCAAAAGAAACCACATGTTCTAAACCGGATCTTACACAAACAAAAGTGGTTTTTGTGAACAAACAAGTGTGTGGATACTTGTGTAACAAAAGTTTTAACGAAGAAATAGTTTTCGTAAAAACCGACTAGAAGTTGTAAAACTTCATATTCTTTAAAAATAAAGTTTTTAAGAAATTAAACTTATTTTTAAAGATAACAAGACTTACTAAATGTACTAGTAAGTTACTACACATTTTTGTAAATATTCAAGTTCATGAAATTAGTGATTATTGTTGACGATTATTGTTGATAATTGTTGTTGATGATTGATGATGATTTAAAAGAAAATAAACACACGTTTTGAAAACGTGGGAAACCTCCATTTTTAGGGGAAACTCTGTCAAAATTTTTATAAATTTTGACACTTAGAAAAATATAAGTTTTGAGAAACTTATTCCCTAAAAATGTGTTTAAGAGTATTACTAAGGTTTCCATGATTTTTGATGATAAGAAATGAGGATTTCTTCAAGAATAAAAATGGATAATAAGTATATATTTTTGAGAGAAAAATATATATTATTTTATCACCAATTTTTGTGCTAAGTGTATATAGTATGTGTTATACGTGCTAGTGTATTAAGACTTAAAAATACACTAATTACTCATGAGGAGTAGAAATATAAAAATACACATACAACATACAAGATACATAATTCGGGTGCAAAGTGCAAAACACAAAAGACTTATATTTGTTTTTGGAGAAAATAATATAAGTAAGATACGTAGTTAAAAATATAAGAATATTTTTAACACAAGAAAATATACAAGAGAGTGACTGAACTTGTGCGACGCAAGTCTAGTGACTAACGTTAAGAAAACGCGTATAGGTTACGACGTTAATTAAGCAAATCCGGTGGAGTTTACGACGCTAGGAACGCAAAGTTGTGAGTTCATGCTCCCCCTTTTCTCTTTAACTGTTTTCAGTTTTTATAACTTCGGGGGTGAAATACATGTACAAAAGTACAATATTTATAAATGGTATGATATAAATACAAGAAGTACACTTGGTGAGAACGAGAACCAAGTGTGACGAAATATAAAATACAAGAAGTACACTTGGTGAGAACGAGAACCAAGTGTGACGAAATACAAGAGTATGAGAAGCGCATTTGGTGAGACAAGAACCAAGTATAAGGCGCAATGAGAAATGATAACAAGAAACGCGCTTGGTGAGGACGAGAACCAAGTAGGATGCGTTATGAGAAATAGTGTCACGAATAGGGTACAGAAGCACCATTAATCAACGTATACATTCAGACCGCAGAACAAAAGGTTAGATCTAACGGGTGCCTGGCAGCCACACTCCCGGTCGGGGCGAGAACCGAGGAAGTGCTTTTGTGTCTCAGAATATACCAATTAAATGCCTTAGGTTTGGTGACTTCCTATGACGTGCCACAGGTTAATGGCTTTGCAACCCATTAACAATCTGATAATTACAGAAATACTGTATGTACATAAAATTCATACCATACAAAATTGATATATGACTTGAAGTACGTGGGGTACTCAAGGGGATTGATATATAACTTGAAGTACGTGGGGTACTCAAGAAAAGATTGGATTATACAAGTGTACGTGGGGTACACATGAAACTGGATTTATATATGAAAACTTGATTTACTCACAAACTATGTTTTCATACAAAGTATACAAACATGAAATACAAAGCTGCATGAATTCACACCAACATTATGTTGACGTTTTTCCAAAAACTCACATGTATTTCAGGTATCTAGGATGGATGTGCGCGTGGTCTTGCTTATGCTCGTGGATGTCGCTTGTGTTTAACTTTAAATAAAGTTGTAAACTTTTAAGACAATGTTTTATGCGACTTAGCGATGTAAACGCTAACGTATGTTTTCAAATTATGGTATTTGAATGTTATTTTACGAGCATGTAGCATGTTTACTCTTCGTATGCAATGAGAACCTTTCATGATCACACCTCGTGCTTCCGCCGCAGAAAGGGGTGTGACACGTTCATCGCATTGTTACTTCACATATTAATAAATCGTAGTTTAAAATAGCCTTAACTGATATATATCGATTATCGAGGTTCGAGAGTACAAGCAATAATTAAGCAAGAAATGTTAGATCTGAACGATGACTTTGACCTTGACTTGTACTTTGACTTTCTGAAAAGTCGGGTTGTTACAACATGTTGCACCCCAGAAGTGTTTAAAACAAAAAGGGATCGAGTATACTCACAGTGGGTGCTTAGTATCAACACCGACTATTTGGATCGAAGGGAGCGCAGGAGTTAGCCTGATTATAGTATAATAGTATGAGTGTTGAACATAATGTTGAATCATGCGAAAATCGAGTAAAAGTGTCTGATTGGTTTCCTGATCGGATGGTCATCCGGACGGACGATCATCCTGTCAGATGACCATTCAAACCAGATAGACCCCATTCGATCGACTGGTCATTCGACCAGTGGTGTGTTTGCAAATCGTTTTAACTTTTGAAGTTTTCGTTGTAGTATTGGATCAAGTCGTTCGATCGGATGGTCATCCGGTCGGATGATCATTCGATCAGATGACTATTCGAGTGAAAATTTGATAGTTTGAAGTTCTGATTCAAATAGTTTAAGTTTTGAGGGTTGAAGAGAACAAGTCACTTGGTCGGATGGTCATCCGATCGGATGATCATTCGACTATGTGATCTTTGTCAATTTGAAACCTTTGTAAAAACTAACTTCAAGTTTTAATGGAGACGACGTGCTAAACAGCGGAAACCCATCAATTCCAGCTCCGTCAATCGGATTGGGAACCACCCCATTCGATCAGACTTACTGTTCTTGGCGAGATTTTCCGGTTTAACCCGTGAATCGGTCGTCTTCTTCGGTGGAAATCCGTTCTCAGACCGGTTCTCAGCCATGGGACGAGTAGAGAGCCCGAAAGAGTCTAGATTCCACCTGTTCTTAGTAGGAAAGTTAAGGAGGTTGTAGAAAAGTTGAAAAATATGAAAGCAGTTTAAGAAAATGTTTAGATCTTGCAAAGATTTGTGTTAAATGTTGTATAAATCCCTTAGATTTGCACCATTCTTGATATGATGATGTCATTCCATCGATGACATTAGCAACCGTGATGATGTCACCTTCAAGGGTCCAAATCGAGTGATTTCATGAAGGAAACCGGTGATTTTGATGAAGAAAATGGTGAGGAATTGTGTAATGATGATAGAAGTACAAGATTTCAGTAGAATACTTATGAAATCGGCTTAGAATCGAGTGAAATGTGCTTGATAATGACTTGGAAGGTTCTGGATCGGACGAGGCTGTCACATCAGTGAACAGTGATGTGACAGCAGGTATTTATAGTGTGAGAGAGTGAGTAAGGCGGTGCAACGTGCTCGATCGGATGACTGCTGACCGGTTGACGTTCCGATCGAATGACTATCCGATCGGATGGTCATCCGATCGGAGGGTCATCCGATCGAAGGGTCATCCGATCGGATGTCCATTCAGACAGCCAATACTCGTTTGCTAGATTTCTAATTTTAGTTCGTTTTGCTAGCTAGGTTAAGCGTTGTGTTGCGTATTATTGTGGGTAACCGTTACTATAACGCCTCGCTTTTCGCAACTTTCTGTTTTTAGAAAGTTCATCTTGTAATTCTATTTTTAGAAACTCGTTTCCTTTGTAATCGTATTTCATTTCAAGCTATTGTAAATCCGAGACTTGATCGTAATGAAAGGAATCTTTTATATGAAATATACATCGTTTATACATTATTTATACATTGATACATACGTTTGTTTGACACATGATTCGTAATTCGCATTAACATAAGCTTAACTCGTAAATAATGATCGTGTATTCGTGATCCTTAAATCTTCATACCTTCAAACACTTGGTTATTCGATTATAAGATTAAGCTGTATGTTTTTTTTTCACATGATCATACCAAACTATAAACCATACATACTTATTACATTTCATGTGTTATACACACCTATGTTATCACACTTTTTGCTAAATTAAAACATGTCATTTATGCATTTTGTACCTTGTTACAAGTTACATACATACTAGACACCATGTAACACATTATTAAACATCAAATATATACCTTCTAATGTCAAAAAAAAACTAAAATAAAATAAAAATTATAGGGTTGTTAACAGCATTGCATCAGCCCACTTAATTTCTTTGTTTTGAGTTATTCAGCCCACCAAACACTTCCAAAGCCCAACCCAATGAAACCCTAATCCATCCTCTATATAACCCAAGCATCCTCCAAGCATTTTTCACTTTCTAAACACTCTCTGTTCACTCTCAAACACTCCAAACCGCAGCTGACTTCTGAAGTTCGAGCAGATTGATACTACTTCACTAAAGTGAGCATAACTCACTCAATTCTTATCTGATTCACTCGATTCTTTTTCCTACTTCTTTGGATTGACCTTAGTTACGTTTCCATGGGTTTTCCCTGGGAAATTAGAGCCTGGAACGTTGCCAAAAGGGCTCCAAAGTTGACTAATTTTTTCTGTTCATGTTTCAATCTTTGATAAACTTGTTTAAACTTGAGGAAACTCATCTCAAACTTATGTCCTTATGCTTATAACCATATCTATGGTTAGTTGGGCTTAAAAACAAGGTTGAGACATTCAAAATCAGAGGTGTAAACCTCACAAACTATCTGTTTTGTTCAAGGGTTTAACCCACAAGTGATGTTCAAGCTTGAGACTTGATGAAAGTTTGATTTAGGATGAGCTTGGGCTATCCTACTTGTAAATCCACACATTGCTTGATATTTTATCATAGATTTGTTGTTCATATTATTTTTTTTCTTGTAAGTTCATGACCCTCCTTGAATGTTCATAACATCAAGTATAGTGGTGAACATCTAGAGGTGCCTAAATGGAAGACTTGTTCTTCCTACCTCCTACATGAATTCTATGACACCAAAGAGGTTCCTAAATGGAGGATTCATCCTTATACCTCATGCTTGAACTATTGAACTATTGGACTTATTAATGTATAATACATAACCGATATAATACTTACATATACTATCCAACATTCGAACCTTTGATGGTGAATTTGTGTTCATTCGTCAAAGTACTAGATTAACATCATCTAAGACCTAAAACTTGTTATGATTCTAATGGGTGTCCTACTCATGAAAACATTATAAACCTTAGGGTTTCATAGTGTCAAACAAGTATTATGTGTTAAAAGATGATTACTTTCATATGTTTATATTCTTTTGTTTTAAACTCCGAATCTTCATTCCACCGTTATACTCCATTACTCATATGCCTTGTTTCTTCGTGTAGAAGGACTTGGTGTTCCAACCTCCCACAACAACTCTCTCGCGGATTCACAAGTGGAAAGCTTGCAAAACCGTGAGTATACTCGAAACCCCCTTTTTATGTTTACCACTTTTGGGATGCAACATGTTAAATTATAAAATCACACTTAAACTTTAATCTTTATACTTGCACGAAACAATCCAAATACATGAATGCTATGTTGTGATACTTGATGCTTATACTTGGGTGATTCTTATGTGATACTATAGTCATTAGCTTTGTATGAGCCTCCATTTAACATGTATAGCGCTATAGGAGTAATGCACCACTCTTGAATGAGAGGTCATGTTGAATTATATCATTTTGCGTAAACAGAGGGTTGACTAGAAATATTGCATGCCTTGTATGATGATCTTGTATAAACTAAGTTGCCATGTGGATTCGTTTTAAACTTTTAAACTTATACTTATTCTTAAACTTGTATACTCGCCTTTGCTTTTGCATTAAACTTGATTTTAAACATGTTACAGGTTGAGGATTGATGATGTTATGAAATGGATTAGCAATGATGCCTAGATACTCACTTAGACGTTTAGATTTAAAGTGTTGTATCAATTTTGTTATTGTTATGTTATGAACAAGTTGTTATTTGAATTTTTCCTTGTAATGTTTGACAATTTGATTATGAAATGAAAATGGTTGAATTAAATATTGTCACAAATAGTGTTATGAAGTCTCTTGCAATCTCGAACTAGTCCTACTCCGATGATTCCGCCATTGGTTGGGGTGTGACAGTTACAATGGTATAATTAACACAAAAGTTTCCGTGTCTCAAGTTGCATTCAAGTAAAGTATCAAGTCTCTCGTTCAATAAAGAATCCAAGTTTCTCGTTCAACAAATATCAAGTTTCATGCATCGAAGTTTCTTCGTTCCATCAAAGTATCAAGTATCAAAGTCTCTCGTCTAATAAGTATCAAACATAACAAGTGTCGAGTTTTCAGGATTCAAGTTTCAAAGTATCAAAAGAGTCTAGATTCAAAGTATCACAAGATTCAAATACCATAAGAGTCAAGTATCATGAGTTAAGTTTCACAAAGTGTCCCATCGAGCAAAGTTTCACATAGTTTAACATAGTCTAAGGCTCAAATAAGCATCGTTAAATATTACAGGGACTAGACTTGCCAAATGATAAAAGATTCAAAATGCAGGGCGTTACACACATCGCTCAGTTTACTCAATCTCCCTCTCGAACTTGGTCCAACCACTTATCGCTTGGACCGAAGATACAAAAATCTATTCGTACCATGTCGACACACATGACATTGCTCCACGGGACAGAGGCAATATGGCTAAAACATGGTGGATACGCCGCTAGTACTTCCTATATATAAGTGTTTTAGCCATATTAACAAACTTTTGTGGAAAGGTGCCATGTGGGCTCGATTCTAATTAAAACTTTTGTACTAATAAAAACTTATTTGTATAAACAAATTTTTTCTTACAAACTTTTAGGAATAAATCGAAATCTTTCTGAAAATTTTTAATTGAAACCTCTTGGACAAACAAAACTTTCTTACAATGATGGTTTAACAATCAACTAAGTTTAACACCACGTCATAAGAAAATTTTTCGTGAATCAAGTTTTTCTTAAAATCTTTTATTAACTTAACAAAACTTCCCTTACAACGCTGGTGTGAACATCGCCTCAATTTAACGCCACGCCGTAAGAGAATTTTCATAAACCAAGTTTTCCTGAAAATCTTTTTTCGATAAAACCTTTTGAGAACTTAAAATGTTTTGGATCGCTAACTCGTCAGTTACCACCTTTTTGTCAAACGAATCGTCTCACTCATCGCTTTTTCCATATCACCGAGACGCTCACTTGTCAATCCTCAATCGATCGCTCGCTCACCCTCATCTTACTCGAACGTCTTTATCGTTACCTGCTTGTGTCAATTCTAGCAGTCCACCTTGCGAATAAATTTTAGGACGAAATTTCCTAAAGCAGGGGAGACTGTAACAACCCGCACTTTCGCGCTTGTTACTCTCGTTACTCTCGTTACGCCTAACACCAGAGATTTAGATCATAATGTAAACTATAATGCTTACTACGCTACTTCGCATATTTTTGCAAACACATCGCTTATTACAACATGCTATATCACAACGCTTACACTTCTCGCATATACTATTATGCTATTGCTACGCTACTCATAACGCAAACTCAATGCAAACTCAAAACGCAGTTACTTATGCTATGACCAATTATATTATAGTAATAGTTAGATATAAATATCTAAGTATTAAAACTTGTTTAAACGCGCACACGCTGGCACGCGCAACTCAATTTATCGCACTAAAACGCAACATAACATGTCACTACTTATCTCGCTAAAACGCTTAAAGTACCCACAATGTTTAACGCAACAAAAAACTCCAAACGAATCAAAAGTTGGAAAACTAACAAACGCAACACGGCCGTTCGAATGGCCATCCGCCCGGATGACCATTCGTCTGGATGGAGCATCTGAACGCCAACCATCCGAACCCATTCGAGCACACCGCCTTAAATCTCACCCTTACCTATAAATAGGGCCATTGTGTCTCATTTCAACACTTTGGTTCTCTCATTCGCTCCCAAGCTCTTAGACGCGAATCAAGGCTATTTGTAAGCTTTTTCCCTCAAATCTTCCACAATCTTCATCTTTAATCACTTCTACATCATCTTCTTCATAAGAATCACACACATACACTAATTTTCTTCTCGAAATCATCTGATTTGGACCTCTCGAAGGTGGTTTTCACTTGTTCTGCTTATGCAAACGGTTTGGAAACATCATTCAATCGAGATTGGTCAAGGTCTAAAGGATTTCCATAACTTTTCAACTTAAATATGAATGATTTCAACACTTTTTCATCTGTTTTCAACTTTCCTTCAGTTTTTACACAATATTGATGGAATCTAGACTCAATCAAACTCTCGACTCGCTCCTTAGTCGAGAGCCAGCTTGAAAACGATTTCCACCAGAGGGATAGACCGATTAGCGGGTCAAGCATGAACCTTCATCAAGAACAACGCATTTGTCCGAATGGGCTGAACCATCCGGCCGAATGAACTGGACTTGGTATATTCCGTGTTTGACACGTCGTCACGTCCTCTTCGTTAACACGAAAACTTTTACTCAGAAAAATTTTACAAAACTACAACAACAGATCATTCAACCAAATGGCTATCCGTCCGGATGACCATCCGACCGAATGACATGAACCTGACAATTTCCAATGGCCATCCGTTCGAATGGCCATCCGCTCGGATGACCGTCCATCTGGATGACCATCCGTTCGGATGGGACCCATCCGTTCGGATCACCAGTTGACCACTTAATCCACTCGACACTCTGAATCTCAACCGAACAGCACCTATGCTTCTGTTCCCGTGTACAGGCTGACCCAGCACGCTCCCTTTTACGCTTTAAAACACACTCTTGGGGGTAACATACGTTCATATCTAAAACGCACTTATCAAAACGCAGTACACACTCTAAACTACTATCATATGCGAATGACTGACGTACATATTTACACGTGATGCTTGATACATATGTGCTAGGACTCTTACTCGTTACGTTCCACCTTAGCTAGTATGGTACTATAGTCCGACTCACACCCGACGGGGTCTAGTTAAGGATAACACGCCATGTTGGCTCTCCAACGCAGTCATCTCGGGACTTAGCTAGTAATAATTGTCTTGTGAGTATATGTGTGGTATTGTATCATGTTTATGTATGAGGAAGTTTTGCAACGCTTTATCTACTTTACTATTATATCAAACCTGTATACTCACCAATACATTTTTGTATTGACATTATTTTAACGTATGTTGTAGGTTAATCGCAGGTTATCTCGAATCAAGATAGGTAGTCTAGAAACTCATCTAATAGAAATCTAGGTTGTCAGACTTGTTTTGTTTTTGAGAACTCGCTGTCTGTAATAACTATGTGTTGAATATTTGTAAGTTGGTATAGGACAATGAATGCTAAAAATATTGGTAATGGATAGTTGTTATGGATTCTCATAAGCAATATGGTTCGTCTAGTGCCGCACCCCGATGATTCCGCCATCGGTTGGGGTGTGATATTGAAGGAGGTCCTAGTAAGCTTGAACCAAGTTCTCGCAGGATCTATACACTGAACGAGACAAGAACTTTACCAAACTACCCTCCTAACCCCCTTCCAGGTAGTTAACGTGCTTTATATAGACCGTAAAGACATGAATGAGCAAATCAATGACATCATGAAGAAATGGTCAAGAAAATTCAGTTTCAACATAAGAAACTAGTTATTAAAGTCATTAATATATACCCAATTAAAAAGTGCCGAAAGATTAAAAATCAAAAGTAATACATTAAAGACTTGTCTTCACCAAGTGATGTAAGAGATTAGCCAAACATGGCCTTTGATTGACAAGAACTCTTACGATCAATCTTGGATCCCGAGACTACTACACACTCTAAACATGAAAGATGGATGATGGTGGTGGGTGTTGGTGTTGTAGTGGTGGTGGAGTGGTGGCAAAGTGAGAGAGAAGTGGTTTGCCAAAGGATGCCTTTGAAGTGCACCAAGCACCCCTATTTATAGTAAGAACAGTGCCCCGGCCACGACCCCGTGCCTAGTGGGCACGGCCAGTGGCCAGCTTCTTCTATTCCTTCATTAATTGCAGCTGTCCGCAGAGGGCCCCACACGACCCTATGGCTTCTGGACAAGGCCCCGTGGTCAACTCTTTGATGTACTATCAAGATTCTACAAATCTAAGAGTTGACCACGCCCCATGGTGAGCTGGGCACGGCCCCGTGGTGGGCGTAGAAGCTTCTACAGTCTTTGTCTTTATGTGTGAGGTCTGACCACGACCCATGCCTAGCTGGGCACGGTCCCGTGGTCAGCTTCTGCTTTCTTGTTTTTGTCTTGGGAGATGCTGTCGAGGGGTCGGGCATGTCACGTTATTCCTTCTTCTTGTATTCATGTTGGTTTTTGGCTGCTTATTTGTTCATTTTGTTCTTTTAAGCTCATTTGGTCCTGTAAATTCAAAAGGAAGAAAGAAAAGCGCTTTTTCCAACATTAGTACTAAAAAAGGGTTGGTTTTATGTCTCTAATGATGTAATTTATATGTTGCATTTTGTACACATCAGTGGCTAGCCTATACATGCAAACGAGGCTAATCTAGCCTACCTGGATGCCGGCGCGACACGCGGGAGTGACCCTGGTGCCATCCACGGCGCGCAAGGGTGCCAGATTTGGGGTATATATTCAGCAGTTTGGGACTAGTTCAGTTTGCTCAATTCGATCGTTTAAAACAATGTCCTAACTTCTTGTACCTCTGTTTCTTTCGCGAAGCCCCTAAATCCCCAAAACATGGCCCCGATATCAGGGTAATGACTCTAATTACTGACACGATACTATATCTGATCGATTGAAACCAATCTAATGGATGTTTAAGTGTTGCCGGTATCCGGCTATACTTTGTCATTCGTTGTGGGTTTTGATCTCGTGATTATCGTTAAAGTTGAATTGAGTTAATACACTAATACGTGTGCATTGTGTATTTAATTAGGCATACCGGCTTTAAACCAGTAGGCAAGACTCGTCAACTTAAACCTACAATGTGAGTCATTCTATTTTATTAAAATGCTTTCAAAACCCAATTTGTTTTCCAAGTTGTATTTACGGTGATTAAGTATTTGTATTCTGCAATTACTACCGGTATGTGAGGTTTTGTATACACTACTTGATAAGCTTCACCATTTGACAACGAGTTAGCTAATAAGTGATATGACCATAGTCACAGATCCGGTCGAGTGACAAATACCGATTTGGGGTAATTGATAGATATAAACAAACGTAAAAACCCTTAATCATGTAAATTATAACAATGTGTTTTCTTACAAATGATGAACTCATCAGTATTTTTCACTGACCAAATGTTTTTAAAACGCGTTTCAGGTGACTTACTGTGAAGAAAGGAAAAAATGTCGTGAAGCACTTCAGCTTAAATAAGTGGCTATGTAAACCTGTAATAAACATGTTTTCTATAATCAAGGATTTCCCAGTGAAATTCCTTTATGTAAATACGGGGTTTACCCCACAGTTTATTGAAATGAAAACTTGGTGTTTTGAAAACTCTGATAGTTTTTTCCTGGCACCCGGTCCTCATGATTTTTCCGTTGCAAAATAATAAACACAGGTACCACTGCTGCCTGCCTCGCGGCTCCCGAACCGGAGTACGGGTCAGGGGTCATGATGTCGCAACCCCGACCCCTACCCCAAGAGCGGGCGCCGCGAGATCTAGATGGGTGGTATCGGTGTTTATTAATTTGGCAGTGGAATACATCATGATCGTAGTTAGGTAATATTTTTATCAGAGTAAAACACCAAACTTTTATAATAATAATTTATCGGGATAAAACCCCAGTTCATTTAACAATACATTTGTAGGGATAAACCCTAATTATTGAAAACAAAACTTCTTCTTTATTTAGGTAACTTTTATAGCCACTTTTCCAAGCCTTCAGTGCTCTCCAGCTGGCTTCTATTGGCTTTCACATTATGTTACCTGAAACGCGTTTTAAAAACATTTTATCAGCAAGAAATACTGGCGAGTGTATCCCAGTTTAATTAAAACAATTTTTTTGTCACTTTATAGTATTGAGGGAATCCACAATTACATTTGTTTATATCTACCCAATTACTCATTCAGTACTATCAACCTGACCTGTGGGTCATATTACCCATTGGCTAACTCTTTGTCCAATGGTAACGTCTTTCTTATTTTGTATACAAAACCCCAACATACCGGCAGTAATTGTAGAATAAAAAATACTCAATTACTATTAAGTATAAGTTAAAACATTTGAGGTTTTGGTAAAACATTTTGACTCACAAAGATTTACAAAAAGGTGGCAAAAAGCAAATGTACTAACTTTGTTGACTTAGGTAAAACTAAAGCTTCCTGGTGATTATCCTGCTTATTATCTATTAAAATCAAATAATGCACACATGTTAGTAAAATAACCCCCAATTCACATTAACCGTAAAACTCGAGACAGAATTCCAATGATTGAGTTGGGCAGAGCCGACATGCATTACAGAATCCTAGATCAATCGAGTGTGACACGAGACAGAATTCCAACGACTGAGTCGGGCAGAGCCGACATGCGTTATGGAAATCCTAAATCGATCGTGTAGGGTAATAGCAGGGTTATAGTACTTACAACGAGGCAGAGCTTCGCTTTATAGTGGGTATTATGCCCGAGTATAGTAATTGTTATTCAGAAGTTGAGAGGAAATTTAGAAATTGAACGAGTTGAAACTGAGCTCGTCGAGCTCTATTTATAGGCTGATCAAAGGCGGCTCGCGCCCCGCGTAAGCTTTTGCTTCGGCCTTCGCAGCCCGCCAGAGCATAGGGCTAGGCCCTAGCCTTGACCAGTCAGCGTACTAGCCTCGACACGCATCCGGACACGTGGCACTATGCAGTGTCGAGCAAGCAAGGGTTGTCGCGCCCCGTAACAGACGTTGGTGTCTGAGTCGCGGCCCGCGAGCGACTAGTGAACTTTGTTTTTCTTGATTTTCATAAGTACAGAGGTATTTCGGGCTTGTTTCTCGCGTACGGGGTATATTTTAGGACATTTAGGGGTGCCCAAAAGTATTTTAGGAGGGTTGTTATATCCTCCCCACCTTGTTTTGGATCTCATCCTCGAGATCTACTGAAACAGGTGTGGGTATTTCCTTTGCATTTCTGATTCGAGTTCCCAAGTGTATTCTGGTCCTCTCTTGGAATCCCATGTCACTTTGACCAGAACTAGTTTCTTGTGTTTAAGATTCTTGATCTTTCTATCTTTGATCTGAACGGGTTTCTCAATAAACTTAAGTTTCTCATTTACCTCTATGTCCTTAAGAGGTATTACTAATGATTCGTCTGCTAAGCACGTTTTGAGATTACATACATGAAACACATCATGTATTCCTATCATTTCCTCCGGCAGTTGTAGCTGATAGGCTACAGGTCCTATTCTTCTAATAGTCTCAAAAGGTCCAGCATACCTGGGGCTTAGCTTTCCTCTTTTAACGAATCTGACTACTCCTTTCCATGGAGAAACTTTTAATAGTACCTTATCTCCTACTTGAAATTCTAAAGGTTTTCGTCTGTTATCTGCATAACTCTTTTTACGATCTCGTGCTGCTTTTAGAATTTCCTTGACTTGAAATCTTATCTGTCGTTTCTTGCACTATCTCTGGTCCAGATAATTGTTTTTCTCCAATTTCTGCCCAACAGACTGGAGTTCTGCACTTTCGTCCATACAGTGCTTCAAACGGTGCAGCATTAATGCTAGTATGATAGTTGTTATTGTAGAAAAATTCTATTAATGGTAAATGGTCGTCCCAATTTCCTCCGAAATCAATTACACAGGCTCTAAGCATATCTTCCATCGTCTGATTGTCCTTTTGCTTTGTCCGTCCGTCTGTGGATGATAAGCTGTGCTTAGATTTAACCTGGTTCCCATGGCTTTTTGGAATCTTGTCCAAAAATGAGAAGTAAAATGGTTATCTCTATCAGATACGATAGATAGAGGAATTCCATGTAATGAAACTATTTCATTTACATATAGCTTGGCTAACTGTTCCATACTGAAAGTTTCCTTCATTGGTAAGAAATGAGCAAATTTGGTCAATCTGTCTACAATCACCCAGATTGTATCATTTCATTTTCTTGTTTTGGGTAATTTGGTAGCAAAGTCCATTGTTATCAATTCCCATTTCCATATTAGCATCTCTAACTAGGGGTGTTCAAAACCGGATATCCGAAATTTTCGGATACCAGATTTTAATATCCGTATCCGAAATTTCGGATATCCGAAATTCGGCTATCCGAAATTTCGGATACGGATTCGGATAGTGAATCGGATATCCGAAAAATCCAACTTTTTATTTAATTTTTATTTTTTTGTTATTTTTTCATATTCGGAAACAGATATTTTGGATTGTTTTGGATATCCGAATATAAGTTTTCGGATATTTCGGTTATTTTTCGGATATTTTCGGATACTTTGGATGTTTTCGGATATTCAGATATCCGAAGAAAATGAAAATTATATTTTCGGATATCCGAAAATTTTGAAAATCATTATCCGAATCCGAAAAATTCGGATATCCGATTTTTCGGATTCGGATATCGGATATTTCGGATACGGATAGTTTTCAACACCCCTATCTCTAACTGTTGCAATAATCCTGAGGGTTTCTGATGCTCAGCTTTAACTTGTGAACAAGTTAGACATTTAGCAACATAGTTTGCTATATCCTTTTTCATTCCTATCCACCATAAGTTCTTCCTTAGGTCTTGATACATCTTATCACTTCCGGGATGTATCGTATACTTAGACTTATGAGCTTCTTCTAGAATTTTGTGGCGTAGGTTTCCTTGTTTAGGTATCCACATCCTTTCTTTATGGAACTTCCAAATTCCATCTGTTCCTTGTTCTAATTCCTAAATCATTCCTTTTAAATTTTCAGCATCGTCCTTGATTGTTGTTTTCTGTACTTCTCTGATTTTCTCGTTTAAATCTACTTGTATATTTAATCTGAGAGAACGTACTCGTTTCGACTTTTCATGATACTTTCGACTTAAAGCATCAGCTACTACATTAGCTTTTCCAGCATGATATTGGATATCACAATCATAATCGCTAAGAACTTCCATCCAGCGTCTCTGTCTCATATTTAGTTCTTTTTGCCCAAAAATATACCTTAAACTCTTATAATCGGTGAAGACTACAAATTTATTTCCGTATAAATAGTGTCTCCAAATCTTAAGGGCAAAAATTATGGCTCCTAATTCTAGATCGTGGGTTGTATAATTCTCTTCATGTTTCTTAAGTTGTCTAGAGGCATAAGCTATAACCTTTTGACATTGCATTAACACACATCCATATCCTAACTTAGACGCATCACAATAGACTATAAAGTCCTCAGTTCCTTCTGGTAATGCGAGTATGAGTACGTTGGTTAATCTTTGTTTAAGAATCTTAAAAGCTTCTTCCTGTTTCGGTCCCCGTTCAAACTTAACTGATTTGCAAGTTAGTTTGGTCAAAGGAATGGCTATTCTAGAAAAATCTCGAATAAATCGTCTATAATATCATGCCAGTCCAAAAAAACTTCTTACTTCCATTGGTGATTCAGGGACTTTCCACTTAGTAATCGCCTCGATCTTTGTGGGATCCACATGAATTCCTTCATGATTAACCAGATGTTCAAGGAATTGCACTTCTTGTAACCAAAATTCATATTTTGAGAATTTAGCATAAAGATTTTCTTTTCTCAACAAGGTCAGAAGTGTATGCAGGTGCACTGCATGTTCCTCTTTACTCTTAGAGTAAATTAGAATATCATCTATAAAGACAATTATGAATTTATCCAGGTATGGTTTACATATCCTGTTCATCATGTCCATAAATGCAGCTGGGGCATTGGTTAAACCAAATGGCATGACGGTAAATTCATAATGACCATATCTTGTTCTGAAGGCAGTTTTAGGAATGTCCTCTTCATGTACTTTCAATTGATGATATCCTGAGCGTAAGTCGATCTTAGAAAAGAATCGAGCTCCTTGACGTTGATCGAACAGATCATCGATTCTCGGTAGTGGGTACCGATTCTTAATCGTAACCTTGTTCAAGTCTCGGTAATCAATGCACATATGCATCGATCCATCTTTCTTATTAACGAACAACACCGGTGCTCCCCACGGTGATGAACTTGGTTGTATAAAACCTTTGTCAAGAAGTTCGTCCAATTGTTTCTTCAGTTCATGCATTTCCGTTGGTGCTAATCGATATGGTGCTTTGGCAATCGGTGCCGTTCCTGGTATTAGGTGAAATCTAAATTCAACCTCTCTATCAGGCGGTAATCCAGGTAACTCTTCTGGAAAAACGTCTGAGAATTTAGATATTACAGGAATATCTTTTAATTCTTTTCCTTTAGTATTAATGATTATGGAAATCATATATACTATTCCTCCCTTCCTTCCTTTCATAACTTGCAGCTTTTATGACAGAGATGAACTTTGTCAATCTGGTTGGCTTATCTCCTTTAATTGTGATCTTTTCACCACTTGGTATACTTACTTGCACTATCTTTTGATCACATAGAATGCTAGCATGATTGGCTACCAACCAATCCATTCCTAATACAACATCGAATCCAGCCAGATTAATTTGGTAAAGGTTAGCAAAGAAACGATGGTTTAGGATTTCTATTCTTGCTCCCTGCAAGATTTTACTTATCTTAACGGATTCTCCGTTTACCGTCTTTACCAGACAATCTTGTTGAAGTTTGGCTAAGGATTGGTCAAGAAGTTTGTAGAAAGAAGTATTGATAAAACTTTGGTTTGCACCAGAGTCAAACAATACTTTAGCAAATATATCATTAACTAAGAACGTACCGGCAATCACATCCGAAATCGTCTTGGCTTCCTCAGCTGTCAGAAAAAAGGCTCTGGCATTCTTATTAGGTGCTTCAGTTGTCTTATCCTTGTTGGTTGTGGCTAGAGCTAGTTTCGGATAGTTTGGTCTGATGTGCCCACTTTCTCCACAATTGAAACATATTCCATTACTAGGTTTCCTCCTACAGTTTTCTTCCTTGTGTCCCGGCATTTTGCAAAAGTTGCAGTATATAGAGCATTTTCCAGATTGCTTTCTTTTGCAATATCTACAATAAGGTGTAGAGGAAGAACCTGTTCCTTTCCCATGGTTGGAATTACCGTAGCAAAATTCCTGGGTAAGCTTTTGAGCTAGTTTCTTTCTCTGGTTTTCCTCTTGTGTACGTACCAATTCATCGGTCAGGGTATTGGCTAATTCTACTGCTTCTTCTATGGTTTGTGGTCTAAGTACCTTGACTACGTGTCTAATCTCACTAATTAATCCCCAAATATAACGGGAGATTAACACTGGTTCAGGTGAGGCTAAGGTTGGCACTATCCTAGCATATTCGAAGAATATGGTAGTGTAACCTTTGCAGTCTATTCCAGTCATTTTGAGGTTTAGGAATTTATTGGCGATTTGTTCCTTCTTATTAGGAGGACATAATTTTCTTTCAACCATTTCCTTATAGTTGATCCATTCCATAGTATAAACTCTGTCACTTCCTCTAGACTGGAGAATAGTATTCCAACATTCTAAGGCGGCATTTTTGAAAAGATTAGAAGCAAACATAATCTTATCTTCATCTACACATTTATTTTTTTAATGACTGCTTCTGTCTTTTCTATCCAACGTAGGGTTGCAATGGCTCCTTCATTGCCTGAGAATTCTATTGGTTTGCAGGCCAATAATTCTTTATAAGAACAACCGTAAGAAGTGGTTCTTCTTCTTTTAGGAATTGGAGCTTGAATAATAGGTCTGTTATCATTATTCACACTGTGACTTGGTTCAGTGTGTTGACGTTTACTTCCATTATTTTTTGCTTCTTTAACAGTCTTGATAATATAAGGCATAACATCTATAATTCCTTGTGCTACTATATGTTGGATGGCACTGTTATCTGTTTGGTTTCTGTTATTCTCATTATTCTGGTTTTTCTGATTTACTTCGTTCGACATCTGAATTATGGACATTTATCAGGTATTAATTATCACAGAATAAAATTTAGTACATTATTTATACACAATCACACAAATAGATTGATCAAAAATGTCGCACATTGCGACTTTTACTCTTTTCCATATATATGCATCTATTACAAACTACAACTGGAATTTAAATATACTAGTAGTTATGCGTCCGTATCTATTTTAGTCTATCTATATATATATATATATATATATATATATATATATATATATATATATATATAATCAAAATACAGAATTACACATATATCTAGGTATTTTCTAAGGGTCGTTTATCCAGTACTGCATGTCTCGCTCATCATATTTCCAAACTAGTTTCTCTCCTATCTGTCAGATTCTATTCCCCTCATTCACTAAATCTTCTCCATACTGATGGAGTTCCTGCACCTGTTTTCGACTCATTGGGGGGTCTAATGGTTCAGGATGAGGTACGGGTTTCTCGTAAGGGTCTGCGCTATTCATCTCGAAAAATGATCTATCAGTGTCCCTCCATGGATCACGTTCTAAAGGCATTGGTTTGTTGGGAGTATATAGGGTTAAGTATGACCTATTGTCATCAAACCAGGGATCATATTGTAAAGGCTGTGGGGTTGGGATTCTAGGTAACTCGTTGGGGTCAAAAGCAGGTATTGGGAATTGGTTTGCTTGGTTGGGTTCTAGCATTTGTTGGTCTGGGAACAAAGGTAACAGTGGTGGTTTGGCTACTTGGTTTTGGTTAGCCTCTATTGCAGTAGTGGCTAACATGTGAAAATTTGCCAGCTGTCTATCTAATTCCTCTTCCCAAGGTGGCCTATTGATTGTCACCTGAATCTGTGCATTTGCCTCCCTATTAGCCTTAACTATGGCCCTCTGTTGTTGTAACTTCTTCATTCTTTTTCTTCTCTCATATGCTCCTCTATTAAACCATCCTCTTTTCTTAGTAGTAAAGGGTTCCTCAGATTATGCCTTAAATATAAATATTCCTTCCTCGGTATCGGCTGAGTATCCTGAGGGATCAGGTTGAGATGATGTTCCCTCGTCTTTTAGTGAACTATCTAAATGACGATAAGCATCCGAAGTTCCCTGCTCACTCATACTGTAAACTAACAAATAGTCAAATAACACAAAATAATATTTGCACATAAATTATTTCCTAACACATAATTTAGGTGTCAGCAGAACACTTCTTTGGCTTAAACCAGTGGATGTAGCTCTGATACCACTCTCTGTCGCAACCCCCGACCCCTACCCCGGGAGCGGGCGCCGCGAGATCCAGATGGGTGGTATCAGTGTTTATTAATTTGGTAGCGGAATGCATCAGGACCGTAGTTAGGAAATATTTTTATCAGAGTAAAACACCAAACTTTTATAATAATAATTTATTGGGATAAAACCCCAGTTCATTTGACAATACATTTGTAGGGATAAACCCTAATTATTGAAAACAAAACTTCTTATTTATTTAGGTAACTTTTATAGCCACTTTTCCAAGCCTTCAGTGCTCTCCAGCTGGCTTCTATTGGCTTTCACATTATGTTACCTGAAATGCATTTTAAAAACATTTTATCAGCAAGAAATACTGGCGATTGCATCCCAGTTTAATTAAAACAATTTTTATCACTTTACAGTATTGAGGGCATCCGCAATCACATTTGTTTATATCTACCCAATTACTCATTCAGTACTGTCAACCTGACCTGTGGGTCATATTACCCATTGGCTAACTCTTTGTCCAATGGTAACGTCTTTCTTATTTTGTATACAAAACCCCAACATACCGGCAGTAATTGTAGAATAAAAAATGCTCAATTACTATTAAGTATAAGTTAAAACATTTGAGGTTTTGGTAAAACATTTTGACTCACAAAGATTTACAAAAAGGTGGCAAAAAGCAAATGTACTAACTTTGTTGACTTAGGTAAAACTAAAGCTTCCAGGTGATTCTCCTGGTTATTATCTATTAAAATCAAATAATGCACACGTGTTAGTAAAATAACCCAATTCACATTAACCGTACAACTCGATACAAAATTCCAATGACTGAGTCGGGCAGAGCCGACATGCATTACGGAATCCTAGATCAATCGAGTGCGACACGAGACATAATTCCAACGACTGAGTCGGGCTGAGCCGACATGCGTTACGGAAATCCTAAATCGATCGTGTAGGGTAATAGCAGGGTTATAGTACTTACAACGAGGCAGAGCTTCGCTTTATAGTGGGTATTATGCCAGGGTATAGTAATTGTTATTCAAAAGTTGAGAGGAAATATAGAAATTGAACAAGTTGAAACTGAGCTCGTCGAGCTCTATTTATAGGCTGATCAAAGGCGGCTCGCGCCCCGGGTAAGCTTCTGCTTTGGCCTTCGCGGCCCGCGAGAGCATCGGGCTAGGCCCTATCCTTGACCAGTCAGCGTACTAGCCTCGACACGCATCTGGACACGTGGCACTATGCAGTGTCGAGCAAGCAAGGGTTATCGCGCCCCGCGACAGACGTTGGTGTCTGAGTCCCGGCCCGCGAGCGACTAGTGAACTTTGTTTTTCTTGATTTTCATAAGTACAGAGGTATTTCGGGCTTGTTTCTCGCGTACGGGGTATATTTTAGGACATTTAGGGGTGTCCAAAAATATTTTAGGAGGGTTGTTATACGTGACAAGTTGTAAGTTTATACTACACTTCATCTTGCTTCTTGTTACATGTAGAACACAAAAGTACAAGTTGATCATCAAGAAACATAAGACTAAAATACATGAAATTTAACATAAAGTAACATAAATCACCAAACAAAAGTGTTCTTATGGTAGATATTATGTTGTTTATGTGTTGATCTTTGTTGTTAATAAAGTAGTAAACAAGATGAACTTGCTAGAGGATGTTAAATTTAGATCTGGAAAGTGTTCTAGTAGATCTAACAAAATACATGAACAAAAGTATGATAAACATGAAGGATCTTGAAATGCTTCTTTTAAAAGTATGTTAAAAGTTTTTATAAGTTTCTTTGGAATTTTTGAAGATTATAAAAGTTTATGTTCATCAGCTTGGTTTAAAAGTATGTATAAAAGTGTAGTAACCACTAGATCTTGTAAGTTTATAAACTTACAAAGTGGTTGTTTGTAAAGATCTATACTTTTATACAAGTTCATGTTCATGATCTTTGTTGAAATATATAAAGTTTGTGTTGTTGTTGTTTAAATATGTTTTGTTGAAGTTTTGACACTTGATTTAAAGATGTTGAATAACATGGAAATGTCCATATTTTAGGGGACACTATGGCAAAAAAATTTCTAGAAATATAATCATGATAAACATGGTGAATCAAGGTTTTACAAGGTTAAAAATGTGTTAAATACATTAAACATGATTTTATAAAGTTTTGGGTGAAAAGTATAAGTTTAAGAAACTAGAGTTTCATAAAATTAAAATGGATATTAATATATATATATATATATATATATTTATCAGGTCACGTAAAATTAATGTTTATGTGTATATCTTATTTGTTATGTGTATGTAGTAGAAAATATAGAAATTACACAAAATACACCTACAAGAATAAACAAGAAAAGTACCCCAATCTCCATCAAACACTACCATATAATCCACTGCCTCTAACCAAGTAACTACCACTGATATCACCAGAACCCTATCATCGTTGTACAACACAATCCTATTTGGAAAAAATATATAAAAAGCCTGATGTTAGTTAGACATATACCTTTCCAAATATCGAAACAAATTGCTGAAACGTAGTTACTCGATCTCCTAGTTTCTCTTATCAGACCTGAAAAACACATATCCAAACACCCTAGCAGGACTTGAAATCCTGAACCACAAAGCATGAATACAATGACCTTACTGTAAAAATTACCTTTTTAAAGTAAAAAGCTGAAATTAGTGATGAATCTGGATCCCAGTTAGTGATGAATCTCGTTACCTTAATCGCTAATAGGTTGAATATGGTGAATAACATTGATGTAGTGATGAATATAGAAGGGAGAAGCAGAATCCTTTAATTACCATCTTCCAATGGGTCTTCTTAGTTTTAGCACCTTCAAGAATGATGGACTTTGAGTGTTTGCTCATGTTCTTGTGTCTCTCTTTAATCACACAAATGCTTACCCGTGTCGCCGTTACAAACCGTTCATCGTTGATCGACTACAGGGCTTACCCATGTCGCCGGAACCCACCATTGAAACTGTAGCTTTTGGTCATAATATCAAAGTTCGAATATTTCGTCAGAACCCTAATTCAGCCAGGTTAGCCGCATCTTTCATCTTCAGTCCATCATCATCATCTAGGAGAGGCTATGTCGTTTGGATACGATAGAGAGAGATGATGATGAGAAATGGAATATTTCCCTGATTAAAAACCATTCAGTAGTTGAGAAGAATTGATTCAATTGCCAAGGAGTTATTGAGACAAGGGTAAAGTTGGGATTTATGATAAAATTGTACATATAAATTTACCATTATAACCTTGAAGTGTCTTAAAATGTTGAGCCCTTTCTCATTCTACCCCTCTAAAACGTGTTGTATTTCTTTGTACATATCATTTCAAAACTTGTACGCGTTGTAAAATTACATCCATGTCCATCACATTTGCTTTATATAGTTATATAGATATATATATACACACACATATCGACAAAAATACATGGACAAAAATACAAGGATGTATATATATATATATATAGGGTCAGGATTTAGAGAAAACGGTGGAAAGTGTGAGAACGGTGGGAACGCTTATGGATCGTCCGATCTAAACAATTTATGGACTAGATTGGCACGGTGGCGTTTTCGTAAATAACACGAATTCTATTAAGTGGACGCGCTTCATTAAGGGTAAAAGGGTCTTTAGACTTCTCTACCAAAAACGCCAAACTAATGAATAAAACGCCATTACGGGCTAAAACACATCCCTATATAAACAAAACATCTCAGACATAAACACACCCCCGAACCTGAAACGCCATATTTACTACTATATACCATTCATCTTAGAAACGCCAAAAACCCCAAAACATCAAACACACCTACTCGAAACGCCATATTTTACTATATACCAATCATCTTAGAAAACGCCAAAACACTCAAACATCAAAGATTCCAAAAAAATCGACATTTCTTTTAGATACACTATTTCCTCAGTAAAACGCCAAAATGGCAAACATCGTTTCTTGTATATTCAATATTGTTATATGCGAAGTTTCGCAGAATGCATTCTTCCCTGAGGTGCTGTGACTCAATAACATTTTGATGCCTGAGATGGACAAATCTTAAACAAAAAGATGCTGGTGTCAGACTTATGTCATTTTTTGTGTTTTGTTATTGATGAATATTATAATGGCATGAAGAGACGAATGACACTGATGAGTGGTTTGAAGATACATATTCAAACAAAAAACTCACGTCATTTTTTCTTTCCAAACGGCCACAAGAAAGCCTACTTCAACAACAAAAACTCAAGCATGCCAAAGTCAAACCGCTAGCAAACATGTTTCAAAGAAGAAAGAGACTGATGACAGTGAAGATTTGGAAGATGGATTGTTTCTATTTTTATTTTTTTTTTATTTTCTTTTTTCTTTTGTTTGTTATGTATTTTTCAGCTAAGAACAAAAAATACATTATTTTAACAAAAACGCCAAACAAACATAATGATTGTGAAACGCCATAATGCAATAAAACACCAAAATCTCCCAAACTATAATAAGAGTAATTTGGACAAGTATTATTAAAAGCTAAAAATGAAAAAACGCCAAAAACTACTTAAAGCCATTAAACAACGCCAAACTTGGAAGATGGCACGTCTATCACCCTAAAAACTCATAAAAAGCTAAACAAAAACAGTAAAAATACACACAGTAACTGAAAAGACAACTACTTTATTAATATCATTTATTATAAATAAAATCCCGCCTAAACTACGCGCCAAAAACATCCTATAAGAGAGACGTCTCTGCACAATCAATTGATCACACCCAAAAAACAACGCCATGTTTCCTAGAAACCATTCACTTTAAAACGCCAAAAAAATAGTTAAAAAAGCCACAGATGGGGAACCTCGTTTCTTCTATATTGAGTATTGTTCTGAATGGATTCTTCTCTGAGGTGGGTATCTCTATAAGTTTTTGCTGAATGAGATGGACAAATATTCATGAAAAAGAGATTGGTGACACTGATATGTCATCATGTCACTTTGTTCTTGATGGATATATGGCATGAAGGGATCAATACATTCGAGTAGGCGTTGATCTTCAACATGTCACCAAACAAGTATATATCAAACCACAATACAGGATGCCACTAAAAATAAGCATCTTCTAAAGTCGGGCGTTATGTAGGAAAATAAGGATCTAGATAAGGTATTCAAAACAGGTTCAAAACGCCAAAAAAGTTAAAGTAGAAAAGGCTGATGACAGTGAAGATTTGGATGAGAAATTAGATTAGAATTTTTAATTTTTTTTTCATTTTCTATTGTTTGTTTATCTAATTCTCTGTTGTTTATTATCTAATTCTCTGCTAATAAAAAAATTGAGTATAAAACGCCAAAAACTACAAACACCAAAACGCCTGAAAGTATGAAAACTGTGAGAACGGATGCTAGCAAAGCACGTTGTCGCTATATAAAACGCCAAAAAATGCCAAACAAAGTATTACTGGAAAAAACAACACTAATTGACATATGAAACTGAACGAAACAGTAATTGCAAAACAATAAAATGAAGAGACAGTAACATTATTGCCAAACATTTATTATATTAAAAGCCACTACATGGAAAATTGAATTTGTTTATCTTTTCAAAACGCCATAATTGCATGTCACATTATAGGCCTGCATCCTACATGGCACAACACTTGATAGAAAAAAATAAACATCAAGAAAATTACTGATGCTTTTTTACATTATAGGCTTGCATCCTACTTGGCACAACAATCAAAGCCATACTTAGTTAAAACGCCAAAATATTTACTATGATCCTGATCTAAAAACAATAAAAACGCCTCGTATTTGTTAAACACCAAAAAATGGAAAGGTGATGTGACACGCGTTTAGAAAAAGAATATAAAAGGACAAAAAAACCCTCCACCCTTCACTATGTCGCGTGACACGTGTTACGCCAGAATCCGTTCTCACCGTTCTCACACTTTTGGGCGTTTTCTCCTGATCCCGTTTCTATATATATATATATACCAAAGACAAGGATAATGGACAAATCGGACAAATATATATATATATACATATATATTAACCGGAAAAATACATTATATCAATGCTCGGTTGAAACGTATAACATATCGAACATGACCTAGAAAAAATATATATTTAACAAGTATAAGAAATATATATATTACAAACCGATCTTAAAAATATATTATTTTTAAGAAGCGACAAAGATTTATTTTACAAGAAACATAATTCCGGAAAACCATCAAAATACTAAGTGTGGGAATACCCCAGCAAATACAAATTTATATATATATATATATACACACACGTATGCCTGTACGTATAAATACGAGTCTACGTATATCATAAGATAGTAAAATACAAGAATGCAAGTAAGATACATGGACATACGTATACGTACAAATATATACCCAATACATGACTTACTCAAGTATGCAAACAAGTACACGTACATGAATATATTTATACAAAGACATGTTAAAAATATATTATTTTTAACAAAGCAACAAACTTGGAAATATATATATATATAGGGGAGCGCTAAAATGAGAACCACCTCGAGTTGTAAGAACCGCGAGAACTACACCGTACGGGGCGAGGTGTGTCACACCCTGGCTTTGCGGAAGCGTGGTTATTTTGGTGTGACTTCTTAATACCATAGCTTAATCATAACAAGCTATATGAAATAAAAAACCATGCAAGATCATCCATTAAAATAAGTTTTAAAACCAAAGTAACATAACATTGTCTTGGAACTACACCAACATAACATAAAGCATTGTTTTGAAAGACATAAACATCAACATGAATAAAACGCAGTTTAAGGACTGTGACTCGTCCAGGTAAAAGTCACATCCCCTAAACCTGGATGACCTCGGAACCCATACGCAGCGGGAAAACATAACATACCGCGCCAGATCTTTAATTTCCTGAAATACATGAAAGTTGAAAAATCAACAATAATGTTGAGCGAGTTCATGTGTAAGTGAGTAAATAAACCTTTGTATGTATAAAAACCCTGGTATGTAGCAAATAAGGAAAAAGAGATCACCAATTGTTTGCAAGGCCATTGATATGTGTGAAGTGCAAGTAGGGAGACTCAAACCTAGCGGATTTATGCGTTGGGCACAAAGTCACCCCGAGGTCCGTTCTGTTTGGGCCTGGGGCTGGGCTCGCTACACCCAAGTAGATCTACCGCTCCTGTCCCTCGGTCCTACCTTGAGGATTAATGGCCTCAAGTTTCCGCCTACCCACTCACATGATCTTAAGTAGTAAACCTCCTTACGCTAACCATACCATGTATAAAGTACTCGTAATCATAGTAACATGTATTTCACCCCCGTAGTTAAAAACTGAAAACAGTTAAGAGAAAAGGGGGACATGAACTCACAGTGGTGCGTCTCTACCAAGTATATCTCCTGATCAAGCAGCTGTGCGACGACCTACACGTACTAACTCTATTAGACGGATGGTCGTGCCTTAGCTTAAGGTTTAAGTTTTTGGGAAATAGTTAGACAACTATTTCGTGTTTATATTTTTTTGTAGATACTTGGTAATTATTCTCCTTCCCAAGGATGGGGGATTTAATACATGTGCGTTCGTATACCTTCAAAATATATTATTAAGTCTCACTTAAAAGTATATTTTATTTCTAACCCCAAAATATAATCATTACATTCGGTAATATTATTTTTACCCTAAAAATAATATTTGTATATTTCACAAAATAATCATAACATTTTACAAGTGACGCTATGAAAAATATATATATCAAATATATATTTACCCCGTTTTTATTTTGTGAAAACCTCACCTCCGATGTTTCGTAAATAAAGTCGTGGCGAAACTTATGTTTTGAAAACAAGTCAAAAATAGATTTACAACACTTGTAGTGAAAATATTCCCAAGTGTTAGGTTTTTAGAAAAATTTCGCCAGAGTTTCCCCTGTAACTGGAGGTGGCCACGCTTTCAAGCGTATCATTTTCTTTTATAATTCAACTCAAAAATTTTCTCATTCAACCAAAACAATATCCAAAGCATCAAACTAGTCAAAATATATATAAATCGCAAAAATTACATGAACTTGAAGTTTATCCAAAAATATGAAGTAAATCTCATTACTTTTAGTGGATCCTTTGTATAAATCAATCCGGTTTCGTAAAAGTCTCGTTTTTAACGAAATTCCATCCTTACAACTTCTTGTCAACTTTTATAAAAAAAAATAGTTATTTTGTCGAAACTTTGTGTTACACAAGTGTCTACACACTTGTGTGTTTAAAAAATCATTCTTGTTTGTGTAAGATCCGGTTTTAGAAAATATGTCTTCTCTTGACACGTGGTCCCTTGAAAATACCGTTTGTAGATCCGTAGATCTACTAGTTTTGAACATTATTTCATATGTAAAATCAATTTTACACAAGTTCATGTTTAATGTGTGGTAGAGTTTCATCATTTAACCCTTTGTACACTTAAACAAACTCTATGTCATGATCCATGTTCATGACCAATCCGGGTTAGACGATGATCCGAGCTACCACATCATAGATCGGCACTAAATAATCACACAAAACAAATCTTACAAGATTTACACAACCCTTGTGCTATTAACCAACATCTTTAATATTGTAGAAGACTTTTACATATCATCTTGTAAGTTCACGAGTTTTAACCGTCATATATTATTTTAACCACTTTAGAATAGATCAAGAGTGTGTTTCAAGCGACTTACTACTAGCTCGAGGCTAGGGAAGAATCTAGTCAAAAAATGCGTGGATAAAAGCAATGGAGTGAGGTCCTTCGCGTTCCTAATGCACTAAGCCTCCTCGTATGAGATCCTTAACACTTGTATACCCTTGTAATAGCTTGATGGAAATCGAAAGATGGATGGATGGTAGAGGGGATGTTCGGCCGAGAGCTTTGAGATGAGAGGGGAGAGTTTTGTGTTGGTGAAATGTTAAGTGAAAGAATGAGGGGTTTAGTGGTGATCTTATAGGCAAAGTTTAGGATTATGGTCCAATGGATTATGTGTCTCTTAGATATTAGACATAAGAGATTAGTTTAATCAAAATAGGACATGAGGTGTCCCCTTGGGGACGGTTTGGTTGGGGGGGGGGGGTAATCTAGTTCATTTCCAACTAAACATTAGTTATTAGTTAGGTTAATTTAGTTAGTTTAGGGATTAACCCGGTTACTAGTGTGTCATGCATTATGACGGGTGTTAGGGTATTCAGGGACTCTAACTGGCTCAGAAAAAGATAAACAAAGTCCGGTTGTTCGGTTGGATATTAATCCGTTAAAGTGCTTAACAAAGCTTTAAAGTGTCGTTTTTATTATTTTTAGTGACACAAGTTATTCCCGACACTTTGGAAAGTGTCTAGTAATGTTTTTCTCATGTTTTGGCACTTTATTAGTTAGCTAAAAGCTGAATTTTGTACCTAGAGTACGTTTTAGGCACATCCGGTCACTGTAATCTCATTCCTAGTGACGTAGTTCTACAACCCTTATATCCCTACACTCACCACTAGTGTAGAAAACTATCTTAGGCTCTTACAGGCCTTAGAGGCAGTACCTGCCTGGTGCTAGTTATGACAGCACGTTTAATAGGTTATCCGTTCATTGTGCTACTATGCTTTTGGTGCATCAAGGTTGTCACAAAGGTGCTGTAAGCAACACATGGAGTGACAGCAAGTAAAGTATGATGCAAGTAAGTACATGTATCAGCATTCAAGTAGCAGTTTATCCACAAGTTCAAGTAAACACGGTAATTAAGCAGTAATTAATTATTAATTAAGTTGTACGGATACCTGGTTTGGTGAGGGTTGTCACATTCTCCCCCCGTTAGAAAATTTTCGTCCTGAAATTTTAAGTTCTGCTTGTAGATGCAGGGTTCTTAGGAAATAAGTGGGGGTATTTCTCTTTCATCCGGTCCTCACGCTCCCAGGTGAATTCAGGACCATGTCTGGCATTCCAACGAACCTTGACGAGCTTGACACTGCTCCGGCGGGTCTTGTTTACTTTCCAATCCGTAACCTCAACAGGTTCTTCAACGAAATGGAGCGTGTCGTCAACATGAATCTCGTCGGTGGGAATGACAACGGTATCTTGAGTTGGACTTTTCTTCAGGTTGGATACATGAAATGTATCGTGAACTCCATTCAGTTCAGCAGGTAAGTCCAGCTTGTATGCTACTAGCCCAATCCTTTGCAGGATTCTGAAAGGGCCAATGTAACGCGGATTCAACTTCCCACGCCTTCCGAAGCGTGCCACACCCTTCCAGGGTGAAACCTTCAATAAAACCATATCTCCAACTTGGAATTCCAAATGTTTCCGGTTTGGATCTGCATAGGCTTTCTGTCTTTCGCGAGCTGCTTCGATGCGTTTTTGAATTTGCGCAATCTTGTCTGTCGTCTCTTGGACGATTTCGGGCCCAACAAGCTGCCTATCACCTGCGTCAGCCCAGCATAGGGGTGATCGACACTTGCGTCCGTAAAGAGCTTCAAATGGCACGGCTCCAATACTGGTGTGGTAGCTGTTGTTGTATGAAAATTCGACCAGTGGCAAATGCTTATCCCAGCTACCGCCCAAATCCATAACACATGCTCTCAGCATATCTTCCAAGGTCTGAATAGTCCGCTCGCTTTGACCATCGGTCTGAGGGTGAAATGCAGTGCTCAGATTTAATTGTGAGCCAAAAGCTTCTTGGAAGGATTGCCAAATCCTTGATATGAAACGTCCATCTCTATCAGAGATGATCGAGAGAGGCACTCCATGACGAGCGACGATCTCTCGCATGTATATTTCTGCCAGTTTGCTGGTGTTATCCTTCTCTTTGATTGGCAGAAAGTGCGCTGGCTTCGTTAATCGGTCCACTATTACCCAAATAGTGTCATGACCTCTTGGCGTTCTTGGCAGCTTTGTAATAAAATCCATAGAGATTTGTTCCCATTTCCACTTGGGAATCTCAGGTTGTTGCAGAAGTCCTGAAGGCTTCTGGTATTCCGCTTTTACCTTAGCACACGTTAAACACTTGCTCACATAAACAGCAACATCACCCTTCATCCTAGGCCACCAATAGTAATCCTTGAGATCTTGGTACATCTTATCCGCTCCTGGATGGATAGAGTACCGTGATTTGTGAGCTTCATCAAAAACAACTTTCCTTAAACCACCAAACAGAGGAACCCAAACGGCATAACAAGGAACTCGTAGTGTCCATAACGAGTTCTGAAGGCTGTATTCGGGATACTTTCCTCTTGTATCCTTAACTGATGGTATCCAGATCGCAAATCGATCTTTGAGTAAAAGCTTGAACCTTGCAGTTGATCAAACAGATCATCAATTCTTGGCAGATGATATCTATTCTTGATCGTCAGCTTGTTCAGCTCCCGGTAGTCGATGCACATTCGAAAACTACCGTCCTTCTTCTTGACAAACAGGACCGGAGCTCCCCAAGGCGAGAAGCTTGGTCGGATAAATCCCTTGTCTAACAACTCTTGAAGTTGTGTCGACAATTCTTGCATCTCAGACGGGGCAAGTCTATAAGGTGCCTTAGCCACAGGCGCGGCGCCTGGGACTAAATCGATGTGAAACTCCACTTGCCTCTGAGGTGGCAGTCCAGGCAAGTCCTCCGGGAAGACTTCCGGATACTCCCTCACGACAGGGATGTCTTCGATCTTCGGTTCCGCAACTTTCTTGTCTACAATGTGTGCCAGGTAGGCAGCACATCCTTTCTGTAAGCACTTTCGCGCTTTCAGGCAGCTGATAATTCTTAACGGCGTATCGCGCTTTTCGCCATGTACCATAATTGTTTCACCATCTTCGGTCGGGATACGAACGACCTTTTCGTGACAAACAATTTCTGCCTTGTTGCTTGATAACCAATCCATTCCTACTACCACGTCAAAGCTCCCCAGCTGGACTGGTAGTAGATCCAAGGTAAATTCACGATCTCCCAACTCGATTGCACAACCTCTGATCACTTCATTGGCTTCTACTAACTTCCCATTAGCCAATTCGATTGAGTAGGGAATATCTAACTTACTAGCGGCTAAACCAAGCATATTCTTAAATTCTAATGATACGAAGCTATAGTCGGCACCAGTATCAAATAAAACGGATGCATAGCGTTGGTTTACAGGGAACGTACCAGTAACGACATTGGGATCTTGGCGCGCTTCCCTCGCTTCGATATGGAACACTCTTCCACGGGCTTGGTTCAACTCGGGGCAGTTCCTCTTAAAGTGCCCGCTATCACCACAGTTAAAGCATCCAGGTCTTTGCCCGTTTCCACCTCCATTTCCAGCTTGGTTATTCCTTTGGTTATGATTCACAGTGCCCGCTTGATTCACATTGTTGCCTCGATTCCCATTACCTCCATTGTTTCCTTGTGGGCGATTTCCAATTCCACCCCGGTTATTGTTTCTGTTTCCAAATCCTCCTTGGCCTCCCTGGCCAACAGTGGCCCAACAAGAATCCTTCAAGTGGCCAGGTATCCCACACGCTTCACACACCTTCAAACTACATCGGCCATAATGGTGACGCTGGCAGGTGTTGCACTTGGGCTGGGTGCCCATATATCCCTTTCCTTTCTTTCCACCACCAGCTGTAACCTGAGCTGGCGCGTTTGGCTCTCCTTTCTTAACAACACCACTAGTGCCTTGTTTGAAGTTCGAGAACTTTCGTTTGTTACCCCCGGATGACTCGACGTGAGTCTCTTTCTTCTTTGTCTCGATCTCATCGAACTTGTTCAGACGGATAGCCTCCTCAGTGAGAGCCACGCTCAAATCGATTGCCTCAGTAATTGTTGCAGGCTTGGAGGAGGTCACCATGCTTATGATTTGAGGAGCTAATCCCCAAATGAAGCGTTCAATCCGCTTGAATTCTGGAGTGACCATATAGGGTACCACATGCGACAGGTCATGAAACCTCTGAACATATTCTGCGATCTTCGGACCTTCCATCTTCAAATGCCAGAACTCAGTTTCCAATCTTTGGATTTCAGCGCGAGAACAATACTTTTTGCGCATTAGTTCCTTCAGTTCGGTCCATGTTAGTGCGTAGGCAGCAGCTTCACCAAGTGTCTGCACTTGCAAATTCCACCAAGATAGGGCTCCATCCAAAAATAGCCCAGAAATGTAGGTGACTTGCTGGCCTGGTGCACATTTGCTCATGCGGAGAACAGATTCAGTCTTCTCGGCCCAACGAACAAAAGCAACAGCACCTCCGGTGCCATCAAAGTTGACCGGCTTGCAGTCTAGAAACTGCTTGTAGGTGCACCCTGCACATACGTTACAACATATGAATGGCATTAGCATCCTTGCTAGAGATATCCAATTAGATCATGGTATGTCTTAATGACTTAGTATTACCATGAGGTGGATTGTTGTTGCCATTGTTTTTTGAGCTGCTTCCGCTGGGTCCTCCTTGTGAGGCGGCGTATTGCGCGATGGCAGCAGCGATGACTTGTTGGAGTTCTGCCTCATTGGTAGGCATCGGCGTTTGACGTCTCGGCGGCATCTTCTAAAAGATGGGTTCGCGTCGGTCAGACCATAATAAAGCGTACGTATATAATGATAGTAATAGTACATAACATCTCATGTTATAATCATATCAATCACACAACATCCCATGTCATAAAACATAAATAATCACTCAGAACATCACATATGATGAGAATACTGCGATTGCCATATATCAAGACCACATAGTAAGTGTACAGGTACATAATAGTGTCATACATCATCAACGACTAAGGGCTACATCACCCCAGTCCAAAAGAATATCAAATCAGTGTCAATACATCCATATACATGTCACAAAAGTCAGAATCAAAATGTAGTCTCCAAAAATGTTGTGCAGTCAAAACAATCGCCGTCTTCTCACCAGCGTCCACCCGTATGGTACTGAAGAGCTCTACACTGATGGCGGTGGAGGAGGGGGAAAAAGGGTGTAGAACAAACGACGCAAATGGAGCCAGTCCTCCTCCATGGATCTCTGGGTACGAAACCAAGAAGCAACCTGCTGCTCAAGTGCCAAAAGGCGTGCAGCATAGTCAGGTAACAATGGTCGAGGGTGCTGTGAAGTAGCAGGGTGGGTCTGACCCTGACACTGGCACGGCGGTGGCTGAGCTCTCTCAAGCTCCTGAATGCGCCGTGTGAGTGCCTCCTGCTGGACAACAAACGACATCAGAACGTCCTCAATAGAATACCCCATATGGAAAGGATGGTAGGGGTCGGTCAGTGACATAACAGTCGGTGACGTCCAGAGAAACGGCTCGCTGGCTGGATCAAAAGGTGGCACAAAGAATGGTGGTGCAGGGGGAATAGCAGATGAAGACTGTGGCATAACCGGAATAGATGTCGGCACATGTCCAAGAGGATGAGCCGAGGAACCCTCTCCAGGTCGAGCTGGAGGTGTGTACTGTGCAAATGAAAAAGAGAAATCAACGTGACGTGCATCGGTGGTATGAGGAGGAATAGGTGGAAGCTCATCATCCGCAGGAATCCACCCATGCTGGGCGTACTCATCTCGTGGGTCAATCTGTGCCTCAAAAAGTGCTCGATCAAACTGTACAGGCATAGGGTCAAGATGAGGTGCAACAAGAGGGTCAGCAGGTATATCAGCGATAAGTGGGGGATCAACATGATCAGCAGCAATAACATGGTCACCCCCCAGTAGTGGTGCATCAGCAGGGTGATCATCAATAGGTAGGTCAGCAATCACAGGATCAATGGGCATGCCAGCATGAACAGGGTCATGCTCAAACACTGGGTCAGGAGCAGCTACTGGCTCAAGGGCCATAGCAGGCTCGGGGTCAACGAACTCCATATCAAAATCTGCCTGATCAGTGAATGCAGGGTCAACTGGGTCTACTGGGTCACCCATAGGCTGATCCCAGTGGATGAACTCTATCTCCTGGTCCGGGTCAAATCCAGGGGGAAAAACAGGGTCCGAATCCTCATCGAGGTCATGATCGAAAGCAAATCTAGGAGCAGAGACAGCAGATGATGCCCTGCCAGGATCTGAACCATGTGAATAGTGTTGTGCGCTCCGAGTGTGTGACGGTGCGGAGGCCACAGACTCGAAGGAGTCTGGAGTAGGTGAGTGTGCAGGTGACTCCTCAGCTGGAGCATCTGCGAGTAACAAAAGACCACCGTCAGCTAGAAGGGCCTCGCCCTCAACATCGTCCTCCAGGGGCTCATCATCAAACAGATCGACGTCGTCGTCAACGTCGGCGTCGAGGAGCATATCGTAAGCAGGATAAACGGCCAAAGGTATGGGAGCAGGGATCTCTACGAGTGGTAGGTACCCAGCAAAAGGGCCATTAGTGGGCTCATCGACAGCGTCGGGTAGCGCAAAGGGCTGAAAGCCGTCCTCGTCTGTGCTGGTAACATCTGATGTGTGGACCTCGTGCTCTGAAGACTCTAAGTCATCTGATACTATGGGTCTAGGGTCCGTAGTGTCCGAATCACCTGTGCCGGACGAGTCCATGGTCTCTGTAACACAAACACAAATATGTACAAATAGTCAATCATATAATCAGATAAGCACATTAGCCACTAAGTAAGCAATCAAATAATTCTCCTAGTCCCACTAGCCTCCCAGACTGCTCTTCCTAGCCCCACTAGCCTCCCAGACTGCTCTTCCTAGTCCCACTAGCCTCCCAGACTGCTCTTCCTAGTCCCACTAGCCAACTACCTCAGCCTCCCAGACCGAGCCTCAACCTCCCAGACTGAGCCTATAAATAATAGATAAATGTGCTCAACATTTGTTTGTAAAAAGTTTTGGATCTGGACTTAAGTGGTATGCAGTGTAAAAATGTTTTCGTGAGAGCCCTAGTGATCATAGTCTAGACTCGAGAAGGAATCCTAGTTCGCTATGATCAGAGCTCTGATACCAATCTGTCACACCCTGGCTTTGCGGAAGCGTGGTTATTTTGGTGTGACTTCTTAATACCATAGCTTAATCATAACAAGCTATATGAAATAAAAAACCATGCAAGATCATCCATTAAAATAAGTTTTAAAACCAAAGTAACATAACATTGTCTTGGAACTACACCAACATAACATAAAGCATTGTTTTGAAAGACATAAACATCAACATGAATAAAACGCAGTTTAAGGACTGTGACTCGTCCAGGTAAAAGTCACATCCCCTAAACCTGGATGACCTCGGAACCCATACGCAGCGGGAAAACATAACATACCGCGCCAGATCTTTAATTTCCTGAAATACATGTAAGTTGAAAAATCAACAATAATGTTGAGCGAGTTCATGTGAAAGTGAGTAAATAAACCTTTGTATGTATAAAAACCCTGGTATGTAGCAAATAAGGAAAAAGAGATCACCAATGGTTTGCAAGGCCATTGATATGTGTGAAGTGCAAGTAGGGAGACTCAAACCTAGCGGATTTATGCGTTGGGCACAAAGTCACCCCGAGGTCCGTTCTGTTTGGGCATGGGGCTGGGCTCGCTACACCCAAGTAGATCTACCGCTCCTGTCCCTCGGTCCTACCTTGAGGATTAATGGCCTCAAGTTTCCGCCTACCCACTCACATGATCTTAAGTAGTAAACCTCCTTACGCTAACCATACCATGTATAAAGTACTCGTAATCATAGTAACATGTATTTCACCCCCGTAGTTAAAAACTGAAAACAGTTAAGAGAAAAGGGGGACATGAACTCACAGTGGTGCGTCTCTACCAAGTATATCTCCTGATCAAGCAGTTGTGCGACGACCTACGCGTACTAACTCTATTAGACGGATGGTCGTGCCTTAGCTTAAGGTTTAAGTTTTTGGGAAATAGTTAGACAACTATTTCGTGTTTATATTTTTTTGTAGATACTTGGTAATTATTCTCCTTCCCAAGGATGGGGGATTTAATACATGTGCGTTCGTATACCTTCAAAATATATTATTAAGTCTCACTTAAAAGTATATTTTATTTCTAACCCCAAAATATAATCATTACATTCGGTAATATTATTTTTACCCTAAAAATAATATTTGTATATTTCACAAAATAATCATAACATTTTACAAGTGACGCTATGAAAAATATATATATCAAATATATATTTACGCCGTTTTTATTTTGTGAAAACCCCACCTCCGATGTTTCGTAAATAAAGTCGTGGCGAAACTTACGTTTTGAAAACAAGTCAAAAATAGATTTACAACACTTGTAGTGAAAATATTCCCAAGTGTTAGGTTATTAGAAAATTTTCGCCAGAGTTTCCCCTGTAACTGGAGGTGGCCACGCTTTCAAGCGTATCATTTTCTTTTATAATTCAACTCAAAAATTTTCTCATTCAACCAAAACAATATCCAAAGCATCAAACTAGTCAAAATATATATAAATCGCAAAAATTACATGAACTTGAAGTTTATCCAAAAATATGAAGTAAATCTCATTACTTTTAGTGGATCCTTTGTATAAATCAATCCGGTTTCGTAAAAGTCTCGTTTTTAACGAAATTCCATCCTTACAACTTCTTGTCAACTTTTATAAAAAAAAATAGTTATTTTGTCGAAACTTTGTGTTACACAAGTGTCTACACACTTGTGTGTTTAAAAAATCATTCTTGTTTGTGTAAGATCCGGTTTTAGAAAATATGTCTTCTCTTGACACGTGGTCCTTTGAAAATACCGTTTGTAGATCCGTAGATCTACTAGTTTTGAACACTATTTCATAAGTAAAATCGATTTTACACAAGTTCATGTTTAATGTGTGGTAGAGTTTCATCATTTAACCCTTTGTACACTTAAACAAACTCTATGTCATGATCCATGTTCATGACCAATCCGGGTTAGACGATGATCCAAGCTACCACATCATAGATCGGCACTAAATAATCACACAAAACAAATCTTACAAGATTTACACAACCCTTGTGCTATTAACCAACATCTTTAATATTGTAGAAGACTTTTACATATCATCTTGTAAGTTCACGAGTTTTAACCGTCATATATTATTTTAACCACTTTAGAATAGATCAAGAGTGTGTTTCAAGCAACTTACTACTAGCTCGAGGCTAGGGAAGAATCTAGTCGAAAAATGCGTGGATAAAAGCAATGGAGTGAGGTCCTTCGCGTTCCGAATGCACTAAGCCTCCTCGTATGAGATCGTTAACACTTGTATACTCTTGTAATAGCTTGATGGAAATCGAAAGATGGATGGATGGTAGAGGGGATGTTTGAACGAGAGCTTTGAGAGGAGAGGAGAGAGTTTTGTGTTGGTGAAATGTTAAGTGAAAGAATGAGGGGTTTAGTGGTGATCTTATAGGCAAAGTTTAGGATTATGGTCCAATGGATTATGTGTCTCTTAGATATTAGACATAAGAGATTAGTTTAATCAAAATAGGACATGAGGTGTCCCCTTGGGGACGGTTTGGTTGGGGGGGGGGGGGGGTAATCTAGTTCATTTCCAACTAAACATTAGTTATTAGTTAGGTTAATTTAGTTAGTTTAGGGATTAACCCGGTTACTAGTGTGTCATGCATTATGACGGGTGTTAGGGTATTCAGGGACCCTAACTGGCTCAGAAAAAGATAAACAATGTTATTGGCAGTATTTTTTATGTTCCGGGTAAAGTCCGGTTGTTCGGTTGGATATTAATCCGTTAAAGTGCTTAACAAAGCTTTAAAGTGTCGTTTTTATTATTTTTAGTGACACAAGTTATTCCCGACACTTTGGAAAGTGTCTAGTAATGTTTTTCTCATGTTTTGGCACTTTATTAGTTAGCTAAAAGCTGAATTTTGTACCTAGAGTACGTTTTAGGCACATCCGGTCACTGTAATCTCATTCCTAGTGACGTAGTTCTACAACCCTTATATCCCTACACTCACCACTAGTGTAGCAAACTATCTCAGGCTCTTACAGGCCTTAGAGGCAGTACCTGCCTGGTGCTAGTTATGACAGCACGTTTAATAGGTTATCCGTTCATTGTGCTACTGTGCTTTTGGTGCATAAAGGTTGTCACAAAGGTGCTGTAAGCAACACATGGAGTGACAGCAAGTAAAGTATGATGCAAGTAAGTACATGTATCAGCATTCAAGTAGCAGTTTATCCACAAGTTCAAGTAAACACAGTAATTAAGCAGTAATTAATTATTAATTAAGTCGTACGGATACCTGGTTTGGTGAGGGTTGTCACAAGGTGGACCAAATTTTTTTTTTCAAAAACGTAGATGCATGTATTATAAACACATTTGTAAAAAAAAAAAATTTAAAAATGTCGTGTGTGTAGTTTTGAGCACCACAAGTTTGTGGTTTACGAGTTCCGTAAATTTACGGTACCCGTAAACCACAAACTTGTGGTGCTCAAAACTACACACACGACCTTTTTTTTTTTGAATTTTTTTTTACAAATGTGTTTATAATACATGTATCTACGTTTTTGAAAAAAAAATTGGTCCACCTCGCCCCGGATCTAGTAGTTCTCGCGGTTCTTACAACTCGAGGTGGTTCTCATTTTAGCGCTCCCCTATATATATATATATACACACACATATATATAGGAATAAATACATATATACTTAAACATAATCAAAGATTACATGGAACAAGAACATGTATTTTAGCAGATGAAATATATATTATATACACCAACAAAACATTCAGACAAGTCTTAACAAGGTTCATTATGAAAGACTTGTACATGATCAACCAATAGACCTAAGTGCCTTAACGAATTAGGACACTTGTAGGTCGGAATACAAATCAAGAAAACCTGAGAGGTTGCTAGTAGATCATTTTGAACGTACGTAAAACTGTGAGTTCATGTCCCCTCTTTTAAATATAGTTTGTTTCCAAAATTAGGGGAAATACATGTTACAAATGGTATAAAAGCTAGGGAATTAAATCACCATAGATCATGTGCGCATAAGTAGAAAAACATAAGAGTAGATATTAATCATACACACAGACCGAGGAACAAAAGGTGTAGATCTATTGAGTCTTGGTGAGCTCCACTCCTAGTCCGTGAGACCCTATTGGAGTGCTTTTGTTGTCCCAATAGTCGTGGTACACTATGGACTTAGTGGACGGAAGGGCATCCATCATCTAGGTTTGGTTGCTTATTTATGTCGGCATACATATTAATGTATTAGCTACACATTGGTTGATCAACGAATTTCATAGATGCTATGCATACCGGTTTTCGTACAAGGCTTAACAAATGTTTTCAAGATTCATTTGCTACAAAAACAAAACACATGAATTCACCAACAATTTTGTTGACTTTTATTTAACATGTGTTTCAGGAAAGTAGGCCTTGCAAGTCGGAAAGTCAAGAAAAATCAAGAAACAAGAAGCAATGCCATATTTTGGAGGATTTGTCTTTCAATATGCCACATTTGTGTAGAAATATAGAGGCCAAAACCTTGATCTTCAAAAACTATATTTTGTAAAATCATTTTGCGAAACATATTTACATTTGAAAGTGTTGTAACAATATACTTAACTTTTGTGTCTTGACTTTCATATAATCTTGATAATGACATTGTGGTATATTTTCATCATATAGAACATTTACTTTATCGAATGCAATGAGAACCTTTCAAGGTCATACACATGCGCTTCCACTACTAGCAGGGTGTGACAAATATGGCGTGAACCATCCTATACCATCCCGTGACTTGTACTCTTGTTAATCTAAACTTATTAAAACATCTTGGTGATAAAACCCGGGATGTTACAACTAGGGATGAGCTTTTTTTCCCAAATACTCGTACTCGTACCCGTACCGATTTTAGGTATTTGGTACATGTATCGGTACCCAGTTTTATTGATTTTGGTATTCAGTACTTTCGTTATTGGTACGGGTACGGGTAAAAATGGGTACTGGTACCGAATTTTATGTAGACATTTAAAAGTTTTTTTTGTATTAAGTTTTATTTCGTATTATGGTATTTATAGTACTCGTATTGATTTTACCTATATGGTACCCGTATCGTATTGGTACTCATACCAATTTTACCTATTTGGTACTCGTACTATATTGGTACTCATGTCAATTTTACCTATTTAATACTCGTACAGGTGCTCAAAAACTAAATAAAAACAAAATGGTACCAAAGCGGGTACCGTACCGAAAATACCCATACTAGTACCCGTACCGTACCTATATATTTGGTACCCAGTTTTGTTCAAATTCGGTACCGATATGGGTATGGGTATGGGTACGAGTACTGTACCAATCCCATCGCTAGTTACAACGTCGCAAACCAAAATGGCCATGTCCCTTGTTTTCCCTATGTAATTTAACAAGTTTACTCTAAGACACATAATTATTGTTCAATTTTACATCGTTTGATTGGTTAACACACCTCTCACCTCTTTCTGTCTCCCTTTCTTCTTCTCTCACTCTCTTTCTTTCACACCACCACCCCTACTCTTTCACCTTAACTCCTCTATCAGCACCACACCACAACGAGAACCTCTCCTTAGTTTTTCGCCAAACCGGCATGCACCACCGATACTACTCCTGAGGTGTTTCCCAGTTTCACAAGACCACATCTCATTGACTTCATCTCAATGGCGTTGGTGGCGAGCACAATTGTTGAGTGATGGGGAAGTGGCTAGAGAGGGTGGTGCCGACAATGGTAGGGTGGTGGTGACGACAATGACAGTGGTGTGGTTGCAACGATGATGGAGACAATAATGGCATGATGGCGGCGATTTCAAACCTCAGATCACGACGGTGGCATGGTAGTGTGGTGGCGGCTTAGTGGTTTGGATGGCATGCCAGAGAAGTCGGGAAGGGGAGGCAGGCCAGTTTTTCATGGTTGTGATGATTTCAGCAGTGGTGGCATGACTGTGTAGTGGTTGTGTCGGTGGTTCTTTTGTGGGTCTGTCTGTTACTACCATCTCCGATTGCCATAAGAACCATATAATGTGTGTAGAGTAGAAGTTGAGAAATGATTAATCTCAAGTGGCTGAATATCTGGAAAATGAAATCGTTGGGAAGTGGAAGAATACTTAAAAAGTTTCATTTATTAACTTTTTTAATAATTTAAATTTTAACCTTTACGAATATCTCTACTGAATTTTCATATGTTTTTCTTTTAATTTTACGTTTACTATATAGTTGTAATGTAATTTTATATTTACATTTACTGTTAAAGATTATATTTGCATTTATCATACATTTTATAATTTATGTTTTTGTTTTTAAATAAGATAAGATGAAGCATTTTAACCAATGTTTGTAGATAAAAACTATTAACATATTGTTTACTTTCAATATAGAAGTTTTACCCGTAATTTTGTATACTCAAGAAAAATAAACTATTTCTAATATTATCAACAGACCGACAACAACATGATAAAGTTAACGCTCCCACTATTTAACTACAAGATACGGATGAATGTATGTTGTGTGGGTTTAACTCACATGAAAATTAAATATATTTATTATCATATATGGATTATAACAGCTGGTAATGGTATTCATTTTTGTGATTCTCAATCGATGTAAATCTGTTTTAGGCATTTGGGTTTTCTCTTTTATAGAGAGTGCCCATACCTAATGAACCAATGTTATTGTTTAGACTTAGTTACTCTTTTCTACAATAAAGTTTTACATAACGGTCTGTAATGCGCATGCATGGTTCAATGTCTCTTTTCTACGACAAAGTTTTACGTAACAATCCGCAATGCGATGCTTGGTTCGGTTTAACAGACCCGCCGCAATGCGCGGGTCTTAAAAACTCGTATTATTATCGATTGCCCTTGAGTTTTTTTAGCTAACATGGTCATGTCACCGACCATGATCATGTTCTCTATACCATGATTAACTATTTAAGTTTATTGGCTAACATGTTCATGTTGTAGACCAACATGATCATATCCGCAAATAAAACCCAATAACTCAGATTTTTATAGGACCAATCCATATAAACTACTGATTTGGAACCTAGTACACGTAAAAACTATCTTTTACACTATGGTACCCATCGAGCGGGTTGCATGTAATTTTTATCGTTAAAAAAACACCCTTGAAAAATCCTATTTTATAAAACATTAAGCGAATTTAATGAGTTTAATACTTATATTTAAACGAATAAACTTTATTGTGATGAAATGTACCACTAAAAATCATTCGCCACAAACTGTTGTCGTTGACAGCCAATTGTTATCAACTACCCCCGATTGTCGGCTGCCAACTCTTCTTCTTCTCACAATATCTGCAAAACAACCACCGTTAGACTCAACACAGGGAGAATGGGGGTTCTCTCCATGACCACCCTCCGGCGTAAGAATAAGTACAGGATTTATGAAGGAGAGGAAGTGTAAGTGAAGTGAATGTAACTTGAAGATTATACCTGAATTATCCTTCTATTTAAAGCCGAAGTTTGGGCGGGAAAACCTGTTGGTGAAATATTGATGGAAAATCCTATTTCCGTAAGCGGTTATTCTTCCCTTCGTTAATCACTAACGAGTGTGAGAGCACACGGATCGCGATATTTGATCAACGGTTGGGGTATTGCCACGTGGAAAGTGGGCAAGTGAAGATCTCTCTTTAATTTCGTGCCATCATCGTGACTTCAAGGGAGTCTGGGATGATGCCACGTGGCCATTCGGTTATAACCGTCTGGTGGAGCATGATGGAGCCTTCTAGAAGAATACAGTTGTAATCCTGTGTGGCTCCTTATTGTATGGTATCTGTGAAGTAAATAATATCAAAGTCTGGATATTATTTATGCGGAAGTGATTGCTAGGATTTTTATCCTTATCTGTTATGGAGATTGGCGCAAGGATTGCAAGTTTCCTTTTGGCGCGTAGGTGTAGGATATTGTTTTCCTTCTGAGTTCTCTTTGTAGGACCAATGCGCGACCGCACAAAGTCTAAAGAGGGCTAGAAGGATGAGGTTGTGGTATGGTACCAAGTACTTAAAGCAAGGTTTTTGGGACCTTACCCCTTCAAGTCCCCCAGTCTAGTGTTGCTCTTATGCAAATAAGTGGAGCACTGGACTATGAGAGAGGGGTGCTTTTTTTGTTGTAGAGTTTTTGGCGAGGAAGAGGAGAATCTTTTCAGAAAAGATACTCTTGCTCATTATTTTGATTTTGAAAAGTCTTGACTTTGGGCAGAAAATGGGAATCTTTATGGAGAAGATGCTTGTATTTTATCTTTTGCTCTGAACTGTTTACTTGATGAGCTTTTCTAATCAAGAGTTGTCTGTTTTTTACGTCATCCTAAAAATGGAAACGTATTTTATATCACCCTTTCGTCTTCTCATTGACTGTGGCCTCTTGGAATGTGTGCAGATGCTGTCAGAATGTATTTAATGGGATATGACACTTGCAGTGGCAGCGCCGTTTCAAAGGGGGATGATTTGACACTTAATCGTCACAATTTCTACCATCTCTAACGTTATATTGCTTGCACTATATATACATATAGAAGTTTTAAAACTTTACCAATTTTCATCAATATGAGAGTTAGGCGTCGATTCCGTTGCTGGAGAATTTCAGAAATCTTGAATGTTTTTGAAGCTGCTGATGGTTTACTTCTGCTTGCGGGCTTATAGCCGGAATACGTTGTCGGAGACGAAAACGTTCTTGGAGTTGTTCGATCGGAGTTTTCAAGGAATCATGTCTGCTCTCCCTGTGCCGATGATAGTAACGAGGGAGTTACCAGACTGTCGGCATATGCCGTAACTCAGTTATTTCCGACTGGTCGGAGGGGGAGTTGCTCGATTGTGTACCAGCGGCGTCGCCGTGGTCCCTGTTCAGTTTCTCCGGCCAAGATTCCGGCTGGTAATCATGCAGTTGCTCCTATTGTGGGTGATGAGGATGGTGTAAACCCTTGAATTATTGATCCTCATCCTATTTCTGACTATGGTGAAGTACTGCACACCCGTTGGGTGTTTTGGATATGTTTCCTGGTGTGTAACTTGTTTATTTTGTATTTAATGTTTTGATACACTGTTGTGTTTTGTAAAGTTTGTTAATGTGCTTTGCTACACAAGTAACTTTTTGCTGCATTGTTATGCATATATGCTTTTTGTTAGTGGGATAAATTGTGTTTGAATTACAATATGTTGCATGTGTATAATTACTTTGTTTAGGTAAAGAGAATAAGAATGGTATTGTGCTCATGTGTGAACGTAGGTCTGGACTGTGCGCGGGACTTGTGCCCGTTAGACCGTTCATGTAACACCCCGAAAACGGGTTTGGTAATCAAACCCTGTTAATACTAAGAGACGGGTAAAATACCGTTAGTGGTAAAATTAACCCGACGAATATTAGGAGTTAAATAAATAAACTTGATATCAATTAAAAAGGAGGATAAATACTTTGAGAAAAGCAAAGTATATAAAAGGCCCGAGATTTAACGGGACTTAAAATAAAACGGGTTGTGAACAAGATAAAGTAACTAGGAAATAAATAACCTAGTACAAGTCTTGTAATTAAGTGAAAGAACAAAATACTCAAATTAGAACCAATTGATAGTTGAGGGGCTGAAAGTGTTTAAATTAAAACTAATATTAATGAAATAAGAAAATTAAAACCCAAAAACCCATTTTGGGCGTGGGTAAAGATCGAACCAGGCAGGGAGTGGCGACCAGGGTTCCTCACACCCAAGAACTCCACAAATCTCAGAAATTGAAGGTTAAAATCAAGTCCTAAGCGAAAATCGAACATAGATTAGTGATCCCCATCACAAGGAGGTCATAAGGTATGTAAAATTTGACAAGAATTCTCCACTTGAAATTCTCATGAATTTAGAAAATTAGAAATCTGTTGATGCATGTTTGTTTTATGGATAGAAAAAGAATGATATAGTGTCTAGGAGTAAACCCTAGACAACGATATATGAAATCATGGCTAAATTCTGAAAATTTCATGAACACATTGAAGGTGATTCATGGGTTTTGTGAGAAAATGATGAACACTAGGATGTAGAATGCTAATCTAGTGTAAATTGATGCATAGAAACTGATTTATGAAAATATGATGTGTAGTTCATGAACACTAGACATAGAGGTTTGATTTGTGATGTAAATCTTGGTAAAAATAACTAGTTATGAACTAGTTAGTAAATATGTAAAATTATGCCCACTGGGTGTTTGTTAAAATGCCTAAACGAAGCTAAAATGTTGAAATTCCATGTGAAGTGTGCATTTGAGTATGTTGATAGATCAATTGACTTCTAGGAAGTCAAACTAACCAATGATTTAATCGAGCGATAAAGTCGACATAAGACCCGTTAGATGGAGTAGTCATAATTGATAATGACTAATCTAACCATCTTATGAATTATGATGATAGTTTGACGTCTCACGAGCTAGGTGGAAGATTGATGAGTGAACGGGTCAAACGAATCAAGAAGGAAAGAAGAAAGCGTATTCGGATGCGAGGTAAGTAAAGCTTACGCCCCTTTACATTATGTACAAATTACATAATTGCAAGTATTGTATATGAATGCTACTAAATGGTTGGTATAGAATGTTCTGACACGATTCAATAAGAGTCGGAACGAGGGAAATTGGTAAGAAATTATGAGTTATGGAAAAAGGGGTAAAATGGTAAATTAGTCATGTAATGACGAACAAATAAAAATGGTTTTAGTAAAACGAGTTCAAGGGAAAACTGGGATAGGTTTTAAGGGATGAAATGGTAATTAAATACCATCTCATACGGAAAAATGGTCAATTAGACTAAATGGGTCAAATGGTGTTGTTAACACCATTTTACAATAACATTTGACAATCGCTTGTTGAGTTTTGCAATCATAGGAAATATCATAAGCTTGCGTTGCTTTAACTAGAAAGATTTAAAGCAAAAGTTATGTAAACGGGTCAATACTTTGACCCGATCCAGGTATGTATAAATAAGCTTTTAGTTAAACATACAAGTTTGGTCAAATATTTAGCGAAAGTCCTTCGTCGTATAGTGAGGGACTAAAGTTGACCAAAACACCCTTGAAGGGTATATTGGGCAAACGACCCATAGGGGTTGTTTAGGAACTTGCAATAAGATTATGGAATTGTTAAATATGAACAAAAGTCATAGGAATACACATTCGTGGGTCAAATGCTCAAAAATGGTCTTTTGCGCAAAATGACCAACCGATGGGTAAAATAGGGAAAAGGGGGATTATTATGTTAAAGCCACCACAAAATAGTTGTGGTGGAATATTTGTAGTAAATTAGACTTGAAATTTTGTAGCATCAAAAGTAAAGTACAAGTTCTAGACTAGAATGCGTAAATACCCTTAATGGGTCAAAATAAGCATTTAAGCATAAACGGGATTTTATTATGTAAGAAACCCGTGATTTGAGATTAAATGATAGGAGATATTGAAATAATGAATTTCATGAGTTTAAAGGTCTAATAAACATGTTTGTTTGATAAAATGCATATACGGGCTAAAATTCGGTAAAAAGGTAATGAGTCGAAGGCTTAGAAGTCTAAAAATATATTAAGTTGGATGTTGGATTTTAACTCCATATGATGGAGAATTAAATTACGGACGCGTAGGAAAAAGAATCGGGTAAAACTGATCAATAACGAAGAAGTTATGCTCGTTTCCGTGAAAACGGGTCATGCTGAGAATGTACAACATCAGCTCAAGATACAGGCTGTGAAAAACAGGGCTAGGCGTGACGCCTCAGCCCTTGGCGTTACGCGAAGCCCCTGAACCGGGAAAAAAAATATTTTTTTTGCTATTTTAACCCCTGTACTTGTTTGAACTTAATATTTGACTATCAAAACTAACTTTTAAGTTGGTTTTGATCATAGGTGATCGCCAAGAGTGCCCGGATGAAGATCAAGCGACGAGCAAGAACCGAACACGATCACGAAATAAGCTTCCGCACTATGTATCGTTATTATGTTAAACGACGAACGTACACATGATATGTTGTATACTTTTAAATTGTAAAAAGTTTTAATAAACCCGTAATTTCCAATGCATATGTAATCTTAATTACATGATTGATTTTTTGTAAATGATACGTTAAACCTTAATTTATAAGAACGGGTGTTACAAGTTGGTATCAGAGCCTTGGTTTAAGAGATTCAAGTATGGTGGGAAAACTATGCTTGGACTTAAACCTTATGCTCTTAATAAAGATTGGTGTTCGGTTCGAGGCTTGATCACAAATCCGGTAAGTACATGTATATAGTAATGATTGAGTATGATTAAAGTGTTGAAGAACAACACATAGGGTTATCGTGTAATACACGATACATCAATCAAATCGATAAAGGATAGATATAGTCAATGAAATTACGTGTGTTGACACGTATAATGGAAAAGCCTTGTATTATAATAAGGGCGATTATTGATGACGACACTACTAACTTTTGTGAATGTTTTAATTGAAGGACACTCGCATCTGAAGATGACGAGAGTTGGACAAATTACGGATATGAGGATGAAACGTTCCGATGTATGACAAGCAAAGCATACTCATCAAGGATCTAAATCGCGTAGTGATCGCGAACAAGGTTAACGGAAAAAGGAGAGCCTGATAGAGCAAGCATTATCAGGTGCACGTTTTAAATTATCATATAAATAAGTAATATGCAACAAATATGTAGAGATTGGAAGTTGCATATGTAGATTGAAAACTTGGAAAAACCTGAATAGAAAACCTATCCGGGATATTGTTTCCAAGAAAAACAAATAGAGGCATTACTTACATGGGGTGTAATGTGAAAATTATAAAAAGGTCATGTATATCGGGTGTTGATCGCTTACTCTGGCCAAGTAAGTAGTGAACACGTGGTACCATGAACTTCTTATGATGGACACATTTATGTCCGATGTAGTAAGGGTAGGGGTGAATGGGACTAACTTAAAAAGTACCCAAATGAATCAAATGAGCAAAATGTTTGATAATAATGTAAACGCACAGCCGGGTGACGGAAGCGTATTACATTAGGATGATGAGCCCGAGTGAAGGGACAAAGATTAATGTAAAACGATTAAGGTATGCAATTGGGAGGGGTGTGCTTACACTCGAACCCGAAGAATGCAAATATGACTCTTAACGGGCCGATTTTGTAAAACACCAAATTTGAGAACAAAGTAGGAATATAAAAGCGAAACGAAGTTATAATGCGTACCGTAAGGGTTGCAATAATAACGACTTCGGTAAAACACCCGGTTGGTGGGTAAGGATTTAAACGCATGCGTAGACTGAGAAACAGGAACGCGAAATAGAAAGTCAAAAGACTCAGAATATGAGTCATGACTAAAAGATGACAAGAATTTTCGCAAACATAAATTTTGGTAATTACGTTCAACCATTTCAAAGTTGGACGGGTCAAATAAAGAATGAAGTTTGACATTCATAAGTGATGAAAATTCACCGAAAATGAGTCAAACGAGTCAATTAAGGAATAACGCTTAATAAAATAGGAAAACGCAAACCGGTGAAACCGGAAAGCTAAAAACAATAAGATAGAAGGACCCGGGTAATGGGTTGTAAATGAGTATAAGTATGAACAGGGTAATGGTAAGCGTAAGACAAACCGACGTGTAAATGACGCTAGAAGTCGTAAAGTCGGAAAGGATAGTCCGAAAGTAAACAAATGAAACCTTAGACTACGGTCAAGGTCAACTAAAGTTCAAAAGCAAAATTAAATGATTCCAAACATAACAAAGGATGCTTTAAAGCTATATATGCATAAATAGACAATGGAATAAAGACTCAAATAAAGATGATCTATGGGATCATCATAACCTACGAGATATTAATTAGTGTAAAGGTCTACGAGGCCAGAATGACCCACGGGTCATAAATTGAACCAAAGGGATCATAAGGGCCTCACCTTAAAGAGGTGAAAGCGTAAGGAAATAGCCTACGAGGTTGAGTGAAGGAACCTACGGGTCAATAGTGTAAGGCAAGGGAACTTGTTATGATTCCCCGCATAAAACAAAGCTTGTAAAATAATAAGTTTTGGACTGTCAATATCCCGGTATGGATAATTGACAAAAGTTAAAGAGAAGATGCTAAACTAAAACTTCATATTTAATAAGAAATAACGTTTTTACAAATATAAATTCTAATATGAATTTAAATAGTAAGCATAAAAGATATAAGTCTTGACACTGATAGGTGCAAGCCGATATATTCGAAAAGAGATATTTTCGAAAAATGAAAGGTCGATATAAATTAAACATGATGTGACACGATCACGGTCAAGAAATGCAATGTGAAGTAGAATCACATTATAACCAAGCGAGCGGTAAAAAGTAACTGGACTAATAAGTCTAGTTAGTGAGACCGGTTAAGGTCATTTAAATAAATTTGGTCGCTTGTAAGCGGTGGATTCGGTATAACTAAACTGAATAAATGAAATTGAAAACAAAGGAACTGGTTGCTAAACGTGAAAGATTTCACTAAAGACCTTTAAACGGGTCAAGGTAGCGGATTCACATAGAGTTCGATAATATATAAAAGCGATGGATATCGCTAAGTTGACTAAACTAGTAGAAATAACGAAATTACGTTATTTCAAGTTACATTATGTCGTATGAGGTACGTAGATGTTTTGTAACCAAAAAGATAGTACAATAATTTTTCTGGTAATACTAACAATCGGTTAAAATATGAGCAATGCTCAATTGATTATCGAGAGCAAATGCATGGAGTTAAACTCGATAAATTATGTAAGAAAAGGTTTCGAGGACGAAACCTCTTTAAGGGGGGGTAGACTTGTAACACCCCGAAAACGGGTTTGGTAATCAAACCCTGTTAATACTAAGAGACGGGTAAAATACCATTAGTGGTAAAATTAACCCGGCGAATATTAGGAGTTAAATAAATAAACTTGATATCAATTAAAAAGGAGGATAAATACTTTGAGAAAAGCAAAGTATATAAAAGGCCCGAGATTTAACGAGACTTAAAATAAAACAGGTTGTGAACAAGATAAAGTAACTAGGAAATAAATAACCTAGTACAAGTCTTGTAATTAAGTGAAATAACAAAATACTCAAATTAGAACCAATTGATAGTTGAGGGGTTGAAAGTGTTTAAATTAAAACTAATATTAATGAAATAAGAAAATTAAAACCCAAAAACCCATTTTGGGCGTGGGTAAAGATCGAACCAGGCAGGGAGTGGCGACCAGGGTTCCTCACACCCAAGAACTCCACAAATCTCAGAAATTGAAGGTTAAAATCAAGTCCTAAGCGAAAATCGAACATAGATTAGTGATCCCCATCACAAGGAGGTCATAAGGTATGTAAAATTTGACAAGAATTCTCCACTTGAAATTCTCATGAATTTAGAAAATTAGAAATCTGTTGATGCATGTTTGTTTTATGGATAGAAAAAGACTGATATAGTGTCTAGGAGTAAACCCTAGACAATGATATATGAAATCATGGCTAAATTCTGAAAATTTCATGAACACATTGAAGGTGATTCATGGGTTTTGTGAGAAAATGATGAACACTAGGATGTAGAATGCTAATCTAGTGTAAATTGATGCATAGAAACTGATTTATGAAAATATGATGTGTAGTTCATGAACACTAGACATAGAGGTTTGATTTGTGATGTAAATCTTGGTAAAAATAACTAGTTATGAACTAGGTAGTAAATATGTAAAATTATGCCCACTAGGTGTTTGTTAAAATGCCTAAACGAAACTAAAATGTTGAAATTCCATGTGAAGTGTGCATTTGAGTATGTTGATAGATCAATTGACTTCTAGGAAGTCAAACTAACCAATGATTTAATCGAGCGATAAAGTCGACATAAGACCCGTTAGATGGAGTAGTCATAATTAATAATGACTAATCTAACCATCTTATGAATTATGATGATAGTTTGACGTCTAACGAGCTAGGTGGAAGCTTGATGAGTGAACGGGTCAAACGAATCAAGAAGGAAAGAAGAAAGCGTATTCGGATGCGAGGTAAGTAAAGCTTACGCCCTTTTACATTATGTACAAATTACATAATTGCAAGTATTGTATATGAATGCTACTAAATGGTTGGTATAGAATGTTCCGACACGATTCAATAAGAGTCGGAACGAGGGAAATTGGTAAGAAATCATGAGTTATGGAAAAAGGGGTAAAATGGTAAATTAGTCATGTAATGACGAACAAATAAAAATGGTTTTAGTAAAACGAGTTCAAGGGAAAACTGGGATAGGTTTTAAGGGATGAAATGGTAATTAAATACCATCTCATACAGAAAAATGGTCAATTAGACTAAATAGGTCAAATGGTGTTGTTAACACCATTTTACAATAACATTTGACAATCGCTTGTTGAGTTTTGCAATCATAGGAAATATCATAAGCTTGCGTTGCTTTAACTAGAAAGATTTAAAGCAAAAGTTATGTAAACGGGTCAATACTTTGACCCGATCCAGGTACGTATAAATAAGCTTTTAGTTAAACATACAAGTTTGGTCAAATATTTAGCGAAAGTACTTCGTCGTATAGTGAGGGAATAAAGTTGACCAAAACACCCTTGAAGGGTATATTGGGCAAACGACCCATAGGGGTTGTTTAGGAACTTGCAATAAGATTATGGAATTGTTAAATATGAACAAAAGTCATAGGAATACACATTCGTGGGTCAAATGCTCAAATATGGTCTTTTGCGCAAAATGACCAACGGATGGGTAAAATAGGGAAAAAGGGGATTATTATGTTAAAGCCACCACAAAATAGTTGTGGTGGAATATTTGTAGTAAATTAGACTTGAAATTTTGTAGCATCAAAAGTAAAGTACAAGTTCTAGACTAGAATGCGTAAATACCCTTAATGGGTCAAAATAAGCATTTAAGCATAAACGGGATTTTATTATGTAAGAAACCCGTGATTTGAGATTAAAATGATAAGAGATATTGAAATAATGAATTTCATGAGTTTAAAGGTCTAATAAACATGTTTGTTTGATAAAATGCATATACGGGCTAAAATTCGGTAAAAAAGGTAACGATTCGAAGGCTTAGAAGTCTAAAAATATATTAAGTTGGATGTTGGATTTTAACTCCATATGATGGAGAATTAAATTACGGACGTGTAGGAAAAAGAATCGGGTAAAACGGATCAATAACGAATAAGTTATGCTCGTTTCCGTGAAAATGGGTCATGCTGAGAATGTACAGCATCAGCTCAAGATACAGGCTGTGAAAAATAGGGCTAGGCGTGACGCCTAGGCCCTTGGCGTCACGCGAAGCCCCTGAACCGGGAAAAATTTTATTTTTTTGCTATTTTAACCCCTGTACTTGTTTGAACTTAATATTTGACTATCAAAACCAACTTTTAAGTTGGTTTTGATCATAGGTGATCGCCAAGAGTGCCCGGATGAAGATCAAGCGACGAGCAAGAACCGAACACGATCACGAAATAAGCTTCCGCACTATGTATCGTTATTATGTTAAACGACGAACGTACACATGATATGTTGTATACTTTTAAATTGTAAAAAGTTTTAATAAACCCGTAATTTCCAATGCATATGTAATCTTAATTACATGATTTTTTTTGTAAATGATACGTTAAACCTTAATTTATAAGAACGGGTGTTACAGTTCATGAGGCTTACAATGTTTCACCATATTGTTTTCGCGTGTACCAAAAGGAATTACATGCAATTTGTAATAAACAATAACATATGTAAGGATAATCTTTGTATTAATAAGGCGAGGGGCCGATGATACAAAGTGAAATAGAAAAAAATACATTGCCTGTATAAGTCTGGCCCTGAATAGCTTGGCTTGGTCATATATAGCACCTGCGCAGCTGCTGCGCGTTCCAGGTGCAGGGAACGGTTGTTCCGTCGAGTCTTTTTAAGGTGTTTTCCCTTTGCCCAGGACCTCATTGATAATGTACGGCCCTTCCCATTATAGGTGCTAATTTTCCTGGCTTCTCCGCGTTGGACGCTTCGTTGTCGCGCAGGACGAAATCTCCTGGGATGAAGGTGCACACCCGAATGCGCGCGTTATAGTATTTTTCTAATTTGGATTTATACCTTGCTTCTGCGATGGCTGCATTTTCGCGCCTTTCCTCGAGAAGGTCCAGATCCATCCTTCGTTCTTTTTCATTGTCTTGTTTCTCCATGGCAATCATGCGCGATGACGGGAGGCCTATTTCTGCTGGTATTACTGCCTCCGATCCATATACCAGGCTAAATGGGGTTTCCCCCGTACTAGTTTTTGGCATGGTGCGATGAGCCCATAGGATGCTAGGGAGCTCATCTACCCATCCTCTGTGCGCCGTCCCCAATCTTTCCTTGATGCCATCAACTATTTGTTTATTCACACTTTCGACCTGCCCATTTGCTTGTGGGTGCGCCACAGAGGCAAAGCTGTGCTCGATCTTCATTTCTTTAAACCACTTCTGGAGGTCTTCTGAGGGAAAATTTGTACCGTTATCTGAAATGATGCGCAATGGCAACCCGAATCGACAGATAATATGCTCCCATATGAACTTGCGGATTACCATTGCTGTGGTTGACGCTAATGCCTTAGCTTCTATCCACTTGGTGAAGTAGTCAACAGCCACATCGATGAATTTAACTGCGCCTGGCGCGTCGAGAAAAGGACCAACAAGGTCGATACCCCATTTTTGGAAAGGCCAGGCCGAGGTAACCGGAACTAGAGGATTTTTTGGACGGAGAGTTTTTGGTGCGTGGCGTTGACATGCTGCGCATTTGCGCAACAGTTCGACCACGTCCACATGCATCCCTGGCCAATAATAGCCTGCATTCATGATCTTCGCCACTACCATGCTTGGTCCGGCGTGAATCCCACATAATCCTTCGTGAAGTACTGCGCATCTGTTTTATCGACACAGCGTAGGAGCGGACCCATAAATGATTTCCGGTATAAGATGTCGTCTGCCATTTCGTAGTTCAGCGCTTTGTTCTGGATCTTCCTAGTTTCTGCTTTTCCTTCTGGAAGTTTGCCATGCTACAAGTACATGATGATCGGGGACATCCAGGATTGGTTGCCGACCTTGATGATGTTTACTTGCCTTAGAGGGATGGACGAATTGGATAATACTTCAATGCGTACTTCTTTTGCTAGATGTTTGAAACTGGTGGCGGCTAGTTTGCTCAGTGCGTCTGCATGTTTATTCTCACTTATGTTTATATGAACTATCTTGAATGTTTGGAACTGGCTGATAAGCATCCGTGCTTGCTCTAGATATAAAGCCATGGCTTCGCCCTTAGCGTCGTAATGACCATTAACTTGTTCAGCCACTAGCTTTGAATCGACGTGAGCTTCAAGGTTTTTTGCTCCCATTTTAAGTGCCAAACGGAGGCCCGCAAGGAATGCTTCGTATTCTGCCTCATTGTTTGTACTCTTGAAATCTAGGCGTATTGCGTATGTGAGCTCATGATCGTCTGGGCTAACCAATCGAAGACCTGATCCTGCGCCGTCTTCGTTGGAAGCTTCGTCTGTGTGCAACGTCCAAACCCTATCGTCGAAGACTGGAATAGGGTTTTGGATTGCCTCGCATTCTTGTATTTTGTCTACGGGAAATTCGGTGGCGAAGTCCGCCAATACTTGCCCTTTGATTGCCCGTCGAGGTTTGTATAGGATATTGTATCCTCCTAGCTCGATGGCCCATTTGGCCAGTCGCCCCACGACATCGGGTTTAGACGGGATTTGACCTAGGTGATAATTAGTGAGTACTGTAATAACATGGCCAGAGAAATACCGGCGTAGCCTTCGTGATGCATGTATCAGTGCGAGGACGAGCTTTTCTATCATAGAGTAGCGTGTCTCTAGGCCAGTTAACATCTTACTAATGTAGTATATCGGAGTTTGGACGGCATCTCTTTCTACCATTAATAATGCGCCAACCGCTACTTCTGCCGCTGACAGATATAAGATTAGCGGTTCTTCATCTCGTGGCGCTGTTAAAGTTGGTAACTGGATCAGACATTCCTTCATTTGTTTGAAGGCTATCTCCGCTTCTGGTGTCCACTGAAAGTGTCTCTTTTTGGCACAATTGCGCAGCGTGCTAATGAACGGATAGGATTTCGCTGCGTGGTTTGCTAAGAATATGTTCAAGGCTGCTAATCGTCCCACAACCCGTTGCATCTCTTTAACTGTTGCTGGTGACGACATTAGTTGGATGGCTTGTACCTTTTTCGGATTGACCTTAAAACCGTCTCTGGTTACTATGAACCCTAGAAATTTGCTCTCCTCCATTCCGAAGGAGCATTTCGTTGGGTTTAGTTTTAAATTGACGCTGCGCAAGGAATCAAACGTGCGCTGAATGTTCGCGAGCATGGTCTCTTCTTCTTGGCTCATGATGACAATGTCATCCATATAAACTTCCACTGTTTTACCAATGTCTTCCCCGAAGACTCTATCCATTAAGTGCTGGTAAGTAGCCCCTGTGTTGCGGAGACCAAAAGGCATTTTCGTATAGCAAAAGATACCTTTATATGTACGGAAGGCTGTTTTGTCTTCATCTTCCTCTTTCATCTGTACTTGATGGTAGCCTTTATAACAGTCTAGAAAACACTTCCAGCGGAAGGATGCTAGAGAGTCAACTTTCTTGTCTATTTCCGGGAGCGCATAGCAGTCTTTTGGGCAAGCTTTGTTGAGGTCTTTGAAGTCGACACACATGCACCACCCGCCATTGTGTTTTTGTACCATTACTAGGTTGGCGACCCAGGTTTGGTATTGTACTTCGCGCAGGATCCCCGCGTTAAGTAACTCTGTTACTTGCTCGTTCATTGCTTCTGCCTTTTCTGCGCTGAGACTGCGCCTCCCTTGCGCGAGAGGTTCTGCTGAAGGTCGGACATTTAAACAGTGTTGCGCTACGTCACGTGGTACTCCAGTCATGTCCGCTGGGGACCAGGCAAAGATGTCCATGTTGTTGGAGAGTAGTTCCTTCAAGTGTATCATTATTTCTGGCGAAATGGCGTGCCCTAACAAGATGGTTTGTTCTGGATACTCCTCATTTAGAACCCATTTTTCCGGCTCGGTTGATGTTGAAGGTTTTGCAATTTTTGCTGGTGGTTCATCGTCCATGTACATAACTTCCTTGCTGGAATACAAGATTGCTACCCCCGTTTCCGTTGGAAAGCCGCAAGCATCGTGCGGTATGGAAGTAATCATGCTGAATTCTCTCTGAGATCGTCTTCCCAGCAGTACATCGTGGCGCGATGTTGCTGACATAACCATGAAATTCACTGTGACAGTGTGCGAGTGTTCGCCATCTGAGAGAGTCACAGGAAAAGCGATTTGTCCTAGTGGAAAAAACAACTTCGTCGCAGAAACCAGTGAGAGGGAAATCAACTGGTTCTAAGCGTGCTTTATCTTCTGGGTTAAGTTGCTTGAAACATTGTTCATAGATTATATCCATCGAGCTTCCTGGATCTATGAACATGTAATCAGGTCTGTAATGGCCGAAGATACCGGTGATAATTACTTGACGTTCTTCCTGAGGACCTCCGGGGACGACAGGGAATACAACTTGTTGCTCTCTCCAATGTTGATTATGGATTCGTTTGTTTGGCCTTCGTGAGGGACCTCCTTGTACCATATTTATCTGCTTTGGTTTGGCTTCCTAGTGATTGGTATCTTCTGATTTTCGTACCATCTCTTTGTGACTACTGGATTGGATGTCCCACTGACAAGCTAACTGTGGGTCCAACACTGTAGTGCCAAATTTTTCCTTAATTACTTCTTGAATATCATATCTGTTGTTTAACAACTCGGATCTGACGTTTTGTGCAAAAATTTGGTTTATGGCGATCTGGAACCTGGCGAACCAGTGCTCTGTAGTTTTCTCCAGGAGTAGATCTGGACGGTTACGAACTCCTATTTGTACCAAAGGGCCGTTTTCTTCCAGATGACTTTTATTGCTTCCTTCGTTGCCCATGATTTCGTCGATCTGGATATCTCGGGTTGCAGAACCCTCGACTTCAGATCGAGGACCTGATGGGTGAAATGATGGGTTCTCTGCCATATGAAACAGAGGATGAAGAAAAAACGAATCGAAACGAGTAGAAATGAATGAAACTGAGAAATCGGTGGGCGCCAATGAAGAAACACTGGTTAATTGACCGGAATCAACTGAACCAGGGGGTTTGAATCTGCATAAAAGGGTTGATCTCTTCTCGTTCGGTTCATGGGTGACAGCTCTTCTTCTTCTAACAATAACTGCAAAACAACCACCGTTAGACTCGTCACGGGGAGAATGTGGGTTCTCTCCGTGAGCACCCTCCGACGTGAGAATAAGTACAGGATTATGAAGGATAAGAAGTGTAAGTGAAGTGAATGTAACTTGAAGATTATACCTGAATTATCCTTTTATTTATAGCCGAAGTTTGGGCGGGAAAACCTGTTGGTGAAATATTGATGGAAAATGCTATTTTCGTAAGCGGTTATTCTTCCCTCCGTTAATCACTAACGGGTGTGAGAGCACACGGATCGCGATCTTTGATTGACTGTTGGGGTATTGCCACGTGGAAAGTGGGCAAGTGAAGATCTCTCTTTAATTCTGTGCCATCATCGTGACTTCAAGGGAGTCTGGGATGATGCCACGTGGCCATTCGGTTATAACCGTCTGGTGGAGCACGATGGAGCCTTCTAGAAGAATACAACTGTAATCCTGTGTGGCTCCTTATTGTATGGTATCAGTGAAGTAAATAATATCCAAGTCTGGATATTATTTATGCAGAAGTGATTGCTAGGATTTTTATCCTTATCTGTTATGGAGATTGGCGCAAGGATTGCTAGTTTCCTTTTGGCGCACAGGTGTAGGATATTGTTTTCCTTCTGAGTTCTCTTTGTAGGACCAGTGCGCGGCCGCGCAAGGTCTAAAGAGGGCTAGAAGGATGAGGTTGTGGTATGGTCCCAAGTACTTAAAGCAAGGTTTTTGGGACCTTACCCCTTCAGCATGGTTCTAACCAGACTACTCCACACTGTCATTAATTTAAACCTTAGCATTGGCCCGATAGGATGTTAGTTCAGATAATTACTTGAGGTCATCTAAAATCCCTATAGGGAGTTGAGTTTTGTTTGAACGCTTGTCCAGATAAGGAGTTGAGGTTGGTCTGAACGCTAGTTCAATTGGCGATTTAGGTTCATCCAAAATGGTACCATGTTATCATTTATAATAACATCTGTATGTACACATAACATAAACATGTATATATTTACATACATTTAAGTTTTAAATTATAGATATTGCAAGGCTATATGTCACATGTTTCAACACAAAAAAAAAGCCATGTCATTGAATAGAAGACTTCATACGGGAAACAACAAATCACAAAAGTAAAGACCTTAACTAAATGCATCTACTTTAATATATTTCACATTTCTAGGTAAATTGATTTAAAATCTCATACAACTAGTCTAAAATAATAGAGTTAAAATAACTAATTTATATGAAGCAATTTATCTCATGTGTATAAGTGTCTCCTTGACTAATCAAGGTTGAACAAAAGCATAGGCTAATAATAACATCGATGATCAATAAGGATGGTGAGGTGGTGAATTACATATTTTATAATGAATTAAACCGATGTACACTAGAGCAAACTTGACAACAAGTCAGTTACCAAAAGAGATAGGTTATAGTTTGAAACGTTTTCCCCAACTTATAAAGTAAGTTGGTTTCACATGTCTTTTCTTTTTTATACACCGTAATTATTAGTTCACCACATTACACTTGACGCTCATATCAAGAACCAACTTGAGTTTATTCTCACAATTTTCACAGTATATGCGTTTCTCCTCAAGGACTTAAAACGCAAAGCAACATCGTCTTACATACTTTAATTCTAAAACAAACACGAATTTCTTCGTTTCTCCTCAACTACTTAAAACGCAAAGCATGAAAGCAACATCGTCTTACATACTTTAATTCTAAAAAAAACACGAATTTCTTGGTTTCTCCTCAAATACTTAAAACGCTAAGCAACATCGTCTTACATACTTTAATTCTAAAAAACACTACACAACATATCACAAACCTTAATTGAGATAAAAATTCACAATCTTACCCTCCACATCTATAAATTAATGTAATATAATGTATTGTATGTATTGTATGAGAGTTAAGGTTCCAACACATCACTAATACGAAGGGTTCTTCGATACTCCACCGACCCATTCGGCCGGATTATTATTTTCGATCTCCAAAAAACCTATCTTTTCACCATCTCCCCCTTTCTCTTTCATGTTTCCCTATTGTTTTTCTTACAATCACTAAACCCTAATTATCCTTCTTACTTCTTCTGGTAACTAATTAACCAAAAAGTTACATGCTTTCATGTTCTTTCATGTAATGTTGCAGTCATAATAATCAAATTACTTGCAAATATTTCCTGCAGGTGGTTTCTTTTTAGAGATCTGAGTAATATATTTGGTGGGTATTGATTCAGCCAAGAAAAAGATTGTGAATTTGGTGAGGAATTTGTATATATGTCCGTCAATCAATCAAGAAACGAGCCGCCACACCACAGAAGACCGGGTCGATCTGGCAACCCGAATTCTCCCAGGAACTTTTACGGTGGTGGTGGCGGAAGGGGTGGCGGCGGTGGCGGTAGTGCCACCGGTGCTCCGTCGTCTGGGTTTTATTCGGGTAAAAGGTAATTGGAATTTTTAGGGTTTGTGTGAATTAGGGCTTGTTTTTTATTTGGTTTAATGTTTTTTTTAATATTATGTTTGATTTAGTTATTTGGTATAATGTTTTTATAGCTTCAAGAAAGTGGTTAGTAATGCACAAGGAGCACAGACTAGGGTGACTGGTGTTAACCCGAATGCGAATGTGGCTTCGGGTGCCCCTTCGAATTCTTCGACTGGCGGTCGAGGTCCACCGAATGGCGGGCATGCTCAACCACCAGTAAGAGGTATGTTTGCATCTTGCAAACAGTCGATATGTATTGCTTTCCGTTTTTATTGAACTTTATATTGTTTATTAATTGTTGTAGGAACACCTGATGCATCATCTATTGGTGCTACTGTAAAGCCGGCTGATGCGCCGGTTCAGAAAAACACACCGGGTCTGCCAAAGGCTCCACAGAGTAATGCGGTGCCTCCCAGTTCTGGCGTTACGGGTCCTTCTACTCCTGTTAAGGGTACTGAGTTTGTTATTTTCAGAGTTGAATATTAATATTTAATCTGGGATTGAGGTTGTGTTGCTTTAAGTGTACTGAAAAGCCGTTTGTTGATGTTTTTGTTTGTGGTTAGGTCCGGCTGACGCTTCTAAGGGGTTTCCTCTTCAATTTGGGTCAATTAGTCCCGGTGTTATGAATGGAATGCAGGTATTTTTTATTTCTATGTGCAAAGAAGTGAAGAACACTTCTTTGAATTGTGTTAATCTAGATGTTAGAGGCGGCACGATGGGAGGGATGGCAATCGAACCCGAACCCGATTGGTAAACCCAAAATCCGACACATTTGGGACGAGTTTGGGGTTGGATAATCGGGTTTGGGACTCGTTTTTATTTTTTTCGCGGGTTTGGGATTTGGTGATGTATCCATTTACCCGACCCGATTACCTGATAAAGTGTACCCGTTTACTCGATTGTATAGCCGATATAATTTCTTTTATATTTTTGAATATGTATGTGTATATATATACATGAAACATCCATTTTTTATGCATATAGGTATTTTATTTCATGTGCATTGTAGTCATTTGATATCTTATACAGTGATAATACTAAATGTATCTGATTAGTAATTATCCGATAAATACTCGATGGGTTTTGGGTCGGGTATACACAACGGGTAATTTTTTAGATTAACGGGTTTACCTGAAACCCACGCTTATCTAACCGGTTTGGGTTTGGGATGACCTAAACCCGTCTCAAACCTGACCCATTGCCATCTCTAGATGGCAGACCGGGTAACGGGTCAAAATGGGTTCCGGGTGTCCCACAATACTTTTCTGTTTGTTTTCATAAAAAGAGTTATAAGTAAGTAATGTGTTTATTATGATAGAAAACAGTTTTATTACAACAATATTTGGAGTTTTTGAATAACACGTTGAATGCTATAAAGCAGACTTTGGGCGACTCCCATCACGTTGGTTTCATTTGATTGGTTCCTCTTTTTGCTTGATTTTTCTTATTTGACCCGTCTGAGATATTAACTTTTTAAATTAACCAACTCATTAAGTAATGGTCGAAGTTGTCAATTTTCGTGACCTTTTTATAAGCATCATGTTGTTGTAGGTACCTGCGCGTACCAGTTCCGCACCACCAAATCTGGATGAGCAGAAACGGGCTCAGGTATGGTTTTGTTTTTTGCTCACACGTGTTTGTAAAAGATGGACGTATCTTTCTATGTTCATAAAAGACACCTCTTTGTGTTGTTGCTATGATGTTTCTTACCTCAAAAGATTATTAAAATATGAATATAGTTATCATGCTTGGCAGTAGAGTATGTTATATACTTGTATTTTACTAAAACCAAAAAATGAAGTATGCTCACGGAAAAAAAAGAGTCTTTTTATACAGCTTATTTTTGAGCCATTGTTTTTAGCTCAACTTGCTAATGCGATAACTGAAAAGCGATGAAAGTTCACAACAATCGTTTTATTACTTGTTTTTTAGTTTGGTCTTTACTTCCTTAATAAACCACAGGGGCCTTGAAAATAATTAAGAGAACAAAAGTCTTTTTCTCATTTTAAACGCAATAAAAGTTCTTTTTTTTATCATATATAGCAACAAAAGTAGGGTTATTGGATTTTATCACTCTGAACTATTGGGTATTGGCCGCTGTCACTCCCAACTATCACTTTGATTCCCATCACTCCCAACTTGACACTTTTTGTGTTGTGTCACTCCGGTTGAGTGGTTTTTGGCTCCCATTTTGTCTTTTAGGAGCAGATTCACCTGCAACCATTAGTAATTCACAAAGTGTTAGCCTAATATCACCAATAACACAAGTCAAACACTAAGAAATGTTCACATGCGGGGTGACACAACACACAAAGTGTTAAGTTGGGAGTGGTGGGAGTCAAAGTGATAGTTGGTAGTGGCAGCGACAAATACCTAATAGTTCAGAGTGATAAAATCCAATAACCCACAAAAGTAATGGACTAAAAATAATTTTAAAATGAGTGATTATTTTCTTGAAAAGGAGTAAACTTGGAGGGGGTTTTTTTGTGGATTAGGCTAAGAGCAAGATGCCATATTTTAAAAAGTAGTGTAATCTTGAAACCAGTTTTAAGCAACTTATTTTTAATCATATCGTGTGGATTTTTATGCTGCAGGCTCATCGTGATTCCTTAAAGGCTGTTTCAAAACAACACTTGCCTAGAAAAGATCCTGGGCCTGTTGATCAGCCCAGTGAGGCCCATCATATCTCAAAAGAGAAGAAAGACGTGCTTTCTACTCCTCCTGGGCCCGTTGCAGCCCCTGCTCCGAAACCTAGCGGTCCTCCTATGCCCCCTATCCCCATGCAAATGCCATTTCACCAGCCTCAAATTCATCTTCCATTCGGTAGCCCAAATCCACCACTGCAATCCCAAAACATATCCGGTAATACGATGCCACTCACCATGCATTTACCGGTCGGTAATCCACCACAACAAGTGCCGCCACAAGTGTTTGTTCCGGGTATTCAACATCATCAGGGAATGATTCATCAGAATCAAGGCATGACTTTCTCGTCTCCGATGGGTCCTCAGCTCGGAAACATGGGGGGCATGGGGATGGGGTTAGGACCGCAATACCAACAACAACCCGTCGGCAATTTAAATTTTGGCAGTGCCGCACGAAGGACCGTAAAGATAACTCACCCAGACACTCATGAGGAGCTGCGGCTCGATAAACGGACGGATGCGTATCCTAATGGTGGGTCTTCAGGTCAACGGTCACAACCATTCCCGCCTGCTGGTCATCCCATGAACTATTATCCTAATTCTTACAATCCCAATCCCCTTTTCCCCCAGCCACCTGGTTCTAGCCCGTTGACTGGTTCACAGACGACTCCTGGTTCTCAGCCACCAAGGTTTTATCATCAGGTTAGTTTTACACACATACACTATGCAGTTAATATCGGTTATTGATCCCCATGTAAAATATCGGTGTCAAATATTTGTCAGAATATCGTTACAGATATTATCGGTGATATTGACCGATATATCACCGATTTTAACGATATCAGTACCTTTCTTCTTACTTCTACCATTTGTATTTCTACTTGTTGCTGCTATTAGTGTTTTAAGTCTTAATTGTTAGTGTTTTGCAAGTTGCTATATATATGAATTCTGCATGATATTAAAATTATCGATATCCCACCACGATAACCTATATCTCAAATATTGGTTCTTGATCGATATCCGATATTTTACCGCGTTAACTGCATAGCACATTCACATATACGTTAGGTTCAGTCACTCTGGAGGGGATGTTTGATGTGATCTTTGTATTTACAGGCTTCTAAACAGGTGACTGTAAAACAGCCGGGATTTAGTTCACATGCAGAAAAGGTTGCTGACTCGAAGGACAAAAATCTAAGAGTAAGTGGAGAAGGTCAACCTCGTAAAGATCCAGAGACGATTGCTGGAAGCTCGTTACCGCAGTCTGATAATTTGACCGATACTTCTGCTTCTTCTGCTGTTGAGGCTGAAGTTCCAAAAAAAGAAATGGTTAATAAGTCTGTTAAAGAGGAACAGAAGGTATTTATTTACTCTTATGGTTTTCTTTTTTGTTATAGTATATTCACAATCTCTGACTTGTATTATGCGCTGTTTGTTATTCACAGATCGATGAGCAGTCATCCTTCGTTTCAAGTGATAGCAAAGTTCAGGAAACATCAAAGCTGTCGACTGTTTCTTCGGAAATCACCAAGGATGTATTGGAAACTAGCAATACATTTGAAGGGCCTTCACATGCTTCTGACTCGACTGCTTCAAAACGTGATATTGACGAACAAGCCCTTAACTCTACCCCAAAAGTTGAAGAACCTGATGTAGGGTCAAAAGAACAAGTCAAAGAATCTGTTGATCAAAATCAAGATAGCACCGTCCCGGATGTGACTGTAAGTAATATTGATGGATCAGTTTCCACTTCAGATGCTGATGTGGGATCTTCTCTTGATGATAAGAAAGAAGATCAAATAAACAAGTTCGATGTTGACCAAGTCAATAGTGGAGAATCTGTTTCGGTTTCTGTTCCAGAGACTTCACCTTTGACTTTAGAAGTGGAGGCTACAGGCTCGATTTCTCCTTCATCTTATAGTGGTAAGGTCAAGGGTATTACAGGAGCTAAAAGCAAGAAGAAAATAAAAGAAATCTTGAAAAACGCTGATGCTCGTGGGACAACTTCTGATCTTTATAATGCTTATAAACGCCCGGAGGAAAAGAAAGAAACTTCATCTGCTACCGAAGTTGTTGAAAACCCAAATCCGCCTGTTACCGAAAAAGACACTGTTTTGTCACATGGGCCCACCAAAGTTGAGCCAGATGATTGGGAAGACGCTGCAGATCTTTCCGCTCCCAAAATGGAAACAGATTTGAAGCAGAAACATCACAGTGAGGTTGACAATGACGGAATGACAAAAAAGTATTCCAGAGACTTCCTACTGAAATTCTCGGATCACTGTACTGATCTTCCGGAAGGTTTCGTGATTACACCCGATATAAACGAAGTGTTTGTAGCTACAGGTGGCAATGCGGCTCGTGAATCATACCCGAGCCCGGGTAGAGGCGGTGGTGATAGGTCGGGTGGGCCACGGCTCGACCGGCGGCCAAGTAATGTAGGTTTTGACGATAAATGGAGTAAAGTGTCAGGAGGACCCATGGGTCCCGGATGGGACCCCATGGGCTACCCCACAAGAGGGAACCATGGTGTGTTGAGGACCCCACGTGGTCAGCCACCTGGTCAGTACCCTGGTGGCATTCTGTCTGGACCAATGCAGTCCCCAGGCCCACAGATGCAACGTAATAATTCGGATGCAGACAGGTGGCAGCGCGCTACTGGTTTTCAAAAGGGGTTAATGCCTTCTCCTCACACACCAATGATGCATAAAGCTGAAAGGAAGTATGAAGTTGGTAAAGTAACCGATGAGGAACAAGCAAAGCAGAGACGATTGAAAGGTATTCTAAACAAGTTGACCCCACAAAACTTTGAAAAACTGTTTGACCAAGTCAAAGAAGTTAATATCGACAATGCTGATACTCTGTCGGGGGTGATTGGTCAAATATTTGATAAGGCTTTAATGGAGCCGACTTTTGTTGAGATGTATGCCAACTTTTGCTCCCGTTTAGCCGTGGAGTTACCTGGTTTTGGTGAAGAAAACGAGAAGATTACTTTTAAGAGATTATTATTGAATAAATGTCAAGAGGAATTTGAAAGAGGGGAGAGAGAAGAAGAAGAAGCGAATCGAACAGAAGAAGAAGGTGAAATGAAGCAGAGTGAAGAGGAACGTGAAGAGAAACGGGTCAAGGCCCGAAGACGCATGTTGGGTAATATAAGACTTATCGGTGAATTATACAAGAAAAGAATGTTGACTGAAAGAATAATGCATGAATGCATAAAGAAACTGTTAGGGATTAATCAGAATCAGAATCCTAACCTTGATGAGGAAAACATCGAGGCGTTGTGCAAATTAATGAGTACAATTGGGGAGATGATTGATCATCCAAAAGCTAAAGAACACATGGATTATTATTTCGACTTGATGTTAAAGTTGTCGAATAACATGACACTTTCTTCACGAGTGAGGTTCATGTTAAAAGACGCAATTGACCTTAGAAAAAATAAGTGGCAGCAAAGAAGGAAGGTTGAAGGTCCAAAAAAGATTGAAGAGGTGCATCGGGATGCCGCTAATGAACTTAAAGCCCAAGCTAGCAGACTGGCTCGTGGGCCCAACTCTAACCCGTCACTTAGGAGGGGAGGTCAGCCCATGGACTTTGGCCCAAAAGGGTCAGCAGGTGTTTTACCTTCAAACCCTCAAATGAGTGGTGGTTTTCGTGGATTACCCCAACAACAGATGCGCGGTTTTGGCAATCAAGATTCAAGATTCGACTCATATGAGAACAAGACTTTGTCGGTTCCATTGAGACCCATGGGTAATGACTCTATAACCCTTGGGCCACAAGGTGGTCTAGCCAGGGGGATGTCGGCTAGGGGTCACTCTTCTATGCAAGGCATTCCTGGTCCTAATAACGGTTATGGTAGTTCCATGATGCCAGACAGAGGGAGCTATGGTCCACGTGATGATCTTGTCCCAAGACATACACCGGAAAGGTTTTCCCCTCGACCCAGTTATGACCCGTCGAATATACAGGAACACAACAACATGAACAATGTAAACCGACACGGCTTTGACCGAGTTCGACCATCCACACCACCTGAACGGGCTCGTGTGTCTACTCCCCCACAAAGTGGCTCTTCAGATAAGCCCGTATTGTCTGAAGATCGTTTACATGACATGTCTGTTGAGGCCATTAAAGAATTCTACAGGTAACCTCTACTATCTTTTAAGATTTCTTGATATTATGATTTGTTTGATATATATTGTTTTGCTTTCAGTGCAAGAGACGAAAAAGAAGTTGCTTTATGCATCAAAGATCTTAACGCGCCTGGATTTTATCCGTCAATGATATCTATTTGGGTCACTGATTCTTTCGAGAGGAAAGACATGGACCGGGACTCACTTGCCAAACTTCTCGTAAATCTTACGAAATCTCAAGAAGGCATCCTAACTCAAGACTCCCTTGTTAGAGGGTAACTAATGCACTAATGCAAATATTTCAGTTATTACTTTTCAATATGCTTAGCAAACGGGTGGGTTGGATAATGTGACCAAACAGGTTAGGGCTCAAACAAGTCGGACTAAAATGGGTCGTTTTTGAAAAAAAAAAAAAAGTATCAAAATGGGTTCACATGCTATATTTGCTTTTCAGTGATTCAGGAGTTAAAACTGGTTGTGGTTTTTTGTTATCTTATCCAGATTCGAATCCGTTTTATCAACATTGGAGGACGCAGTGAACGATGCACCAAAAGCAGCTGAGTTTCTTGGTCGTATGTTTGCAAGAATGCTTATAGAAAACGTGATCCCTTATAAACAAGTTTCACATTTAATATATGAAGGCGGGGAGGAACAAGGACAGCTAGTCGAAACAGGTCTTGCAGCCGAGGTTCTTGGAGTCATTCTAGAGATCATCAAGTCAGAAAAAGGCGATTCGTTTTTGAATGATTTATGCGCGTCTTCTAACATTCGATTAGAGAGTTTCCGTTCACCGTCTTCTAAAAGAACATCAAGGTTAGATAAGTTTATTTAGATCATAAGAGTGAAGATGCTCGTTTTTGTCTTTGCAAGGGTACATTTTTCGCGGTTTGAGTAGAGCAGTTGGTATATATCTTTCATGATTCTATATATATCAACTCAAAAAAGATTTTAAATGTTGTCCTTGAGGGTCTCAATGAGCATCTACATTTTGACTTTCTGATCTCATCTTTTATACTTCAACATGTATTTACCAAGTTTTTTTGGTCATACTTTTGTGTGCATTATATTTGAACAATTGCTATATCCTTTTTACACACTCATTGTGTTTTTACCAAGTTTTTCTTAGGTTTTGACTCATTCTTTTACTACTGACTCTGACCAAGGTTAACTTAAAACATAAAATGCATATCGAGTTGTGGTGATATGGATTAAATAAGTTTCTTATGTTGCAATCTAACTGTTTTTTCTCATCTTGATCTTCATAATCTTCTCATCAAAGACGTGCTTTAATGTGATTGTGAAACACTGGTAGATTGAGTCTTGGGTTTCTATATGAACATTAAGTACGCAGATTATATTGTTTATAATAACTCAACACATGATTATTGTTCGTAAGAACTACTACGATTGTTTGTTATACGTCAATGATGTTTTGCTTTTACAAACTTATGCTTGCTATAAAGTGACTAAAATGCATTTAGTGTATCTCTGCTAACTTTATGTTAAAGTGAAAAAGTTAGTATTACTCTGATCATAAATGACTAACATACATTCATTTAGTGTATATCAGCTAACTCGATAAGTATAGTTTAAATGTTTTTATCAATAAATCTATATTATGCACAATGGGGCAAACAAACAATAAACTCAAAAGTACACCTAGATAAAACCGAAGAAATTTGATAATTAATAGGTTCACTTCCCTTGACACTTTTGGGTCCTCTTAGATGATTTTCACCATATAAATTACATTAAATATCAAATAGGTTTTAAAAAGAAAATTCGAATATCCGTACAAGATTATTACGTGTCACGGACTCGTCTTGCGTCACGTGTTGTGCAACATCTTCCTATCCCGATGACCGCTCTTTCTGTCCTTAGACCACGAGCAATGGTGGTTTGCGGAATCTCATGTGCAATCACACCATGGCGTTTGCCACGTCCGTGGCTCATTCTTGGCGGGCGCTTTAGCTAATCATACTTTAAATGAATCAACTAAACTTTATATCAACTATTATAATGAATAGTTTTGTTATGAAAGATACGCCCCGCTTGCGGTATAATCTATAGTATAGTATATATGTGTGGGCGCTCGGGGGACAAAAGTGAAGGTGCACTAATATTAACGTTATTTTACTAATTTCGTAAAAATAATGTTAAAAAGGGGATGATTAATCATGTGATGACATTGATAGCCGAAAGACAAGGGGGTACATGTATTAATCGGCATTTGTCTCAATTGTTATGTGCCTTATGTCCAAGGCATGCAAAACTACCATTAAGCCGGAGGTCTCAGAGAAGCAGTTTCTCTATTTATACGGGCTAGAGGTAAGGTTGTCTACATCTTATCCTCCTCAAACCCTACTTTCGCTTTGTCATTGGTGGGATATAGTGAGTATGATGATGATTTTATTCATCATCATCATCATCGTACTCATTAAATCCCACCAATAGCAAAGCTAAGGTAGGGTCTGAGGAGGGTAAGATGTAGACAGCCTTACCTCTACCCCCACAGGAATAGAGAGGCTGCTTCGAGTGAGACCCCCGGCTCGAAGTAGTTTTGCATCAAGCCTTGGACATAAGGCACATAACACTCAACAATCGGGACAAAGGCCGATTAGTGCATGTACAATTTTGTCTTTCAGCTATCAACGCCACCACATAATGCATGATTAACCGTCCGCCGTTTTTAACGTTATTTTCATGAACTTAGTAAAATAACGTTAAAACTAGTGCAATTTCACTTTTACCCCCCGAGGGCCCACACATATATACATTATATGTGCATATGTGCACACCGTAAGCGGGGCGTTAAAGCTATAGGTCAACAATGTGGGACACTATAGGTCAACAAATACTATTTTGGTAAATGTTTTGTGGAATTATATTAGGGGCGTTGATGCTACAATTATTGATATAGGCCGCCTAGATTGAAAAACGCTTATAAGAGTCAGCAGGATTTTGTTTAGGGTCTTGTGATACCTTAACAAAATACATTAGAAATTGGTAGGTCATTACTTTAAGCGCACCTACTAAATACAATCTTTCAAGTACTTAAGCTTATTTACGATGATTGTAAAGTCAAATCGGCTTCATTCAACTGGTTAAGGTGAGTTATTAGATTCACGAAATACGAGTTATTTTAGAGTCTAATCGTATTTTGTTGTACTTGCGATGCCTTACCGGCATTAACAAAAGCTCTCATATAAAAGGATCCAATCCTGAGAAAACTTGTAACCCGACGACGATAAGAAATTAAGAATTAATCGAGTACTTGACGTGTGGTCATGGACTCGGAAGGGAATATAATTTTACAGCCGGGTATGGACTAGAATACCAAAATCTGGCACATTCACATCCCCAATGAGTTTTTACTGACAATGACATTTGGGCAAATAGGCAATTCTATCTTCATTGGTTATTTTACAGTTATCATGGTGTGATTGTTTGATTTCAAGATTAAGAAAACTATTGACTCATTTAATGTCAGATTTACTATTAGATTTGACTCATTGAAAATGTTTCATCAGTTCATTTTTGCCTTTTTAAATGTGAGTTCATAATATAATGTTTTCTCTAATAATCTTCCATTATTAGTTGGTTCATGTGAAGTTGCGAACCATTTGTAACATTATCGCCTTACATTTGTAAGGATTGTTCGTACAAATTTATAGCGACAATATTACAAATGGTTCACGAGGTTTGTAAGTTGGACAGTAAGAAAACATATGCATTATATTATCTTATTAACTCACAAATGAAAAGGCTTAATGAGAGTATGTGAAGGCTCCGAGTCTAACAGGAAATCCAACATTAGACAGGACAATCCTGAGATCCTGCAAGTCACATGAAAAACCAAAATGTATGAAAAAGAACAGAAACACCGATGAAAAGTGACTTAAAACTTTCCATCAATGAACCAAGAAGAATCTCACACCTTGAACATCAAAATCGCCTCCTCAAAGCTAATGGGCATTAACCAAGATGTAGCATCAGAGTTTTGCCCTTGGCACTAGAGGCCTTTTACAAAAAAATAAATAAATAAACAAAGTATAGACTTCGTTTTGTAAAGTGCTTTCTGTCCTGAAAGCCAAAGTGAGGCATTGCTCTATGTACGACCAAATGAGCTTTAACATAAACCATTTTTAATCCCTTCATCACTTTGGCTGGTTATACATATCAACCTCCTATGGACCAAATAGACCAAAATGTGCACGAACCTGAGCCGCAATTTTGAAACCAAGAGTATACGACTAAGAGATATGATCCAACACACATGTAACAAGGTAAGTCCATTTCTTACATTAAAGATTTCCTTCTTAGTCATTAATCAGCATGATTAAACATCACAATCACACCAAACCAAATTGGCTATGTGTTAAATTGTACTTGTACCTACACTTAAGTCATCACTATTCATAAACAATCATAAGCCATATTAACAATAACATATGAACAACCACATGAGATAATACTAGTACAGCATGCCATCTAACACAAGCAAATTAAAAACGATAACATCGTTTAACTTCCAAGGCAAGGGAACACACAGTCATGATGAGAATTGTATCTATAGGTTTGATGAAACTGTATCAATCGCGTAGGATATACAAACACAGAAATAATGATACGTGTTCTTTTTCCTTCTTCTATATTTTGCTATCAATACACATCAATATAAGTATATAACAAAAATGAAAACTGCTGATTACAAATGTCAGCAATCAACTATCATGAAAAGTAATAGATAAAAACAAGAATCATTCATTAAGCTATATTTGAAAGGTTCATGGCACATACCCTCCAGCTAGAATTCTAGAAGGAAGAAAACACCTACAAGACACCGACTTTTCATACACCATACGATTGTGCCCGCGAAGCCATGCTTGTAACTTGAGCTTGCATCTGTATCGCTCTAACTTTCCCAGAAGTCGCACGGTGAAAGAACTGTTCACGCGACAACAACCTAATGTTCCTTAAATACAAATCAAACGGTATACACCCATCTTGCACAGACTTATCCAACGCATAAACAACATCTTCAATAGCCAAATCAGCCGCCACACATTCCAACATCTGTTTCGAAAGCGAATCACCCGGCACAATCGCATCATCAACATTCAAACTCAACAAATCCGCACCCAACTTCCCCTCATTCTCACTCACCCATCCTTCTAACACATCAGCATTCATCAAAACCATCTGCAACTGCTGCTCCAACCCCTCTTTCTCACATTCCATCTCTCTCAACCCGCGCAATACCTCCTGTTCTCGCTCCCGTAACACCGCTTGAGCACTAAACATCCCTTCCATGTCCCCCTCCCTCGCCTTCCTCAACCGCGTAACATCACTATGCACATTCTCCACCAGCTTATTAATCGCATTCCGCTTATAAACCTCCGCCGGATCCTCATACGACCCCGACCCCATCCTCTGCGGTGGAGACGGTGACGGAATCCTCCCCCCACCACCAGCACTGCTCACATAGGGCGATGGCGGATACGACCGAGGCGGGATAGCCGGCCGGATCGATCCAGCTGAAGCAGATGATCCGGATTCATTAAACCTAGGGTTAGGGTTTGGTCTACGCTGCGAGTACAAGGGCGGATCACTAGCAAAATATGTGCTCAAATTACGAACCAAATCAACTAAATTAGAGCTAGGGTAAATCCAATTATGCAAATAAGGGATCGAAACCAAACCAGAGGGATTAACAAACGAATGTTGCCGCTTAATCACCATATCGCGAGTGGGATTGACGAAAACCAGAGGCGCGTGGCGAGGGTAGGACTCCATGAGCCAGATAACAACGGGAATATTGTAGGTGACGTTTTGAAACAGCATCGGAACTGTGCCGTCGGATTGAAGAAGGTTGAGGGAACGGCCGTCGTTGTGAGTAAACGACGCCGTTTTGTGGTGGAGAGAGGGGTGAGATTCGGAGAGAGAGAGTAGGTGTTGTCGGATCAGCCATTTTACGTCTTCGGTGTACGGGAGGGCGTCTGGGCCACGTTGGGAGAGGACGGAACTCAGGAATTGTTGTGTGTGTTGGTGGATTGATGATGGTGGATGCGCCATTGGTTGTGCTCCGGTGACGGTTTTTGATCGGAAATTGATGGAGACGAAGAAGAAGAGGTTTTATTGAAGGTGAAATTGCTTAGGTGTTAAGTTTGATATTTTAGTCCCTTTATTTTGAACTTTATCGAACAAATCTCGCCGTTAAACTATTTTGACGGACTCATTGACGGGGTCTAGTCTAAGAGGTAACGATGGATTGTTTAGAGTTGGTTATATGAGGACTCGATTGGAGTTTAACGATGTAACTTTGAGAACAAGATGCGTGTAACCAAACTTGAGGGACCCAGATGTAACGTTTTTGAGTTAAAAACGTGAGCGGTGAAACCCTAAGAAGATTGAATTTTTTTCATGGGGGTGCGGAATATTTTTAAAGATTTTAGACCACTAAGTATATAAAAAAATCGGTTCATATCGGGTCGGGTCATGTAAAACAAAAGAACATCAAGCTAAAATTTATATAATCATCAAAAACACGTCAAACGTTATTACAAACATATTTAAAATGTCGCCCTACGGGTTTTCATTTTTTTAAATCTATCCAAAACATTATCTAGAGCTACTTTTCTAAACAAGTTTTTCTCTATATAACATGTACAACTAATTTTCAACACTAAACAATTAAACAATCATCACCAAACTTCATAATTTTCAACTTTAAAATCAAGCCCTAGTTTCAGTTGTTAATTTCTCGTAACTAACCATTTAAACATAGTAACCTTTAACTAAAACAAGAAAATCAGCCAACTAAAGTTTCAAAAAACAACTAAAATTTCAAACTTTTTTAACAATTTTATTTCTTCTAAAATCCAAATAAAACAAGAAAACAACAAAATAACCAAACCAAACCCCGAAAAAGTGACAAAGATGTTGTTTTCATGAGTTTGGTGGCCGTAATTTACTATTCTCCGGCGAAATCCGAAGCTGCTGTTGCCTGATGAAGACTTGTTGTGCGCTGTTGTTGGTGTCGTGGGTCTGGGATCACAAAACAAAGAGCGGAACGAGAGAAAGGGAAATGGCAATGGGTTGGGTTATTATATTTTAATTCAAATTAGATTATTAGATTAGGTTAGGCTTGGGTTATAAAGTGTTTATTGGGCTAAAGGTTAAGAGAAAGTTAATTGGATTAAGTGAAAGTTAATAAGGTTGTTTAAATAAAAAAAATCCATGGTTACATAATTTTTTTAATAAATTAATAAGATTTTTTTCTGAGGGGCGGTCGAAAATTTTAAGGGGTGCGGACAAAAATTTTCAAGGGGTACGGTCACGATTTTACCGGAAATTTAGCACTAAAAAATTATTTTTCAAGAGGTGCACCTGCCCACCTTGAAGAATATGTGGGTACGCCCCTGATTATCGACCTAGAGGAGTGCGGCGGGACCAAAGGAGCGGAAGAGAGAGAGAGAGAGAGAGAGAGAGAGAGAGGAACAAGAGGAGTTGAGTTTGGTTCTTCGCACATAAAACACATCACTTAAAGTAACACCTTCAGCAAGTTTTATATTACCAGTTTTAGATACTTTAGCACTAGTACCATTAGAGTGATAAACTTTTAGATCAAAATCAGATACATTTATACAGTTAACTATATCTCTATCAATTTTTACCATATGCTGGTTAGCACCAGAATCAACAATCCAGTTATACTCAACTCCAAAATTAACAGAACTGGAACAACTTATAAAATTCCAAAAATACCAGAAACATTAGAGGACTCACCTCCTATACCAGAACTTAATTGTTCTGATCCATACTTTTCACTCACAAGATTGAACAACTTTGATATTTGCTCAGATATAAATGGCATAACGGAGCAACTAGAAGCCATATTAGGTTTAATAGTGGACAAGTTATTATTTGTATCATCCTTTCCCACCTGATTACCCTGTCTTCTTTTAAAACCTTGAAGGTATCCAATCCATTCAAAACATATGCCAACAGAGTGTGTGCACTTTAAGTTTGGATTAGGCCCTTTGAAAACTCTTTTTCTTTGATCAAAAGATTGATTTGTGTTTGTTATAAAAGACACATTTTGACCCTTAGAAGATCCACTGGATCCTCAGTGAGATTCCTATCTAGAAATGATAGAAAAGCAGTTTCCACAGTGGGTAAAGGATCTCTAGTTAAAAGTTAGTCCTAACAGGTTGATATATATCATCAAGACCCATTAGGAACTGCATTAACTTTATTAAGTGCTTAAAATCATTAAATTCCTTAGATGCATGACAACTACATGAAGGCAATTGAACAATGGCATCAAATTGCTTCCACATAGTTGTTAACCTATGATAATACCCAGACACAAAACTACCACTTTGAGTTAATGAATTAAGTTTTCACATACAGAATATAACAACCAAGATAACACAACATAGTTACATCTATCCCACTGTTTTCCCAACACTTCATTATCCTCAGACCTTGCACATTTACCATCAATAAAACCAATTTTATATTTTTGCAGCTAAAGCCAATTTCATAGCATTAGACCAGACATAATAGTTTTCAGTTCCTTAACAGTTAGATTACTAGAATCACTATGATGCAACTAAAGAGGATCACCTAACCAAACCCTAGGGGTCTGTTTGGTATGGGGTAATGGAATGGACGAGAGAATGAAATGGATTAAGTAATGGAATAGACGATGGACAGAAATGGATCATTACCATTCTATTTCATGTTTGGTTACCCTTTGTTAGAATGAGATACAATTCATTAAATTGACAAAAACACCCATACCTAAAAATGAGAAAAAAAAATCAATTTTCACAACATCGTCGGCATAAATCGTATTCTTTAAAACTGAAATTTAAAAGTTCTTTCTTTTAGATGACATCAAGAAAATTGTTTCACCCCTTGGTGTTATATAAAAATATAAAAAATTGTTTTCACCCCTTGCTGTTATATAAAAATAAAAAAAAAAATGTTTGAACCAATGCCTTGTACATAAAATTCCACAAACTGATGAATTTAAAAAGATATAAAAATAGCTCTCTACTATACTGAATCGTTAATGAAACAAGAAGTATTATGCCTTAAAATGAATTCAATTTCTTCAATTCCGATAGCTAACAACGAACAATAATAGAATATAACTTCTTCAATTCTTCTAGTTCACAAAACGATTGCATCAAAAAAAATATGTTCATACCGAATGGTCGGATACTCTTGTAAATTTGGTGTTAGATGAGAAACCGGTGGCTCCGATAAAATAGCACCGATGAGATTTAGGAAGACGATGATAAGTGGGAGTGAAATCCCTAGGAAGTAGTAAATTGGTGTGAGGCACTCAAAAGGTTGCAAAAGTTGAGCTTAAACAATATGGATACATTTTTTTAGAAATTTAGGACTTTGTTTTAAAAAATTCTACACATCATCGTCACACCAAGGTTTTCTCCAATGAGGATGAGTATAGTGAACAATTTGCCTAAAAACACAGCAGGAAGTGTAGGGTGACATTGGTGATCAGTTTGATTAAAAACGATAATCGTATAGTAATGTTTTTGTTCTTTGGGCCAAATTCTCGGTTTCAACCCATTTTTTGACGCCATTCATTTCTAATGTTATCCTTTTACAAATGAAACAAAATATCATAATTAACTAAATAACGGTATAAAAATAAAAAAATAAATTCAAACCCAGCCCTTAAATGTCACACGAGCATCACATTTCAAAATTGGACTACTCTTAGAACAATGGGTTTTGCTAGTCAATTTCAATGCAATATTTTCACAATATGGCTTCAATCAAGATCCCTTGAATCGAAACAAACCATAGGAATTACAAAAAGCTTCAATCTTTTAACCTAATTAGTTCATGTTTTTATGAGGATTATAAAGTCCCTCATGTGGCTTTTTTGTAAATGGGTTAGAACCCACAATTAAGTGCACTTTACATCAATATCGCAGGTAAGCGAGCAACAAGCTGTGCCGCTACCCCTTTCTGAATAGCAAACCCTAGCCTATTAAAGACAAACCCCTGCCCCCCTGTTGATGAGCAACTGTTGTGGACAACCTTTTGGACCCTAGTCAACAAACGGATAGCTTCTGGAGCTAAGGAGCCAAAGGTGTCGAAGGCGAAGGGGACAAATGCGTGTTGGTTATCAGCACATGCTTTAGCGTGTTTATCCACCTTTTTTTATTCCGCTTTCCTTATAGCTTGTCCTGCTACAAACCCGTTTTCCCGTAAACCAGCTAAGGGGGAGACTCCTGTGAGATCCACACAAGCATGTTTCCCTCCTGCCCAGCCAAAGACAAGCAGATCCGCTGGTCTCAATGTAGATCTCCCTTCCATGGGGTCTGTAAGGAAATTCACAGGGGCCTCCTTCTTGACAGAAATCCCCGCTCTCCTCAAGATGTCCCCCAAAACATCCATCACCCAGTCATGCCGATATTTGAAACCCGGGAGCTCCTTACAATGAACAGCATGCTCCCCATATTTATCCATGCAGGCTTTACGACAGATTGGGCAGGTTTCGTCTTCTGAATACATAGGGATCATCAGCCGGTATTAGTTCATATAAAAAAGCTTCAATCAAGATCCCTTGTTTTTTTTTCAGGTCTTGGGGGGGGGGGGGGGGACGAGACTGTAATGCCCCGCATTTCTGTACTTTCCATATTTAAAAAGTTGTATTCACATTTCTATTTTTAGAAACATTGTAATTTGTATTTCGTTTCAATCCCGAGACTTTGATCATAACAGGAATTCACTTTAAAAGTCATACGTGTTACCTTTCATATTTGTGTTATATACGCAAACAATCTTTAAATACGTGTTTATACACAAAATCGAGACTTAAAATACACTTTGGATACCTAAAAACAAGTTAAAATACAAGAAAACGACATAAAATAACCTAGTTACAAAGTGCAGGGACTAAAAGTGAGCAAAACCAAAAGGTTTTCCACCTCTTTTCTCATCCGGTCACCTTCCACCCTTCTTTAGCCAATTAGATTTCACTCATTTCCATCTCATTTCTCCTCCAATCACCTTCAACCCTTCTTTAGCTAATCATATTTCACCATTTTTCACTTTCTTTCTTCTCCAATCACCTTCCACCTTCATTAACTCCCAATTAGATACCTATACTTTGTTAATAACTTCGTACAAGTCTCCCTTAACATGTCATTAACTTTGTCATTAACTCCCTTCATTAACTCCCAATTAGATACCTATACTTCTCCAATCACTTTCTTTTTTCTTTAGCCAATTAGATACCTATACTTTGTCATTAACTTCGTACAAGTCTCCCTTAACATGTATAGCGCTATAGGAGTAATATACCTCCCGTATTCTTGAGGTCATGTTAAGTTATACAAAAACGGTCTTGTCGTTGTGACGACAAGATTACGCTAGTGGGAAACTTTGGGTTGACAAGTAGGAGATGCATGCTAGTGTTGTATGATAAGTCTTAATTTACGATTATGCCATGTGGATTCGTTTAAACTGTTTTATACTTATGCTAATAACTCAAACTTGTGTACTCGCCAATACTTTATGTGTTGACGTGTACTTTAATACGTATTGCAGGAACTTGATGATGTACGTTGAAAGAAATCTAGTAGGAAGACTATAAACACACTTTAAATTATGTTTATGTTTTGTACTTTGTTTCCTTGTTCAAGATGTTGTACTTTGATTCGAAACTATGTATTTCCGAGTTAGAAATGATATGAAATTTTGATTATTAAATATTGCACAAATAGTCGTTATGAAGTCTCTTGCAATCTCGTTTCCGTCTCCCTCCAATGTTTCCGCCATCGGTTGGGGTGTGACAGGGGCACTGCCCGGGTAGCATGTTTCGGGTATGAACCCGAGCCAGCACACTGCCGGCACCTCCGCAGGTAGGCTTGGCGGGTTGCGTTGGCCGGCACGGGTACCCGCATGAGAGGTGTAACTTTGTGAATGTTTTGGTTGACCTCAACGGTCATATAACCGTTAAAATAAAACTAAAAAAAATTGTTTATTTATTTTTTAAACTTTATAAATAACCACCTCTTTCTCAACCCATTTTCACTCATAACCATCTCATTTCACTCTACAATCTCAATCTGTACTCATTTTCATTCTCAATGTCTAATCATTCTTACGAAAAGTTGGATATTTACTTACCGCCAAACAATTACGAAGACGATTTTTCAACCGATAGTAGCCTACTTTATTTCGTGGAGAAGCTAGAGGAACTCGAAGTGGAAGACACGGCAACGTTGTCGGCCGTTCCAAAAAAATTTGTCAAACGTGATCGCATATAAGGTAATGAAAATCTTATGAACGATTATTTTGTTGATGAACCAAAGTATGATGATGAAATATTCAAATACCGTTTTCCCGATATGCATTATCGCAGGGCCGTTCCCAAGAATGATAAAAAAAAATTGGGCCTCGTGCGAGACAAAAAATTTGGGCCCCTCTCTATGATATAAATTTATCACTTATATATACAAAAACCACAATACGACAATTGATTAATTGTTTATAAAATAAACAAAACAATAGTAACGTAGCAAAATGATCGAACTAATTTACTTTAGCAAATCGTGAGGCTCTTCTAACGTTTTTGGAAGCAAAGCTCTCCTAAAAATCAAACAATTAAACAAAAGCGCAATAAAACATTAAAGTTCAAACGTTAAGTTTCATCTTGCAAAAGTTTAAACATTATTAATCGAACTTCAAAGTTTCAAAATTCACACATAATGTTTGAAACATTAATTTCAAAATCACTAAGTTACGATAAATAGAACTATATTGTTACAAACATCAAAATTCAAAGGCTAATGCCTAACTCTAAAAAAGAATGCAACCATAAGGTCGATTTTATGAAACTATAATGCAAAATTATACTTCAAAATTAACAATTCCATAACCATAATACCTGATGAGTGATGATGTCGGCCCAAAACCTCCCTTAAATCGCTTGAAGGATCGCTATTCGGTGAAGTTGAATGTTGTTCGTCTTTATTTTTCGCCCCCCAGCCAACAGGTAAGTGAATCAGGGATGGGCCCAAATCTGATTTGGGTAATTAAATGGAATAATAATGGATGTTCGATGGATTATTGTTTAATTGGGCCCAAAAAGCTGATTATGATTTATAAGGTTTTCTGGTCCAGATGTCCGGTTAACAAGTTAAATGTAGTACGAGGACTTTCATTAAATCTGATTATAATAAGGTAATATAATATATAAAAACTTTGGGCCCTTTCTGATTTGGGACTTGTGTAGTGGCCCGACCTGCACAGGCCCAAAACCGGCCCTGCATTTTCGACTTAAAATGATCTTCTCATCCATATTGCAGCTCAAGATCTACCGTACCTTGAGGAGGAATTGTGCCGAATTATGTATTTTTATTTTAAGGTAATGAAATTTATTTTCTATATAACATTTGACTTTATTTAAAAAAAATAATTTGCGGCATGTGTACTTGGTACACTTTTTGATGTGGCGAATTGTACTTGGTCAGGGCTAGGGTACTTATCCTCGAGTGCCCCTTCCTCCCTAATACTTTTGTTTAGTTTTTCTTTCATTAACTCTCCAAATAGAAATTATATCAAAATAGAAGGTAAACAGGCAACAAACTGTGCCGCTACTGCTTTTTGAATAACAAAACCAACTTTTTTAAAAACTACATCTATAGATCTCGGGGTCATAACATTACTATGCATGACCCTAATAGGAATCAAGAGTAAGGTTATTGTACAAATGAGCTTAATATACTATACGTGAGAAGTGAAGTAGAGATTTTTTTTTATTTTTTTTTCAGAAAACTACACCTATAAATCTCGGGGTCATAACATTACTATGCATGACCCTAATAGGAATCAAGAGTAAGGTTATTGTACAAATGAGCTTAATATACTAAACGTGAGAAGTGAAGTAGAGATTTTTTTTATTTTGTTTTTCAAATCTTGTCAAGCACGTATTTTTGTCACATAACTAATTTTTTTTCCGTGTATTTACACTAGTAGAGTAATTATATAATCAATCTAGAGTAATTACACATAATTACTTTACTAGAGTAAATAGACGATTTTTTAATTACATTTTGCAACTAAACATCATGCTTAACTATATGAAAAAAAGGCTTTACTTAGTATGTTAAGACCTATTTGTATTTATACCAGAAATCAAACAATATATATTGATGACGGGGGTAGCCCAAGACCAAATAAAGTGACTTAAATACATGAATGCTCAAAGGTTAAAAGGTTCAAAGGTTGAAAATCCGGGAACTAAGATAAAGCAACACGTGAAGGGATACTTTTCTAAAGGATGACCAGACTCATGAAGCTTGTAACCGGTAATGAGACCTTGATGTTTCCCCAAGTTGAGCAATTTGGTATAAACTTCTCCAAGAGCAGAATTAAACTCCTTGGAGTGAAGAAGGTAAGTAACAACTTGCTGGAAACCTTGCTCAATAAGCCATTGGTTATCACTGGTGGCTTGAGCAACTGAAGCCTTCAGGCCTTCCTTCTGTTCATCAAAGGCTCTCTGTTGAATAGTCAAAGCCTCCCTATCAGCTTTTAGCTTCAACCGATCAGCTTCAAAGCTTTTCTTGAGATCGTTTATCTCAATTTCGTGCCTTCTCGTTAATTCACCCACCTTCTTGACCCAGGCCTTTTCTTTCTTGGCAAACCCATCAATTTCTTTCTTCATTGCAGCCATCGAAGACTTCATTTTCTCCTTCTTCTTAGAAAAATCCTCATACTCCTGCATGCCCTTCTGAAAACAGGTAACACCCTCAGCAACCAAGGCAGAAAGGTTGCAGGAGCTAAGCATCAATCTTGATATGAAATGGTCACTTTCCATTTCAGAGATGGCACCACGAACGCCAGGAGGAGCAAAGTCGGCCAACACCTCAGCACAAACAGCCAGGTCTTTGAAGTTATCTCCAACCTTTACCCCCCAGCTGGGAACATACACCTCTTCAGCCTCTGGACCCTCAAAGCTTTCAACACTTTTAGCAGATGAACCCTGGATGGTAGGAGTGCTACCTTTCTTAACCAGCTTCTTCTTCTTGCCGGGAACGACCAACTCTTTTTCTTTACCCTTTGACACATCAACCTCAATAGCCTGCTCTGCTGATACTTCAATATCGTCACTAACATCAATGGCCTCCGAGCCAGATGGTTGACCAGCACCTTTCAAATAACGTTTTGAACGACGAACGGAAACCTTGGAACCCGCAGCCTTTGTAAAACCCTTGACGTTAGGGACATTCACATAACCGGAACCCTCGAACCTATATTCGGATCCCCTAACAACCGCATCCTCACCCGGAGTAGCAGCAGCATCATCAAAGGCAACATCGGAAATATCATCACTCTTGATAAAATCGAGTGCAGACATGACTGCAAAATAAACAAAAATGAAACATGTAAGCAAGCAAAAAATAAGAAACATAGCAGCACAACAAGAATAAATGCATACCCTTCCCATCTCTCAAAAGCACCAGGCCTCGATCGCGTTTTTCCCACAACTTACTAAGACCCAATAACACCAATAAATGTTCGGGAAAGGGACGAAGCCTTGAAGGGCATTCCCTAAGAGTTTCTAGAAAACAACCATTTATATCAGAGGCAAAAGGCTCAGGTTCATTCAAAACGGCATCCGGGTGCCTCCAAACAAGTTTAAAAGGAACAATCTCCTCTAACACCCAGAAAAACCGGTCCTTCCAGACACCAAGGGTAGAAACCATAGATGAGATCAAGCAAGTGTCAACTTGAGACGTCTCGAAGGTAAACCAGTCGCCATTCTTAGCCAGACGAAAAAAACGACGGAACGATAAAAGAGTCGGGTCATACCTTGAAGCCCGACACAAAACTTCAAAGTGTACAACCCTAGCCAAGCCATGAGGGTGAATCTGACCGGAAGATATGCGATAATACTCCAAGATATTCAAAACGAAGTTCGAAAACGGGTGACGAAGGTTAGAAAACTCGAAGTGACGACAGTAGAGAGCAATGGAACCAGGGGGACATCTATCGATTGAAACATCACAAGCTGGTGCAACCGGTTTAAACTTCTGCCCTATCCCCCATTCCATACAAAACAAATCGACTTCCTCTTGAGTCATTCAAGAAAACGATTTCGCTAAATCCTTACGAGCACCCATGATAATAGAAAATAAGAAGAAAGTAAGCAATCGGAACTAACCTGATTCGAAAAAGGGGGAAAACTTGAGAGAAAGAGAGCAAATGATGTTCTTCTGTAAAAGCGAATGTAAATTAATGAATAGAAAATAATATAATTAAGCGGAGGAATTAAAACCGCCGCCTGACACAAAAGAAAACTGATGCAAGTCATATCAACTGTCTTGTCAAATTCAAAAATCAAAAAGCTCAATCGTTTTCAACCCTTCAAGCGTCGAAGCCTTGAAGCCTTTAAGCAATACAAATACATGTGTAAAAGTCAGAAGTCTTTGAGCTCATTCCCCAAAAACCTCTGACTTGGGGGGCTGATGACGGGGGTAGCCCAAGACCAAATAAAGTGACTTAAATACATGAATGCTCAAAAGGTTCAAAGGTTCAAAGGTTGAAAATCTGGGAACTAAGATAAAGCAACACGTGAACAGTAAAAGATCACATCTCTGATTGCTTCACCAACTCTCCTAACCGCAAAAGCAAGGAGAATACACAGAACACAGTCTTTTACCTGCAGGTCAAAAGGCTTGAACCCTCAAAAGGGTAAGTCCCCCACTGCAAACATACTTCACTAGTCAATGGTTTCTTATTTGGGAGATCACCTTTCCTATAAATGTGACACTTCATTAAGTGTGAAAAACATTCTCGATCAGCTCTGATTCCAGGCGAATCTCTGGTCATTGTTCTTGAGTACTTGTTCTATGCAAGTCACTATCCATCACGTTCAACACACACATTCTTATTGCTCCTACATCCGAGACTAAACACGTTTCAGTGGAGGATCACGAGCAAACAACAAAATCAAACTAGTGAACCTCTCTCCACGTCTTGCAAACGCGGGGGGACCCCACGACCTGCGTTAGGCAAAACCAAATCCTTCAATCCTTTTACCTAACCAGCCTTGCTACTAACACTGGTCTATTATTTGTTGCATCAACATATATCAAATTTAGGGGTTTTTTTTAATAAAATAAAAGTTCGATCAATTCACAAATACATTAACTAGACAAATGAATGACTTTAAGCTGGTGGACTAAAATTACGAAAAAATGAAACCATAAAGTTTTTTGTATGAATAAAAAGGTCTGAAACAAGAATTTGATTAAAACAAGAGAACAAAAATCGTAACTTAGTCTTAACTGTTATTTACTTATTTAGTGGAACTAGTTCCCTTGTTATATTCCTTGATTTCCTTTTATTCATTACCAATCAACATCCTATTATAATTTCTTTAATGTTTCAATATGATGCAAAGAATTCAATACAACTGATTTAAGATATGATGGATGAAATTAAACGTCTAACAAAGCACAATCATTCGGGTACACGAATAGGCAAAAGACTACCCACGTCTGTGATCGCAGACAACATTGGTGATCCGGCCTGTCACTAATTCCAGGGGAAACCCCCTAACTGAAGGTCCACAGTGGTAAAATTTCTGACTCGTGCATGACATTTTGTCATAAACGAGACTTCAACCGACGACCTTCAATAAAATAAAGTCATCCAAATGGATACCGGTGTCTATTTTCAGTTGAATTAATAAGCAATTTGATTTTTCCCAACATTCCCAAGATTAATCCAAATCAATAACTTCAATAACAGAGGTAATTATTAATTCAGTGTTTTTAAATTTAATATCATAACTTTTTTTTGAAAAGTAAACTTCATTAACAGAAACGTCGAACCAAGTCGGGCCGACCAAAAAAACACAACGGATAAATTACATATTTACAAACTTGCACCAATCTACCCAACCTATCCCTTTATGTTTCGACCTATTGGAAAACCATAAAAAACCCAACGCATTGACTTCGCTTATAATACTATTAATCTTAACCAGAATGTTGGAGAATTTCAGGTTGTTCCGAGCCCGCCACAAACTCCAGCAAGCTATCATAACGATATCGTGCACCGCATCCTTCTTCTTCTTCTCCGAGGCCCTAAGATCTTTGTAGATACCGAGAAGATCCTTAAGCGAGAAAGCGAAGATATTAGGGATTTTACACCACGTGCTAATGCCATTCTAGACAACCTAAGCAATATGGCAGCCAATAAAAATATGCTTCGCAGATTCTTCGACCGAGTTGCACATCGGGCATAACGTATCTCCGATTTGAACATTCCTTTTTCTTAAGGCTTCTCCTGTCGGTATTTTGTCCATTTCCATTCTCCAAGCGTGGATATTGCATTTGGCAGGGATCCATTTGCACCAGTCCAGTAAGAATCTATTATCTAACGCCTGCTCCACCTTTAAAATCCTTTTAACAGCCTTAACCGAGAACTTACCCGCCGGTTCTGAAATCCATACCCAACGATCACAGGAATCCGAAAGCTGGACGTCACCCAAGGTACTAATAAGCTGCTGAAAGGAGTTGATTGACTCCGAAGAAGACGGCTCGCTGAGCCAACTCCAACTTAGCACCGATTCGCTGCCTTGTCTTTTTACTTGGTCCGCCACAACACATTTCTTCTCCGATTCTAGTCTAAAAAGGAACGGAAATTTCTGTTTAAGAGGTTCGTTAGCAATCCAAGGGTCAAGCCAAAAAGAAATTTCCTTTCCATCTCTAACGACGCCTTTAAAATAGTTTCTAAGCGGAAGACTACGAGCCTTAGTGTTGATGAAAACCTTAGCAATGTTGTTCCATACACCGTTTAAAGCATTCTTGAACGGGATGCATGTCACACCCCAACCGATGGTGGAAACATCGGGGTATGGCACTGAGCGAAATAGATTGTCTAGAAGTTTCCATAACAATTATCATTACCAATTAATTTAAAGTGACATGTCCCATACCATGCCTTAAAAGGCAAACAAATTATTACAGACAAAATCTAGTCAAGTAGTTCTGTTCCGACAACTCAGATTTATACATAGATAGTTTATTTATTGGTTTCAAGGACCTCTTTTCCTAGCTTCGATTTCATCACAGCACAGAGAGCATCCTAGACCTTTCCTAGCCTCAAGTTCATAGCAAGCTAAGCATGTAAACTTCCTAAGCACCTGTCACATACGTTAAAGTAAAAGTCAATACATAAAATGTAAAGGTGAGCATACAAGTTTGATAATAGCATATAAAGTTTGAATTCGTTTACGCATAACCAGCACGTACACATAGTGAAATGAAGCACGTTAGTTATCGACATAGATCCATCGATACCAATGACTGCGGGTTGACTGCCCGAGGCAGTTCGCAATACATGATTACCACCGTAATCCATGCAAGTAATAGTCCTTAACAACCCCCGTGTGAACGGGTGCTGAGTCCAAACTATAGTACTATCGTTGCTAAGGCAGGTAGACAACATTCCATGTGTAAACATAACAAACAAGCTTTCATAAGCCACGTATAACATGCATTAACGGTTAGCGTTCAAATAGTATTGAGTAGTGTGTTTGATGTGATTTGAATAGTTGTAACGTATGTAACACCCAAAAGTGCATAAAGCAAAAAGGGTTCGAGTATACTCACAGTGGTTGATGGATTGAAGGGAGCGCTTAGCGAGTAAAGTTAGCCTGAATGGATTGATAGCAAAACGATAAGTGACGCGTAAAACGATACAAAGGGTGAATGGTTCGGATAGCAGTTTGGTCGAATGGTAATCCGATCGGACGGCTAATCGTGCGGATAACATTCCGTTCGGATGGTCATCCGGTCAGATGGTAGTCCGGTCGGATGACTATTCGAGTGGATTGTTTCTTCCTATGAGATGAATGTGTTTGTGTATGATGGCTCGTCCTTTGAAGTTTTCGTTGTAGCATTAAAAACATTGAAGTATCTCTATCCTTCAAGTCGGTCGATCGGACGGTCAATCATGCGGATAACAATCCGTTCGGATTGTCATCCGGTCGGAAGGCGACCCTAGTGATTAGGTTACTTTGTGAAAACAATTCATAGCAGAAGAGTCACTCGGTCGGATGTCCATTCGACCGGGTGGCAACCCTGTTAATGAACATGTTGAAAATTGTTTAAGTCTTTAAAGTCCTAGTATCTCATGATCCGAAGAGTAATCCGGTCGGATGATAGTTCGATCGGATGGAAATTCGTTCGATACTCAAACTTCCGTTAGAGTTGATGAGGTGTGGGACCCAAGGTGTAATCCGTTCGGACAGCAATCCGTTCGGATGGTCATCCGGTCGGACGGTAGTCCGGTCGGACAACATTCCGTTCCGATTGTTCCGTTCGTCCTACAGTTGGTCGTTTTGATTGTTTGTCGTTTTATCGAGACGTGTTGACAACGTGTTAACCAATAGAACTCCATTTTGACCCGCGTGACCAAACCAACCAGGAATCACCCTTGTTCGGCCGATTACCAGCTCAAGACGGTTGTTCTTGTTTAACTCGAAATCGGTGGTCTCGTGAGTAGAATCCAGATCTTGAACTAGTACAACACTAAGAGTGAGTAGGAGACTAGAACAAAGTCCGATTCTATCGGTTTTGAGTGCATTGAGTGTAAAAGAGTTGGAAGAAAGTTAGAAACCATCTTTCAATCCTTTTCAACTATGTTTATGTTGAGATCTCTACAGGATCTTTGTGTATTTGTGTGGAAATCGGTTAGATCTAGGTTGTTCTTGGTGGATTGGAGTCAAAACATGAAGTTCTTCAAGAACACATGATGACGTCATCCTAGAACACCGGAAATCTAGTGATTTCACGGTTAAAAGTTAAGATTTAAATGATAGAAAGGTGTAGGAGTGCGTGTAGATCAAGAAAGTACAAGATTTAGGATGAGATCTTACCGGGATTGAGAGAAATCATAGAAAAGGTGAGGAACACGAGCTGGTCGGACAGAGGTTTCCAAAAGTAGAAAGGTTTGAGAGTGACATGGGTATTTATAGGATTCCAAAAGGGGAAAGTGTTGTCCGGTCGGATGGCACACCGCCCGAATGACTATCCGGTCGGATGACATCTCGGTCGGATGGTACCTGACTCATGGACAAGTGGCTATCCGGTCGGATGGCACTTGGTTCGAATGTTTGCCGCGATGATTTTTGCTGATTCGATTTCGGTTGCGAGCGGTTCGAATGCGATGGAGTTTCCTATTCAAATTACTTTTAATCCCAACCACTCATATCTCGCACTATCCCTTCTCCACTAATTATCATAGTTCGATTGTGATTCGAGTTCGATGTCGATTGAGTTCGATTGCATTTCGAGTTCAATTGCGTTTCGATTGATTACCACATATAACATAAATGAACATGCACAAGTAACACATAAGGCACACACACACGTATAATAATAACTAATATACGTAGTTCGATTTGCGATTCGATGTCGATTTGATTAGCATAGTTTGATTATCGTTTAGTTAACTTTATCGCATTGTTACTTCCTATGGTTCACAGTCGTAAGTCGATTAGATTGCGATTACCACAAGTCGATTATTGTAATTATAGACACTTACTCCACATAATAGCTAAAATAAAAGAAATCTATTACAAGTCAAGTTGCGCAAAATCGATCGTTGACTTTGACCTTGACTTTGACTTCTTCAAAACACAGGGTGTTACAGCCTCCCCTAGTTTAGGGAATTTCGTCCCGAAATTAGGCCGAAAGTTGTACAACACCGTGAATCACTTTCTCTCTCTAGACTTTCTCCTTGAATAACTGCGGGTACTTCGCCTTCATGTCGCTTTCGAGTTCCCAAGTGAACTCTGCGCCTCGTTTGCCTTCCCATCAGACTTTCATAATAGGAATGCGCGAGCGCCTGAGTTGCTTGGTTTGACGGTCCATGATTTCGACAGGCTTCTCCATGAAGTGTAGTGTTTCGTTTACCTGGAGGTCATCGGGAGGAACGTGTAAGTCGTGGTCGGCTAGGCACTTTCGGAGGTTTGACACGTGGAAAGTCGGGTGGACGTTACTAAGTTCCTTCGGTAGTTCGAGTCTGTAGGCGACTTTTTCGATCCTTTCCAGAATCTTAAAAGGTCCAACATATCGAGGTGCGAGCTTCCCTTTCTTGCCCAATCGGACCACACCCTTCCAAGGTGATACCTTTAGGAGTACGTAGTCACCAACGTCAAATTCAAGGGGCTTGCGTCGTTTATCGGCATAACTTTTCTGTCGATTCCGAGCTTTAACCAGGATGTCTCGAATTTGGAAAATTCTGTCTGTCGTTTCTTGTAATAGCTCAGGACCGGTTAATTGTGAGTGACCGATCTCGTGCCACACAATAGGCGATCGACATCTTCTTCCGTATAAAGCCTCGAATGGTGCCATTTGAATGCTGGAATGATAGCTGTTGTTATACGAGAATTCGACTAACGGCAGGTATTTATCCCAATTACCACCGAAGTCTATGACACACGAACATAGCATGTCTTCAAGAGTATGAATCGTTCTTTCAGTCTGACCGTCGGTTTGAGGGTGGAAAGCGGTACTTAGATTGAGCGATGTACCGAGTGCCGTTTGAAACGTTTACCACAGTCGCGAGGTAAACCGAGCATCACGATCAGAGATGATGTCGCGAGGCGTCCCATGATTACAAATGATCTCGTCGGTGTAGATTTAGGCTAATCGTTCTACCTTGTAGTCTTCCCGTATTGGCAAAAAGTGAGCTGATTTAGTCAAACGGTCAACCACAACCCAAATGCTGTCGTGACCTAATGACGTGTGTGGTAGCTTTGTTATGAAGTCCATAGCTATACTCTCCCACTTCCACATGGGGATTGGTGGTTGTTCGAGTAAGCCAGAGGGTCTTTGATGTTCAGCCTTAACTCTCGCACAGGTCAGGCATTTTCCAACATAGAGAGCAATATCCCTTTTCATGCCCGGCCACCAGTACTTATAGCGAAGGTCCTGGTACATTTTGTCAGCACCGGGATGAATAGAATACCGGGATTTGTGGGCTTCGTCCATCAAGATCTGTCGAAAATTGGTCCGTTTGGGGATCCAAATTCGGTCCAGAAAGTGGAATATCCCATTTGACTTGCTCACAAGCTGGGCTCCATCGTGGTAGATTCTTTCTTTCTTCAGAGTGCGTTCGTTGAAACACGTGTGCTGAGCTTCACGGATGAGGGACTCGAGATCGTATTGGGCTTGAACATTACGAGTGCTAAGCAGATAGCTCCGTCTGCTAAGTGCGCCGGCAACAACATTTGCCTTGCATAGGTGATAACGAATCTCACAGTCGTAATCGTTGAGAAGTTCTACCCATCGGCGTTGACGCATATTAAGTTCCTTCTGATTAAAGATATGCTGTAGGCTCCTATGATCGGTGAAGATCGTACACTTGGTACCATACAGGTAGTGTCGCCAAATCTTTAACGCAAAAACAACTGCGCCTAGCTCGAGATCATGCGTTGTATAGTTCTTCTCGTGGATTTTGAGCTGACGAGATGCGTAAGCTATAACCTTGTCTCGTTGCATGAGGACACAACCAAGACCAAGGTTGGAAGCATCACAATAGACAATGAAATCGTTGTTTCCGTCGGGTAATGTGAGAACAGGAGCATTGCAAAGCATGTGCTTGAGAGTTCGGAAGGCAGACTCTTGTTTAGTTCCCCAAACAAAAGGTTTGTCTTTGTGTGTGAGAGCGGTAATTACGTTTAGTAGATTAGCGTTTAATTACGTTTATCGCATTGTTACTTCACATATTAATAAATCGTAAAAACAAATAACGTTAATCAAAGTATCGATTATTGGGTCAAAGAGTTCAAGCAATAATTACGTCGGAAATGACAGACCTGATTAGCAATCTTTTCTTCCTTTGACTTTGACTTTTACTTGTACTTTGACTTTAACTTCGAAAGTCAGGTTGTTAAAACTAGCCAACATAAGAATACCCATAATCCATGAGCACCATTTAGGAGGGAAACCCATTTGTTGAAGAATGTCGATCACAAACTTCCAATTCACATTGCCTTAGGCCTTTTCGAAGTCAATCATGAGAAAAAATGCCTTAGCCTTCCTCTTTTTGATCCAAGAGATGAGCTCGTTAATTATTAAAGGCCCATCCAGAATGTATCTCCCTTTTAAAAACGCCGATTGAGAATCCAAAATGACTCCATCCAGAACCTTCCTCATACGGTTGGCCATTACTTTGGATATAACCTTGCTAATAACGCCAACTAAATTGATGGGTCTATAATTGTTAGGAGAGACCGGGTCTTTTATTTTTGGGACAAGTGTGATGAAGGAAGAGCCACTACCTTTACTTATTTCTCCGTTAGAATGGAACCAATTGAATATTCTAGATGTCATCTTTGAAAAATTCCCAAAATTGCTTAATGAATTTAAAATTCATACCCTCCGAGCCCGGAGCCTTTTCATCACCACAATAAAAAAACGGCCTCTTTAATTTCTCGGTCTGAGAATTCTTCAATCAACATGTTGCTTTCGGCTTTTGAGTTCTTTTTGAGATTGTCACAAAACAGGCCAGGTCTGTTCACAAGAGGATCTTTGAATCTATCCCGGAAAACGAGAAAAAATGCTTCTTGATTTTAGACGGTTTCGTACACCACACACCGTCTAGTTTAAGACCGTGAATCGAGTTTGCGACTATTCTACTATTGACCATCGCATGAAAAAACTTTGAGTTCTCGCCCCCCTCTGTAACACCCCGAAAACGAGTTTGGTAATCAAACCCCGTTAATACTAAAAGACGGGTAAAGTACCGTTAGTGGTAAGAGTAAACCGATAAATATTAGGATTTAAACAAATAATCCTAATATTAAATACAACGTGAATAAATGCTTTTAAGGAAATAAAGTTTATAAGAAGTCTGAATTAACGGGACTTAAAATAAACTGAGTCATAATTTCCCCGAACCCACTAAGTTAACTAGGAATATTTAACCTAGTTAATAAGTGGAAATAGTATTAGAAATAGTTAGATTGTGTCCTACTTAATAACTAACTAAACTTGAGGGACCAAAAGGGGAAATACTAAAAGATTGGTTTTATTAATAAAACAAAACACAACACACACACCAAGTGTGTGTCTGTCGACTTCGGCTGGAGAAAACAAGGGGAAACCCTTGTTCATCAAAGATCACCAAATTGAAGGAGTATTAGGTCTCAAATTCGTGCATGAACGCGTAGAAACGATCACCACGTCATGGGGATCACAAGGTATGTCACAAAACCTAGATTGGTTGAAGTTGAAATTTGAGACAAGTAGGTTACTTGCAAATAAATTGATGGATTATGATCCAAGGATGAAATTAGGAATAATTTTATGTCTATGAGTAAACCCTAGTCATTTACTTGTTGAATTGAGGTTCATAATTGTGAATTTCATGATTATCCATTTATGTGTTAAATGGGTTTTGTAGAAATAAGATGAACCCTAGAATAATGGAATTGAAATTATGTTTATGTTTAGTAGAAATAACTAGTTATGAACTAGTTGTAAATGTGTAAAAATTTATGCACATTAGGTGTTTGTTAAAATGCCTAAATGAGAACTAAAGTGTTGAAATTAGAGTGAAAATGTGTATTTGAATGATATGGCAATTACGCGTAATATGAAGTGATAAGGGTTCTAAATATTATGTTGATTTAGACTTAATGTTATAACCCATTTGATCAAAAAGTAGTTAACTTTAGATAAGCTAAGTTAACTAATCATGAGGTCGAATATTAGCTTCGGCATAGAAAATAAGTGAGGTGGAATAGTCGTGATTTTTATGACTAATTTAACCGCCTTGTAAATGATTGAAAATAGTTTGACGCCTAACGAGCTAGGTGGAGGCTTGGGAAAGGAAGAAGGTCAAACAAATCAAGAATGGAGGAAAAGCATAATTCGGATGCAAGGTAAGTATAGCTTACACTAGTCTTAAATTGTGGAATATTCTCTTATCATATAAATTACGAATGAGATAACTAAACAATTGAAATATGATGTTCCGTCGTGTAGTCGTACAGAACAAGATAATCAAAGATGAAAGAAACCATAATAATGGTTAATAAGAAGTAAATCGATAATTCGGTCATATTATGATGAAAGGAAAAATGAACTTTTAATGGTTACCTTTTATAGTAAGCCAAAACAAATAATAAGGGCAAAACAGTAATTTAGTCACACGTTGATAATAACCGTTAGTTTCAAAAAGACATTTTTCCGCGTAAGACATAAAGAGTCGAAAATGGTAATATACAGTTTATAAGTAAAATGACCGTACGGTGTTAAACGGAACGAGTCATGTAGATGAGATGATAATAAATATCATCTCACATAGATAAACGGTCAATTCGGCCAAACGGGTCAAAAGGTGTAGACATCACCTTTTGACAATATCGACTAATGATTCTTTTGTCGAGTTATATGCTTACTGGAATAGATATCAAATGGATACTCGCATCGTTCTTAATTAGCGATTATAAAGCAAGGTATTAAAACCGGGTAATAAGTTGATCCGAGCCAGGTATGTATTATAGATCAACTCATCATTTAGAACTTGAAGTTCTATGAGAGTTAGGCAAAGTAAAAAGGACATTCGGTTACCTTAAAAGGTAAATCGAAGGATTTAAATTTTAGACAAATTGTTTTGAAAACAAGATTTGGTTAAAAATGAGATTTTGGGCGTGCATGGCTTATGCAAGCCCTTCGTCGTAAAAGAAGGGTTAAAAATGACCAAAACGCCCTTATAAGCAAAATTAAGCAAACAACCCTTAGAAGTCGCTTGAAAACGAGTTTTACAATCAAGTCAATACTTAGAATAAGTATAAAAGCGAAAGATGTAAATCCTTGGTCAAAAGACTCTATACGAGTCTTTGCCGTAAAATGATAATCCGAGGGGTAAAACTCGGATTATATAGATCTCCACATTAAACCCATCACAAATATAGTTGTGATGGAAGATCATTTGATAAATAATGTGGAAATAAGATGCTAGAAATAAATGAGTGTAAAATATTACGTAAAAGTGCTTAAATGCCCTTAACGGGTCAAAATTTGGTAAAAAGGGTAATAAGCCAAAAACTTGAAAGTCTTAAACTTTGTTAATCCGGATGTTGGATTTTAACTCCATATGATGGAGGATCAAATTACAATCACGTAGGTAGAAACGGTAGGTCAAACGGACAAGCGGATTAAAAGTTATGAAGGTTTTCGTTTAGATAACGGCAAACCTGGAAAGACCTGCAGAGGCCACCGTAAGTTACGGTAGCTACCGTAACTTACGGTAGCCTAAAATTCTTTACGCCACAAACCCCCTGCTTTATGGTGGGAGAATCAACATTCAGGGGCTACCGTAAATTACGGTAGCCACCGTAATTGTAACACCCCGTGTTTTCAAGAAGTCAAAGTCAAGGTCAAAGTCAACGACCGATTTCGCGCAACTTGACTTGTAATAGATTTCTTTTATTTTAGCTATTATGTGGAGTAAGTGTCTATAATTACAATAATCGATGTGTGGTAATCGCAATCTAATCGACTTACGAATGTGAACCATAGGAAGTAACAATGCGATAAAGTTAACTAAACGATAATCAAACTATGCTAATCAAATCGACATCGAATCGCAACTCGAACTACGTATATTAGTTATTATTATACATGTGTGTGTGCCTTATGTGTTACTTGTGCATGTTCATTTATGTTATATGTGGTAATCAATCGAAATGCAATCGAACTCGAATCACAATCGAACTATGATAATTAGTGGAGAAGGGATAGTGCGAGATATGAGTGGTTGGGATTAAACGTAATTTGAATAGGAAACTCCGTCGCATTCGAACCACTCGCAACCGAAATCGAATCAGTAAAAATCGTCGCGTCAAACATTCGAACCAAGTGCCATCCGACCGGATAGCCATCCGACCGGATAGCCACTTGTCCATGAGTCAGGTACCATCCGACCGAGACGTCATCCGACCGGATAGTCATTCGGGCGGTGTGCCATCTGACCGGACAACACTTTCCCCTTTTGGAATCCTATAAATACCCATGTCACTCTCAAACCTTTCTACTTTTGGAAACCTCTGTCCGACCAGCTCGTGTTCCTCACTTTTTCTCCGATTTCTCTCAATCCCGGTAAGATCTCGTCCTAAATCTTGTACTTTCTTGATCTACACGCACTCCTACACCTTTCTATCTTTTAAATCTTAACTTTTAACCGTGAAATCACTAGATTTCGGGTGTTCTAGGATGACGTCATCATGTGTTCTTGAAGAACTTCATGTTTTGACTCCAATCCACCAAGAACAACCTAGATCTAACCGATTTCCACACAAATACACAAAGATCCTGTAGAGATCTCAACATAAACATAGTTGAAAAGGATTGAAAGATGGTTTCTAACTTTCTTCCAACTCTTTTACACTCAATCCACTCAAAACCGATAGAATCGGACTTTGTTCTAGTCTCCTACTCACTCTTAGTGTTGTACTAGTTTAAGATCTGGATTCTACTCACGAGACCACCGATTTCGGGTTAAACAAGAACAACCGTCTTGAGCCGGTAACCGGCCGAACAAGGGTGATTCCTGGTCGGTTTGGTCACGTGGGTCAAAATGGAGTTCTATTGGTTAACACGTTGTCAACACGTCTCGATAAAATGATAAACAATCAAAACGACCAAGTGTAGGACGAACGGAACAATCGGAACGGAATGCTGTCCGACCGGACTACCGTCCGACCGGATGACCATCCGAACGGATTGTTGTCCGAACGGATAACACCTTGGGTCCCACACCTCATCAACTCTAACGGAAGTTTGAGTATCGAACGATTTGCCATCCGATCGAACTACCATCCGACCGGATTACTCTTCGGATCATGAGATACTAGGAATTTAAAGACTTAAACAATTTTCAACATGTTCATTAACAGGGTTGCCACCCGGTCGAATGGACATCCGACCGAGTGACTCTTCTGCTATGAATTGTTTTCACAAAGTAACCTCATCACTAAGGTCGCCGTCCGACCGGATTACCATCCGACTGGATGACAATCCGAACGTATTGTTATCCGCACGATTGACCGTTCGATCGACCGACTTGAAGGATAGAGATACTTCAATGTTTTTAATGCTACAACGAAAACTTCAAAGGATGAGCCATCATACACAAACACATTCATCCGCACGATTAGCCTTCCGATCGGATTACCATCCGACCGAACTGCTATCCGACCCATTCATCCTTTGTATCGTTTTACGCGTCACTTATCGTTATGCTATCAATCCATTTAGGCTAACTTTATGTAACACCCTAACACGTATAACCTTAAAACATCGCAGCGGAAATTCGAGTCTGAAAATTTCTTTCAGGACATACATCTTGACATTCTAAAAATCCATTTTATAATATAAGAACATAACTTATCGACGCTAAATTACATATTTAAACATTCCCGTACAATCCGTCTTGTGACTCGATCTTCGATCCCTACTCCATAGTAATCCTCATGGCTTGTACTACCTGCGCTCACCACATAGAATTCATAACATTAGTACGTATCATAAGCATACAAGACTTGTTCACGTTTACTTTTCATTTCATTAACTCTTTACATCCCGGCTTTCCTTCTGATCATAAGATCCGTAGTGAGACTTCCTTGGTATTCCTGCGTTACACTTCATCACTAGGCACGATGTTATTATCGTTAGTACTCAATTTCATTGAATGCATGCGTACATACTTTCATACAACCTATACATACACTTACGATCACACGTAGTAACATACATCCCTATGTACCTACATACATACGTACGTGCATACCTAAATACATCCATTCATACATACATACATACATACGTACTTACCTGCCTTCATACATACATACCTACATACACACATACATACAAACCTACATACGTACTTGCATACAAACATACATTCATACTTACATACACGCGTACATACTTTCATACCCTCTCACAACTTACATACGTGCATCCCTTCATACATACTCACTTGACTACATATACATACTATCTACATACACTCTTACATACATACACTTATACTTATACAACATACATACGTACCCACCTACATGCATGCCTACATTTATATTTCCAATCAACCATTTCAATATACCCGACTCATACTTGTCCATTCATATACGCCTTCATATATATATCCTCATGTACTTGCTTACACACCATAATCTTACATACATTCGCGCATACACGCCTACACACACTTCTACATACGTGTATATAGATATACAACATCCATACATACCTATCCACACATACGCTGACCCCACTGGTCACAAAACATGAGTTAAATCAATCATACGCAACTTAAAACGCGTTTAAACGAGTTCCCGAGCCAAAACGGAGCATGAAAACAATTTTCGGAACAACTTACCCCGTCGCGCGACGCGACGGGCCGTCGCGCTACGCGACCCCCTTGTTTCAGCAGAAGGTTTGCAGCTGGTTGCTGCATATTTCTAGCGCGATCCGATTTCACGGAAACGGCCATAACTCACTCGTTTTTTATCCGTTTTACCCGATTCTTTTTCCTACGCGTCCGTAATTTAATTCTCCATCTAATGGAACTAAAATCCAACATCCGACTTAATATAATTTCTGACTTTTAACTCTTCGGCTTATTACCCTTTTACCACTTTTCGACCCGTTTATGCATGCGTCAACATAACTTGTTCATTTTACCAAAACCTCTTATAGACATAATAATGTAAGTGACGTCTATCATAAATTACCAAATTCTTGGATGTCTTGCATCCTCTTAACACCTTATCGTTCATATACTTATTTTTGACCCGTTAAGGGTATTCGTGCATTAATTGGTCTACGACTAACCAAACCGTAATCCCCACTTCCATACTTGTCCAAAACATTACACTAATCGTATAACTTGCTTCAAAACTACTTTTAAGCTCGTTTACCCCAAAATACCCATCAAGGGCATTTTGGTCAACCTTAAACCCATCATTTACGACGAAAGACTTTAACACATATTTGACCTCAAACATCATGTTTAATTCATTACAACTCTTTATTACTTACTTGTACTAAGAAGTGATTACGGAAATCACTTACCTTATGCGTCCATGCTCGTATCCGATTCCTCGCCTTTTCTTGACCCGCTATCCTTTCATGCTTGCGTCCGTCTTGACATGATTCCTATACGCTCTTTACATCAAGATCACGCTTCTATTAACATATGCATTCGTACATATTAACAATCATATCAATCGCATATTTCACCCTTAACTTTCATTAGTCATTTCTACATACATAACTCCTGTGATTATATTCATATCCGTTTAAACTCATGTAATTCATCATATAATCACCAACAACGCATATTGACATAACATGTACCATACGAATTCCTATAATCCTGCCTTTACGACCACGTGTCAATTCATGTTTCTTATGCTTAGTTGACTTTTGAAAGTCAACTATATACCATATTTAACCATCGACTTATCATTATATACTCGTAACATCATATTCGACTATACGGACGACACTATATACATTTCATCATACACTTGATGTGAGTACTACCTTTTAAGCATAACGTACAACTATTTCATGCACAATTCTTCTAAACTCATACATAACCCATCAAACCCAACTACTAATCATCATGTATCATTCCAAATGAACATTAAACATAACATCATCATATTCCTATACTTTCATCTAACAATAATTCATCATACCCACATAATACATCAATCATTCAACAAGACTTGAACATAGGAGGTGATTTTAGTCATCATCTTCACCCTAACTAACGGGTGTCACCTCTAATCATCAAATTAACGCAAACCATTCATAACCCATGTTCTACACGAGGATTCTAACCCTTGTACATGATCAATTTCATATTAACTCACGGATTAGAACATAACCCACTTCACCCATGATCACAAATCTTAGATTTAAGACATACCTTATGATCCCCTCGTGATGGTGATCATTAATCCATGCTCGGTTATGGATTTCAACTTCATCTTGCCTTCCAATTTGAGCTTAAAGGCGATTTAGGGTTTGAGGCTCCATGGGAGCCTCCTGATCTTTCTCGAACACACACGATGTGTGTGTTTATGTGTGTGTTGATTTATTTTATAACTTAACTTTCATTTGTTCCATTTTAGCCCCTCGGGTTTACCTTTAAAACATAACTGACACTACCTTCATCATTTAATACTTTTGACCATACCCTTAACTAGGTTAAATAGCCTAGTTATTTATTTTCCTGAAGTGTCACATAAGAACATATAACAAATATTAACATTCAGATTTTGGGGCGTTACACTTTACTCGCTAAGCGCTCCCTTCAATCCATCAACCGCTGTGAGTATACTCGAACCCTTTTTGCTTTATGCACTTTTGGGTGTTACATACGTTACAACTATTCAAATCACATCAAACACACTACTCAATACTATTTGAACGCTAACCGTTAATGCATGTTATACGTGGCTTATGAAAGCTTGTTTGTTATGTTTACACATGGAATACTGTCTACCTGCCTTAGCAACGACAGTACTATAGTTTGGACTCAGCACCCGTTCACACGGGGGTTGTTAAGGACAATTACTTGCATGGATTACGGTGGTAATCATGTATTGCGAACTGCCTCGGGTAGTCAACCCACAGTCATTGGTATCGATGGATCTATGTCGATAACTAACGTGCTTCATTTCACTATGTGTACGTGCTGGTTATGCGTAAACGAATTCGAACTTTATATGCTATTATCAAACTTGTATGCTCACCTTTACATTTTATGTATTGACTTTTACTTTAACGTATGTGACAGGTGCGTAGGAAGTTTACATGCTTAGCTTGCTGTGAACTTGAGGCTAGGAAAGGTCTAGGATGCTCTCTGTGCTGTGATGAAATCGAAGCTAGGAAAAGAGGTCCTAGAAACCAATAAATAAACTATCTATGTATAAATCTGAGTTGTCGGAACAGAACTACTTGACTAGATTTTGTCTGTAATAATTTGTTTGCCTTTTAAGGCATGGTATGGGACATGTCACCTAAAATTAATTGGTAATGATAATTGTTATGAAACTTCTAGACAATCTGTTTCGCTCAGTGTCATACCCCGATGTTTCCGCCATCGGTTGGGTGTGACAGATTGGTATCAGAGCCATAACTATAGGGAATTAGGCAAGACACGACCTAGTCCGGGTCGATGTCTTAGATACCTAGTCTATAGTTAAGAACCAACAGATCGACTTGTGCATATCCGTTAGGGATTTTGTATGAGCCTGCTATTTCTCGCTATTCTCGCTTATGCTACACTATCACTGCACTCAAAATTTTCCATTATGAATAGGAGATAAAGTCGAGATTAGGTGTGAAAACCGCAAACTCTCGACTTAAGTTTTTTAAACAACTCGCATTTTTATCTACAAACGGGGAGAATTATGCCAAATCAGGAATGAAATCCATATTTTGATGAATAATCTCCTCTATTTTATTAAAACAGGGACGAAGTTGTTAAGCTAGGGGTGAAACCCTAACCTTGACGACTTGTTCCACCCATTTTACAAAACTCTCACCAAAGTCTCGATGGACTCCAACGACCTGAAGTCACGATATGACTAACGGGATGCGTGCCCAACGCCCAAGAATCGAGGCAAAGGCACTGCCCGGTAGGTCAAATGTGCACATCAGATCCTTGTGAATAGTCGAACCACTTTGGGTAGTCAAAGTCTACTAGCCGCAGACAATCTATATCTCGAATTTTTACGTGTTTCAATTCTGAGCCCGCAACTGCTGACTCTGATAACTCGTTGATTTTATGTGTTTATGTGCATTTACCTGTTTATGTGCTTAAATTTTGAAGGGGTTTATTCGATTTATGCCTCACTTCGACCGACACACACAACTCGCACTGCATTCTATCCCAAATCGCTAACAAATCGCTAAGACCTGGACGACCTTATGGTAAACTATACGCTTAAACTACGCCACTCGGTATGCTAAACGCGACCGCTATACTCGAACGATCGCGGACTTTGAATGATAGGTTTCTGTATTCTGACTGCATCTTGTGACTAAATGTGTATGTGCTTCTATGTTTATGTGTTCTACGTGCTTATGTGCTTCTGTGTTTTGTGAATCGGTGATTATGTGACTACGTGTTTACGTAATTGTATGTGTTCCTGAGCTTTAGTAAGTAGTAGACGTGTGGGGTGAGATTCGAATACAATGTGTTGAGTCCTGTGACGATGTCTGTTGCAGACAATGACATCTGGACCCCGTCATCCCTTACTTTCTCGCCAAGAAAAGAGAGACAAACGCCTTGCTGCCATCATCGCTAAGAGTGTAGCAAAGGCCGTGAGTGATGTCTACGAGCATGCCAGCAAATTATCTGAGGAGTCAAGGACCGAAGCTCCTAAAGCTACCACCAAGTCCTTCAATTTCAAGCAATTCAAGTCGTGTGGGCCAAAAGAATTCACTGGCGAGGGAGGTCCTACTGCACTATTCCAATGGTTTGATTCCATTGAGGTTACTCTACGACAAAGTGGTTGCCCCGATGACCTCCGAACTCTGAATGCTACCGGCGTTTTCCAGTCCCGTGCACTAGACTGGTGGACGGCCGAGAGGAATAAGCGAGGGAACGATGCAGCCTACGGTCTGTCATGGGACGAGCTCAAGGAAGTCATGCTAAAGGAATTATGCCCTCCTCACGAACGTCAAAAGCTAGAGGATGAATTCTGGAACATACATCAACATGAAGGTGACAATGCTGCGCTCACTACTTGCTTCAAACAGCTCAGTATCATTTGTCCCGACCAAGTCAAGACTCCGGAGATCACAATCAAGAAGTATATCCGAGCTTTGCCCGACTGCGTTGCAGATTTCGTGCAAGCGGCTAAGACTAAGACGATCGAAGAAACTTACCTACTGGCCGCCGAAATCAATGACAAGCGGGTCAAGGCTGGCGTCTGGCATAAAACTTCGAAGCACCTGCATCAAGCTACCACCGCCATACCAACTGCTGAAACCACCACCTCATCGAGCAACAAGAGGAAGAACAAAAGAAAGAACATCTCCAGCAACAAGAACTATACGATCACTGCTGCACCGATTCAAGTAGCGACGCCTGTGGTAAATGCACCGCCTGCAAAGCGTGCATACACTGGGCTACACCCGCTCTGCCCTACTTGTACCTACCACCACCCGACTGCCATTGCTTGCCGTTTTTGTGCTCATTGCAATATGTACGGCCATTTTACTACCAACTACCGCGCTCGACAAGCTCCTGCTCATCAAGCTCTACTCACCGCCCCTCAGGGTCAACAAGCTCCTCCGGTACCCGCGGTCAACGCCAGAGCCTGCTTCGCATGTGGCGATCCTAACCATTTCGCCAACATGTGCCCAAACAGGGTCGTGAAACAAGAGCCCCAGCAGCAGCAGCCTCAGCAGCAACAACACCAGCAGCAACAACAAGCAGCATGCGCACGAACTTTCAACATCAACGTGCGTCAAGCCCAAGCCGACAACAACGTAGTTAATGGTACGTTCCTGGTGAATGGGATTTATGCTTCGTGTTTATTTGATACTGGAGCCGATAATTGCTTTGTGTCGTTCGAATTCGAGAAACTCATTAGTCGTAAACGCTCTCATCTCTCCTCGACGTTCGATGTTGAAGTCGCTACCGGAAGACTGTCGCCGTCAATTCTGTTCTTCGTGATTGTACTCTTTTGCTCAACAATCACATCTTCCCAATTGACCTTATTCCGATGCAACTCGGAAGTTTTGACGTCATAGTAGGCATGGACTTTCTTCGCGAAAACCATGCTGAAGTTGTGTGCTTCGACAAGATGATTCGATTCTCGCTCGCGAATGGTGATTTATTGTGTGTTTACGGTGATACTAATTCGAAAGGTCTCAAGCTCATGTCATGTGTTCAAGCTAGCAAGTATCTCCGCAAGGAATACATGGCTTTCTTGGCTAACATTGTAGTAGCGGAGAAGGAAAAGAAAGAGAAGAAGGAAGTGAAAGACGTTCCTGTGGTTCGAGAATTTCCTAATGTTTTTCCAGAGGATCTTCCCGGACTACCGCCAAGTCGTGATATCGACTTTCGTATCGAACTCATTCCTGGAGCCAACCCTATTGCCAAAGCTCCCTACCGACTCGCGTCATCCGAAATGCGTGAACTCTCAAACCAACTCCAGGAATTACTTGAGAAAGGCTTCATTCGCCCGAGCACCTCTCCTTGGGGCGCGCCAGTCCTTTTCGTCAAAAAGAAGGATGGGTCGTTCAGGATGTGCATCGACTATCAGGAATTGAATAAGCTAACTATCAAGAACCGCTATCCCCTACCTCGCATTGACGACTTGTTCGATCAGCTACAAGGTGCTACGTGTTTCTTGAAGATCGATCTACGCTCGGGATATCACCAACTACGCATTCAAGAGGAGGATATACCCAAAACCGCATTTCGCACTCGATACGACCACTACGAATTCGTTGTTATGCCTTTTGGTTTAACCAACTCACCTGCGGTTTTCATGGATCTGATGAATCGTGTGTGTAAACCATATCTCGACCGTTTCGTCATCGTATTTATCGACGATGTCTTGATCTATTCCAAGTCAAAGACCGAACACGCGCAACATCTACGTTTGGTTCTCGAGCTACTCCAGGGGAACCAACTCTATGCCAAGTTCTCAAAGTGTGAATTATGGTTGGAGGAGGTTCAGTTTCTGGGTCACACTGTTAATAGTCAAGGTATTCATGTCGACCCTGCGAAGATCGAAGTTGTTAAGAGCTAGATTACACCTAAAAACCCATCTGAAGTCCGTTCTTTTCTCGGAATGGCGGGCTATTATCGACGATTTATCGAAGGATTCTCAAAGATCACTGTACCGCTTACCGCTCTCACACATAAAGACAAACCTTTTGTTTGGGGAACTAAACAAGAGCCTGCCTTCCGAACTCTCAAGCACATGCTTTGCAATGCTCCTGTTCTCACATTACCCGACGGAAATAACGATTTCATTGTCTATTGTGATGCTTCCAACCTTGGTCTTGGTTGTGTCCTCATGCAACGAGACAAGGTTATAGCTTACGCATCTCGTCAGCTCAAAATCCACGAGAAGAACTATACAACCCATGATCTCGAGCTAGGCATAGTTGTTTTTGCGTTAAAGATTTGGCGACACTACCTGTGTCACACCCCCAAAATCCACACGCGGAGTATCACCGCTTGGAGGCGTGACTGACCAGGATCAAGCCACCAATCATATCAAACACAATGAGTATCAAATGTAATTTAAACCAAACGATATGAAAGGTGTTCAAACAAAACATGTCAAGTATCTAGCGGAAGCATAAATGTAAACCCAACGTAAGTAATCAGTTCAAACGTTTAAATGTTTTATCATAAGTTCCACAATCCGTGCCCACAACGACCGCATCTCCCGTGCAAGCTCCAAATGTACCTAAGGTCCTGCAAAGCATGCAGCAGAGAGTCAACAACTAGTTGAGCGAGTTCACAGTTAATAGTTCAGTAATAGTAATAGTATGAGTAGCATTATGTTTGATGTGCGGTAAGTGTCGTATATTTTAGGTGTATATTTTAAGCCCTTTTTAACACTTATTTTAGCCAAGTTTTAAATTTATAAAACACGATATTTCACTGACACTAAACACACATATGGGCAAGTGCACCCATCGTTGAGTGTAGTATAGCGTTGGTAAGATACCGAGGTCGTCCAAGGACACAAGAGCTTTTAGTACCGGTTTATCCTCAACGTCTAACCAAAATAAAAGTTTAGAAAAATGTTTTAAACTAAGAAAAATAAAACTAACTAAAATGCTGAAAATAAAAATAAAAATAAAAACAGATAGACAAGATGAATCACTTGGTTCCGACTCGTATCTAGTATAACCTTTGATTATTTCCGCACTTTTGCACATAATTAAGAGATTATCTTAGTTATTGTAGTAGGCCCCTCTTTTGAAGGCGACGTTACCCTCACCCCAGTAGTTTGAGTCAGCAGGGATACAATCCTAAAAGGGTGGATTATTGGAAGATAATGAATTAAGTTATTAATGCAGTATTGTGGTAGGCCCCGCTTTTGGCGGTGACGTTACCCTCGGCTAAGTAGTCTGAGTCAGCAGGGATACAGTCCTAAATAGCCGGGTTATAGTATTAATAGTAGTTAACTTATGAGGGGATCAAAGAGTTTGGACCCCCGCCATCCAATACCGTGAAGTATTGAAGGAGGTCCTACTAAATTTGACCCAGGTCCATTGCAGGACCTCTAAACGCTGAACAATGGCAAGACCTTTACCAAACCGTTCCCTTAACCCCCTACCAGGTAGCCAACATATCTCCATATAGACCGTGGAGATATGAATGGTGAAAATCCTTTATTTTATATAGACAGTAAAATAATGCCAAGACACCACGGACAAACGATAAGGAAAGATCACCTTCAACATAAGTAACTAGTTATTAAAGTCATTAATACAAAACCAAATAAAAAGTGCAAAAGATTAGAAATAAAAAGTATTATACTAGACACTTTGTCTTCACCAAGTGATGTAAGAGACTTAGGCAAACATGGCCTTGATTGTCAAGAACTCTTACGATCAATCTTGGATCCCGAGACGACTCACACACTCTACGATGGACAATGGATGATGGTGGTGGATGATGGTGTTGTGATGGTGGTGGGTGGTGGATGAAGTGTGAGAGAGGTGGTGTGCCAAGGGATGAGATGAAATGAATCCAAGCACTCCTATTTATAGGCTGAACAGAGAGCTGGACACGGCCCCGTGTCCGCTGGACACGGCCCCGTGTCCGTCTGACACTCTCTCTCCTCATTAATTGTAATTCGCAATTACAATAAATGCGCCTGCTGTACTTTCGACACGCCCCCGTGTCCGCTGAGCACGGCCCCGTGATGGGCAATGGAAGCTTCTATAGGTTTGTCTTTTCTGCTGCTTCTTGGGCACGGCCCCGTGCTGGCTGAGCACGGCCCCGTGATGGGCAATAGAAGCTTCTATAGGTTTGTCTTTTCTGCTGCTTCTTGGGCACGGCCCCGTGCTGGCTGAGCACGGGGCGTGTTCAGACTTCTGTTTTCTCTATTTTGCTTTGGAAGGTGCCGTTGAGGGTCCGGGCAGTCCACTAATGTTCCTTTTCTTGTATTTATGTTGGATTTAGCTATCTTTTTGCTTCTTTTGCGTTTTTGAGCTCATTTAATCCTGAAAATACAAAAGGAAGACAAAAACACTCTTTTTCCAATATTAGCACTAAAAAAGGGTTAGTTTTATGCCTTATTTGATGTAATTTATATGTTGCATTTTATACACATCAAATACCCCCACACTTGAACTTTTGCTTGTCCTCAAGCAAAACTCTTTAATATGTGGCTTACACTCCCAAATGGAATAGGTAGAAGAGAAGGTTTTGGGCTTGTCGTAGAGTGTCGGGATTTCCAAGATCTTTTTGGGTTTTATTTTTATTTATTTACATTCCTATTCGTAATGATTTATTTAGAACTGTTCATAAAAGAAATTACTTATTTGGGCATAACATGCCTTTTTTTTTAAATTCTATTTATATACAAGTTCACATACCTCGCGGGGAAATCACTCACACTCGGCCGAAGGTGTATTTTTAGTGAATCACTCGAGAGCGGCACGGAACTTATTCCTACCATAGGCTTGCCAAGAAATCAATCCTCCTCCTTTTTAACTTTTATACCTTTGTAGATATCAAGAGGACTTTGTGGGTTAAGGGTTGGCTAGGGTTAAAGGTAGGTGGTTGGGTTAGTGGTTAGTAGAAAAAGGGCTAAAAGCGTAACAAGTGTCGGTTTTCGCATTTTTGCAACTTTTTATTTTGATGAAGCTTTTATTCAAACAAAGTTATTTTTGATTACTTTGTTTGTTTATTTTCTTTTTGCTTCATCATTATCACAAATTTTTTTTTTTCACGAAGAACCGAACTTGTTACTAAAATAAAGGGTTAAAAATGAAAAAGGTTTTGGTGGATGAAAGGGTTTTTGTTTGGGTGATGAAACGAAAAGGTTTAGGCTCAAAGGGGCTAACTAGGGGGATTTTTGGGTAGGTGGTAAAAGAAAAAGAAAAATAATGGTGTAGAAATGAAAAAGGTTAGTCCTAATGCCTCTATCATTTACTTACTCGGGTTTAAGTTGATAAGGACCGGGAATGTATTGTCATGGCAAGTTCTAGAGTTGTAAGAACCAAGCGGCTATTCACACAAGAAACGAAAAATGAGCATTTAGTCAAATGATATGTAATGGTGTGCTCAATAAAGGCTCAAAACTCACTTTTGTGGGAATGGGTTTTTATGTGATCAAGTATATATAATCAAATTTTAAATAAGTTTGTCATGCCTTTTCATAATTTTCTTATGTTGGTTCTTTTTATCACTACGCTATCGGTTGTAAATTTGTAAAAATATAACCTTTTTGAGGACTTGAATTTCCCGAGTTAAACCTAGACAAGTAAAAAAAATGAAATTTTTGAAAAAAAATTTGGGGTGATTAGCGGTTCCAATAGAGTTTTGTGTAAGGCTTGTATTTAGGACTTGCAAAATTCAAGGTTTTAGCATCCCCCCCACACTTAAATTACACATTGTCCTCAATGTGTCCCAAAAATAAATTTTTAGGTTGATTAGGTGTGTAAAATAGTGTTTAAAAAAAGCAAAAATTTGTGTTACTGGGCACTGAACACGGCCCCGTGTTATCCGGGCACGGCCCCGTGCTCAAGTGCCAGTAACAAAATTGAAGTAAGAGAAACAGAAGTCTGGACACGGGGGCGTGTTGGGTGAACACGGCCCGTGTCCAGGTACCTGTACTGGGCGTTTTCTGCAGGTGGTTCGACACGGGGCCGTGTTGGTTGGGCACGGCCCGTGTTGAATCTTCTGAAATGGAGAAAATTGTCGGGTTGCCTCGTTCTTGTGCATGGGATCCTTTTTCTCGTTCCCCTTTTCATCCTTTACCACCATGAGTGTGTTTTACTCATTGTAAACCATCCAAACCTTAAACCATCATTTCATTTCATCATAGAGAGAACTTACATAATCCTAAATTAAACTAGATAAAACAAAGAAATAACAAACCATGGAGTCCTAGCCTTTACTTTATTTTAATTTAGCAAAATTTCCAAGAAGTAATCAATCTTGGTTAAACAAGGCCTTTTTGAACTCCTTCTTCCGAGTGCGGTTCTCCTCAAATGTCGGCGAGCCATTCTTCTACCTCCCTTGGAAGGAGAAAAGAAGGCTCATTGGCATTAGTTTGAGGAGTTTCAACTTCCACCGGGATCTCTTGTTGGTGTTCCATGGGAGGTTCCGCCGGAAAGTCTTCCCACCCGGTAGGGTTGTTGATTCCGAGTGCCAGGTTCCAATCCTGTTGAGGAAGGACTGGTTCCATTGGAGGTGCTACAAGAATATTTAACCTCTGGTGCAAGAGGTTAATTTCTTGGAAGCTGTTTTCAAGTCCCATCGTTAGATCGTTAATACGGTCGATTAGGACCTCCTCTACTGAAGTCATTTCGTCGAGAGCCTCCCTTAATGCTATCACATAGTGTACAAGTGTAGCTTCAATGGAGGGTCTTCTTCCTCTACGGCTGTTTGGCGAATGCACAGGAGATGTTTCGCTGTTTTCACTCGTCATCTTACGAAAAATAAACTAGAAATAGTTTATTTAATGAAACAGTAACCGGACACGGCCCCGTGCTCAGTGAGCACGGCCCCGTGTTCATCTTTCTGCAGAGTTTTGGAACAAGGAAACTTGGATTTTTAAGTTATTTTCTGAACGTTGTGGGGCCTTTTTGGCTACTAATAACTTAAAACAATGTTTCATAACATGTTTTTACCAAGATTCTTTGAACAAAACTCATTTATCCCTACCATAGAGTTGGAGGAATTCCAAACTTTCAATGGTAGCTCTTGGAGAAAGATGAAGAAGAAGGAAATGGCTAAAAGAGGAAAGGACAACATGGGTTGTTGGAACCTTCTTTTAGACTTACCTAGGATAGTTTGAGAGAAGATTCCTGCAAATCTCTGCCCCAAGTTGGTCCAAATGTGCAGAATTCTTGGCTGCATTTATAGAAAACGACAGCAACCTGGACACGGCCCCGTGTTCAGTGGACACGGCCCCGTGTGCAGGTAGAGTTCTGACACAGTTTGTCCGTATTCTGACGTACTGATCAGAATGGAATCTTTCGATGGACACGGGGGCGTGTTGACTGGGCACGGCCCCGTGTCTAGGGACTGTTTTATGAAGTTGTCTAGTTTTTTAAGGAACTTGTTAGTATCGGGTGGCTCCTGACTGGTTGGAACAACCCCAAAGTGCCTAATATACCTTAATTGTCCTAGACTAAGGCGAGAACGCAAGAGGTTGTCGGTGAGGGTAATTCCTATTTTCATTCTAGGTGGACAAGTCCAACCCTTTCCCGGGCTCTTGTTAAAGAAGGTATATGCCGAATCGCTCAGGTCTATGTATGCACCGAACGAAGTCGATGGAGAGTCCTTCACGGCACAATCGACACAGGGACGACTATCGTCCAAGTCTTTGCTAGGTACGAAGGTATTTTCGGGAGCAACGAGGTTGTCGGAATGCGGTTCCAACATTTCTTCATGGGTATCGTCTTGGGGTGGATCAATAAAATCCTTCCCAAGCTCTTCTATCCATTTCAGAATTAGCTCTTCTAGTTGAAATAACTCGCTAAGGAGCATTTCCCCTAGAATATCTGGCTGGGCGCATTCGAGGGAGAAATAGTGCTTATTTTTACTTTCGCCCCTCTTAAGGTTGTGAGAAGATGGTGGGTCCATGTAGTGGGGCCTATAATTTAGGAAGTAGCATTTTACTTCTTCATGTTCGCCACCACATAATTGACACCACGTACCATAAGAGTGCCGAAAGTAAAAATAATTACTATCACTCATGTTTATGTCAGAATTTACCAACCGTCGGGATCTAACGGTTCTGTTTTCAGTAACTGAAACTTGGGCACGGGGGCGTGTTGAGTGGACACGGCCCCGTGTTCAGCTTACTGTCTGATGTAAAACAGGATTGCCAGTTCCAATGATTGAGCACGGGGGCGTGTTCAGCGGGCACGGCCCGTGCTGAGCTCTGCAGAAGCTGAAAAACTAAGAAAATCCTAAAAAAATAAAAAGAAAAATAAAAGATGATTAGGCCGTTGATTCCTAACTTTCTTAAAATCCTTGTGTCCCCGGCAGCGGCGCCAAAAACTTGATGCGGGCGAAGTGTCGTATATTTTAGGTGTATATTTTAAGCCCTTTTTAACACTTATTTTAGCCAAGTTTTAAATTTATAAAACACGATATTTCACTGACACTAAACACACATATGGGCAAGTGCACCCATCGTTGAGTGTAGTATAGCGTTGGTAAGATACCGAGGTCGTCCAAGGACACAAGAGCTTTTAGTACCGGTTTATCCTCAACGTCTAACCAAAATAAAATTTTAGAAAAATGTTTTAAACTAAGAAAAATAAAACTAACTAAAATGCTGAAAATAAAAATAAAAATAAAAACAGATAGACAAGATGAATCACTTGGTTCCGACTCGTATCTAGTATAACCTTTGATTATTTCCGCACTTTTGCACATAATTAAGAGATTATCTTAGTTATTGTAGTAGGCCCCTCTTTTGAAGGCAACGTTACCCTCACCCCAGTAGTTTGAGTCAGCAGGGATACAATCCTAAAAGGGTGGATTATTGGAAGATAATGAATTAAGTTATTAATGCAGTATTGTGGTAGGCCCCGCTTTTGGCGGTGACGTTACCCTCGGCTAAGTAGTCTGAGTCAGCAGGGATACAGTCCTAAATAGCCGGGTTATAGTATTAATAGTAGTTAACTTATGAGGGGATCAAAGAGTTTGGACCCCCGCCATCCAATACCGTGAAGTATTGAAGGAGGTCCTACTAAATTTGACCCGGGTCCATTGCAGGACCTCTAAACGCTGAACAATGGCAAGACCTTTACCAAACCGTTCCCTTAACCCCCTACCAGGTAGCCAACATATCTCCATATAGACCGTGGAGATATGAATGGTGAAAATCCTTTATTTTATATAGACAGTAAAATAATGCCAAGACACCACGGGCAAACGATAAGGAAAGATCACCTTCAACATAAGTAACTAGTTATTAAAGTCATTAATACAAAACCAAATAAAAAGTGCAAAAGATTAGAAATAAAAAGTATTATACTAGACACTTTGTCTTCACCAAGTGATGTAAGAGACTTAGGCAAACATGGCCTTGATTGTCAAGAACTCTTACGATCAATCTTGGATCCCGAGACGACTCACACACTCTACGATGGACAATGGATGATGGTGGTGGATGATGGTGTTGTGATGGTGGTGGGTGGTGGATGAAGTGTGAGAGAGGTGGTGTGCCAAGGGATGAGATGAAATGAATCCAAGCACTCCTATTTATAGGCTGAACAGAGAGCTGGACACGGCCCCGTGTCCGCTGGACACGGCCCCGTGTCCGTCTGACACTCTCTCTCCTCATTAATTGTAATTCGCAATTACAATAAATGTGCCTGCTGTACTTTCGACACGCCCCCGTGTCCGCTGAGCACGGCCCCGTGATGGGCAATAGAAGCTTCTATAGGTTTGTCTTTTCTGCTGCTTCTTGGGCACGGCCCCGTGCTGGCTGAGCACGGCCCCGTGATGGGCAATAGAAGCTTCTATAGGTTTGTCTTTTCTGCTGCTTCTTGGGCACGGCCCCGTGCTGGCTGAGCACGGGGCGTGTTCAGACTTCTGTTTTCTCTATTTTGCTTTGGAAGGTGCCGTTGAGGGTCCGGGCAGTCCACTAATGTTCCCTTTCTTGTATTTATGTTGGATTTAGCTGTCTTTTTGCTTCTTTTGCGTTTTTGAGCTCATTTAATCCTGAAAATACAAAAGGAAGACAAAAACACTCTTTTTCCAATATTAGCACTAAAAAAGGGTTAGTTTTATGCCTTATTTGATGTAATTTATATGTTGCATTTTATACACATCAATGTTCGTTCGTTAAGCCATGTATCGTATTATTTTCCATCGCGGGCCTCTCGGCATGTATGCGAAGATTTGGGGTAATACTCCCAAATATCCTAGACTTTGTATATGTGTATCGCGACCACCCTGGCATTACTTGCGAAGTTTTAGTATCTATAGTTCGCGGGCCTTCCCAAGGCATGTGTGCGAATGATTAGTCATAATATCGCAGCCAATCCCTGGCGTGTGTGCGAAGATCAGTTCAAATGGGTATACAAGTCTAGCCGTATCTTATCTTTACTCTTCCTCTCCCGAGGACCATATCATTAGGTTCGATTAACTAAGTATGTACAATAAATCATTCAATCCCATTCCCACCCTGGGAACCCCATGCCTTGGCTGTGTGAACTCACCTTGGTTTGCTCGGTATGCTAAGTATGTGCTCAAGTAAATCAATCACGTCCTAAATACGCACGTATGCATAATCAGTTTATATCCAACTTGTTCACGTATAGATATAATCATAGAAGTACTAGCATGTAACCATTATCATATAAGTCATGCACATCACTGAACAGTAGTTAAATATCTCAGTTAACTTCTAACAGAGTTAAGTCAGGTTACTGTGCAAAATATTCAAGTCGGCGAAACACAGGTTGGCGAAACACATAAGTTGACGAATCACAAATATTGACGAAACACATATCCTGTTTCGTCGAGTCTTGTTTGGCGAAACAAGATTTCTATCTCGTCAACTTTCCTTGGCGAAACACTTTCTGTTTCGCCAAGATGTCTGTTTCATCGAGTTATCAGTTACGTCATATAATCAGTTACGTACAGCAAACCCTAACTGCCGTCAGCACTAACATCGATTAAGCAGAGATCATATAGCACAGAAATCATCATGAGTTAATCAACAGAAATCATACGGTGCTTATCGAATCAATATACATAGTTCCCTCACTAAACATTCGATTGACAAGAACATCAAACCCATTCACATGCAATATAGTATCAGATTCATCAATATCAGTAATCAATCAGCAAGGCATCATCATCAACAATCACTTACAACATACATCATTCTGACCTTAACAGTTTATCAATTTCCGATTCGATTTCATAAGTATTTCATATATATATTTAACGATCGAAACATCGGTTTATAATACAATATCAAACCCTATTCATCAACATGACAAGAACCCTAATTCATACAACATGTAGTGTCGGTTACAAATATGCATCAATATACGAAATCATATAAACACATATACGGATGAAAGATAAATCAAAACACATAGGTTTACTAACCGAACAATGATTAGATCGCACAAGAGTTTCCGGTGGGTTCTAGTTTGCCGTCACACAGCAGAGCGTCCTCTAGGGTTTCTGGTTGCCAAGATAATAACGAATGACCGAGTTCCCTAATGTATACATCGACGTAACACTACTGGGCTTCGCGTAGTAGTTGGGCCGGCGAAACAGTTCATCTCGTCAAGATGGATTTGACGAAACAAGCTTCTGTTTCGTCGAGCTGCTATTGGCGAAACACATCATGTGTTTCGTCGAGCCTATTCACATGCTTAACAGTTGATGCTTTTCTACTAGGCCTCAATTTATTATACAATCACATACATGTAATAATCACAACGTGTTTCATTATGGCACAACGTATACAGTTACAAGTCGAACAAGTAAACAACCAAATAGTCAAAGTCAAAAGTCAAAGTGCAATAAATGCGAAAGTGAAATGTCGAAACTCGAGTTGTCACAACCTGTATGGTACCAAGTGTACGATCTTCACCGATCATAGGAGCCTACAGCATATCTTTAATCAGAAGGAACTTAATATGCGTCAACGCCGATGGGTAGAACTTCTCAACAATTACGACTGTGAGATTCGTTATCACCCAGGCAAGGCAAATGTTGTTGCCGACGCACTCAGCAGACGGAGCTATCTGCTTAGCACTCGTAATGTTCAAGCCCAATACGATCTCGAGTCCCTCATCCGCGAAGCTCAGCACGCGTGTTTCAACGAACGCACTCTGAAGAAAGAAAGAATCTACCACGATGGAGCCCAGCTTGTGAGCAAGTCGAATGGGATATTCCACTTTCTGGACCGAATTTGGATCCCCAAATGGACCAATTTGCGACAGATCTTCATGGACGAAGCCCACAAATCCCGGTATTCTATTCATCCCGGTGCTGACAAAATGTACCAGGACCTTCGCTATAAGTACTGGTGGCCGGGCATGAAAAGGGATATTGCTCTCTATGTTGGAAAATGCCTGACCTGTGCGAGAGTTAAGGCTGAACATCAAAGACCCTCTGGCTTACTCGAACAACCACCAATCCCCATGTGGAAGTGGGAGAGTATAGCTATGGACTTCATAACAAAGCTACCACACACGTCATCAGGTCACGACAACATTTGGGTTGTGGTTGACCGTTTGACTAAATCAGCTCACTTTTTGCCAATACGGGAAGACTACAAGGTAGAACGATTAGCCCGAACCTACACCGACGAGATCATTTGTAATCATGGGACGCCTCACGACATCATCTCTGATCGTGATGCTCGGTTTACCTCGCGACTGTGGTAAACGTTTCAAACGGCACTCGGTACATCGCTCAATCTAAGTACCGCTTTCCACCCTCAAACCGACGGTCAGACTGAAAGAACGATTCGTACTCTTGAAGACATGCTCCGTTCGTGTGTCATAGACTTCGGTGGTAATTGGGATAAATACCTGCCGTTAGTCGAATTCTCGTATAACAACAGCTATCATTCCAACATTCAAATGGCACCATTCGAGGCTTTATACGGAAGAAGATGTTGATCGCCTATTGTGTGGCACGAGATCGGTCACTCACAATTAACCGGTCCTGAGCTATTACAAGAAACGACAGACATAATTTTCCAAATTCGAGACAACCTGGTTAAAGCTCGGAATCGACAGAAAAGTTATACCGATAAACGACGCAAGCCCCTTGAATTTGACGTTGGTGACTACGTACTCCTAAAGGTATCACCTTGAAAGGGTGTGGTCCGATTCGGTAAGAAAGGGAAGCTCGCGCCTCAATATGTTGGACCTTTTAAGATTCTGGAAAGGATCGGAAAAGTCTCCTACAGACTCGAACTACCGAAGGAACTTAGTAACGTCCACCTGACTTTCCACGTGTCAAACCTCCGAAAGTGCCTAGCCGACCACGACTTACACGTTCCTCTCGATGACCTCCAGGTAAACGAAACACTACACTTCGTGGAGAAGCCTGTCGAAATCATGGACCGTCAAACCAAGCAACTCAGGCGCTCGCGCATTCCTATTGTGAAAGTCCGATGGGAAGGCAAACGAGGCGCAGAGTTCACTTGGGAACTCGAAAGCGACATGAAGGCGAAGTACCCGCAGTTATTCAAGGAGAAAGTCTAGAGAGAGAAAGTGATTCACGGTGTTGTACAACTTTCGGCCTAATTTCGGGACGAAATTCCCTAAACTAGGGGAGGCTGTAACACCCCATGTTTTCAAGAAGTTAAAGTCAACGACCGATTTCGCGCAACTTGACTTGTAATAGATTTCTTTTATTTTAGCTATTATGTGGAGTAAGTGTCTATAATTACAATAATCGACGTGTGGTAATCGCAATCTAATCGACTTACGACTGTGAACCATAGGAAGTAACAATACGATAAAGTTAACTAAATGATAATCAAACTATCCTAATCAAATCGACATCGAATCGCAAATCGAACTACGTATATTAGTTATTATTATACGTGTGTGTGTGCCTTATGTGTTACTTGTGCATGTTCATTTATGTTATATGTGGTAATCAATCGAAACGCAATCGAACTCGAAATGCAATCGAACTCAATCGACATCGAACTCGAATCACTTTCCCCTTTTGGAATCCTATAAATACCCATGTCACTCTCAAACCTTTCTACTTTTGGAAACCTCTGTCCGACCAGCGCGTGTTCCTCACTTTTTCTCCGATTTCTCTCAATCCCGGTAAGATCTCGTCCTAAATCTTGTACTTTCTTGATCTACACGCACTCCTACACCTTTCTATCTTTTAAATCTTAACTTTTAACCGTGAAATCACCTGATTTCGGGTGTTATAGGATGACGTCATCATGTGTTCTTGAAGAACTTCATGTTTTGACTCCAATCCACCTAGAACAACCTAGATCTAACCGATTTCCACACAAGTACACAAAGATCCTGTAGAGATCTCTACATAAACATAGTTGAAAAGGATTGAAAGATGGTTTCTAACTTTCTTCCAACTCTTTTACACTCAATGCACTCAAAACCGATAGAATCAGACTTTGTTCTAGTCTCCTACTCACTCTTAGTGTTGTACTAGTTCAAGATCTGGATTCTACTCACGAGACCACCGATTTCGGATTAAACAAGAACAACCGTCTTGAGCTGGTAACCGGCCGAACAAGGGTGATTCCTGGTCGATTTGGTCACGCGGGTCAAAATGGAGTTCTATTGGTTAACACGTTGTCAACACGTCTCGATAAAACGACAAACAATCAAAATGACCAAGTGTAGGACGAACGGAACAATCGGAACGGAATGCTATCCGACCAGACTACCGTCCGACCGGATGACCATCCGAACGGATTGCTGTCCGAACGGATAACACCTTGGGTCCCACACCTCATCAACTCTAACGGAAGTTTGAGTATCGAACGAATTGCCATCCGATCGAACTACCATCCGACCGGATTACTCTTCGGATCATGAGATACTAGGACTTTAAAGACTTAAACAATTTTCAACATGTTCATTAACAGGGTTGCCACCCGGTCGAATGGACATCCGACCGAGTGACTCTTCTGCTATGAATTGTTTTCACAAAGTAACCTCATCACTAAGGTCGCCGTCCGACCGGATTACCGTCCGATCGACCGACTTGAAGAATAGAGATACTTCAATGTTTTTAATGCTACAACGAAAACTTCAAAGGACAAGCCATCATACACAAACACATTCATCTCATAGGAAGAAACAATCCACTCGAATAGTCATCCGACCGGATGATCATCCGAACGGATTGTTATCCGCACGATTAGCCGTCCGATCGGATTACCATCCAACCGAACTGCTATCCGACCCATTCACCCTTTGTATCGTTTTACGCGTCACTTATCGTTATGCTATCAATCCATTCAGGCTAACTTTACTCGCTAAGCGCTCCCTTCAATCCATCAACCGTTGTGAGTATACTAGAACCCTTTTTGCTTTATGTACTTTTGGGTGTTACATACGTTACAACTATTCAAATCACATCAAACACACTACTCAATACTATTTGAACGCTAACCGTTAATGCATGTTATACGTGGCTTATGAAAGCTTGTTTGTTATGTTTACACATAGAATGTTGTCTACCTGCCTTAGCAACGATAGTACTATAGTTTGGACTCAGCACCCGTTCACACGGGGGTTGTTAAGGACAATTACTTGCATGGATTACGGTGGTAATCATGTATTGCGAACTGCCTCGGGCAGTCAACCCGCAGTCATTGGTATCGATGGATCTATGTCGATAACTAACGTGCTTCATTTCACTATGTGTACGTGCTGGTTATGCGTAAACGAATTCGAACTTTATATGCTATTATCAAACTTGTACGCTCACCTTTACATTTTATGTATTGACTTTTACTTTAACGTATGTGACAGGTGCTTAGGAAGTTTACATGCTTAGCTTGCTGTGAACTTGAGGCTAGGAAAGGTCTAGGATGCTCTCTGTGCTGTGATGAAATCGAAGCTAGGAAAAGAGGTCCTAGAAACTAATAAATAAACTATCTATGTATAAATCTGAGTTGTCGGAACAGAACTACTTGACTAGATTTTGTCTGTAATAATTTGTTTGCCTTTTAAGGCATGGTATGGGACATGTCACTTTAAATTAATTGGTAATGATAATTGTTATGGAAACTTCTGGACAATCTGTTTCGCTCAGTGCCATACCCCGATGTTTTCGCCATCGGTTGGGGTGTGACAGTAATTTACAATAGACCCTGCAATTTAATGTATTTTAATCAGTTTCGTTTCCCGGACTCGTTAGACACGTTTTAAACCCCGTATGACTAAAGCATTTCATGTAAATGAAATGTAGGTACATTTTCGATGCCGGAAGACGATCAAGATCAACGAAGAACCGAACACCATAAAGATTCATGCTTCCGCACATTGCCTCGTCGTAAATTTAAACGACGAATCTGATCACGTTATGTTGAATAACTTATGATTTATAAAAGTTTTAATAAACCCCTATTTTTATAGTATGTGTAGTCTTAACTATTCATCTAATTGTTGGTTATTACATATAAAACCGTTAAATAGTAACTAGGGTGTTACAAGTTGGTATCAGAGCCCTGGTTTAAGATATTCAAGTATGGTGGGGAAAACCATGCTTGGACTTAAACCTTACGCTCTTGATAAAGATTAGTGTTCGGTTCGAGGCTTGATCGCAAATCTGGTAAGTACATGTATGTTGATGGTCAGCGTGTTAAGGTGTTGTAAACAACACATAGGGTTATCGTGTAATACACGTTACCCCAATTAAATGATTGAAGTAGTTGACGAAACTTCGCGCATTGACGCGTGTAGTAGAAAAAGTCTTGTATTATAATACGGGCAATTATTGAAGTTGACATTACTAACTTTTGTTAATGTTTTAATTTAAGGACACTCGCGTCTGAAGATGACGAGAGATGAATGAATTGCGGATATGATAATGGAACGGTCTGAGGTATGACAAGAAGAGCGTACTCATCAAGGACCTAAATCGCGTAACAATCGCAAAGAAGTAATGGCAAGGAAAGCCCGTTAGGGCAAGCATTTACCAGGTGCGCATTTTAAATGATTACGTGAATAGTAATATGCAACAAATACGTAGAGATTTAAAGTTGCATATGTAGATTAAAAACTTGGAAAAACCCGAATAGAAAACCTATCCGGGATATTGTTTCCAAGAGAAACAAATAGGGGCATTACTTACATGGGGTGTAATGTGAAAATTATAAAAAGGTCATGGATACCAGGTATTGATCGCTTACTCTGGCCAAGTAAGTGGTGAGCATGTGGTACCATGAACTTTTTATGATGGACATGCTTACATTCGATGTAGTAAGGACGGGGTGAGTGGGATAAATTAAAAAGTACCCAAATGAATCAAATGAGTAAAATATTTGATAATAATGTAAACGCAAGCCTGAAGACGGAAGCGTATTACGTTAGTATAACGAGCCCAAGGGAGGGGACAATAATCAAGTAAATGAAAATACGAACCGACCACTAAGAATGCTAAGGCATAGAGGATAAAGTTGACTATCAAAAGTGGTGAAACTCACACGAACAAGTTAAACGAGTTAGATAAAACGTAATATTGGAAAGGATAATGAGCCCGGTAATGGGACGAGATTGAATACAAATATAGGCGCAAACCGAATAAAGGAAAGCGCGAGATATTAATGAACCCATGTAATGGGTTGGAATTAAATATGAAATGATTGCAGTCACGAATCACAGTCGGAGTGAACGAAATTTTGATGCGATAGCAAATGATTTTCGAACATAAAAAGGACGACCTACGGGATTAATTATAACCTTCGGGTATAAACAGTGTAAAGGTCTACGGGACTAAAATGACCCACGGGTCATGAATAAAAAGGAAAAGGATCATAAAGGCAACGCCCTAAAGAGGTGAAAGCCTAAAGAAATAGCCTACGAGGCTAAGTGAAAGAATCTACGGGTTACTTAGACAAGCGAGGGAACCAGTAGAGAATCCCCGCGTAAAACAAGGACTGCAAAAAGGATAAATGTCAAGTTGTCAAATTCGTTTGACATAAAAATATATATATAAAACGTTAAACTAAAATTCAGTTTTAGTAAAAAAAAAACAACGTTTTATTAAACATATATAGTATGAGATGATTGGGAATTAAACCTAAAACCCGACGTGACGCGATCACGGTCAAGAAAGTTATGTGGAATAAAATCACATAGTAGCGTCTAATCAGTGAGACTGGTTAAGGTCAATACTTAAATTAAGAAAATGTTCAACACGCTATTTATATTAAGATTAGCGTGAAATAAACATAGTTGATAAGCGTCTATGACCAAGTGGCCAACTGGCTACTCAGTCAAGCTAAACAAAAAAGGTAAGTGAGTACAAAGCGGCAGTGATGGTCCATGAGGTCATAATAACGAAAAGTATTGATCGCCTATACTGAGCAATCACAAGACAACACAAGCAAAGTGTTGGGAAGTCAGTTCGAGTAAAAGCACGATAAAAGAATAAAGCCGAGAGGTATGTGGTATTATGCCTTGTAGAAATTCGTTAATAGCACATCTAGATAGTGCTAAATAAATAAGATAAAATCAGGAAATTCATTTTGCGGCGAATTTTGTATGAATGAACCAAATGAATAAGTTCGTAAAGGGGTGAAAAAAAAAATGAAAGATCTCACTAGAAACATCCAAATGGGTGAAAATAACGGATTCACAAAGAATCCGAAAGTATAAAGGCGATGAATTTCGCTAAGTTAATCAAACAAGTCGAAATAACAAGATGGCGTTATTCCGAGTTACGTAAATTCGCATAAAAGATACATATGTTGTGTAATTAAAAGATGTTACCATATTTGTCTGATGACACTAACAAATGGTCAAAGTATGAGTAATGCTTAGAAGGTTACTCAGTTTATGTACATTGGGTTTGAAACTCAATAAATTATGTAAGAAAAGGTTTCGAGGACGAAACCTCTTTAAGGGGGGTAGACTTGTAACACCCCGAAAACGGGTTTGGTAATCAAACCCCGTTAATACTAAAAGACGGGTAAAGTACCGTTAGTGGTAAGAGTAACCGATAAATATTAGGATTTAAACAAATAATCCTAATATTAAATACAACGTGAATAAATGCTTTTAAGGAAATAAAGTTTATAAGAAGTTTGAATTAACGGGACTTAAAATAAACTGAGTCATAATTTCCCCGAACCCACTAAGTTAACTAGGAATATTTAACCTAGTTAATAAGTGGGAATAGTATTAGAAATAGTTAGATTGTGTCCTACTTAATAACTAACTAAACTGGAGGGACCAAAAGGGGAAATACTAAAAGATTGGGTTTATTAATAAAACAAAACACAACACACACACCAAGTGTGTGTGTGTGTGTCGACTTCGGCTGGAGAAAACAAGGGGAAACCCTTGTTCATCAAAGATCACCAAATTGAAGGAGTATTTGGGTCTCAAATTCGTGCATGAACGCATAGAAACGATCACCAAGTCATGGGGATCACAAGGTATGTCACAAAACCTAGATTGGTTGAAGTTGAAATTTGAGACAAGTAGGTTACTTGCAAATAAATTGATGGATTATGATCCAAGGATGAAATTAGGAATGATTTTATGTCTATGAGTAAACCCTAGTCATTTACTTATTGAATTGAGGTTCATAATTGTGAATTTCATGATTATCCATTTATGTGTTAAATGGGTTTCGTAGAAATAAGATGAACCCTAGAATTATGACTATTAAAATGGTGTTAACTGATTTCCATGAGATGAATCTGAGAATAGTATGCATGCTAGACATAATGGAATTGAAATTATGTTTATGTTTAGTATAAATAACTAGTTATGAACTAGTTGTAAATGTGTAAAAATTTATGCACATTAGGTGTTTGTTAAAATGCCTAAATGAGAACTAAAGTGTTGAAATTAGAGTGAAAATGTGTATTTGAATGATATGGCAATTACGCGTAATATGAAGTGATAAGGGTTCTAAATATTATGTTGATTTAGACTTAATGTTATAACCCATGTGATCAAAAAGTAGTTAACTTTAGATAAGCTAAGTTAACTAATCATGAGGTCGAATAGTAGCTTCGGCATAGAAAATAAGTGAGGTGGAATAGTCGTGATTTTTATGACTAATTTAACCGCCTTGTAAATGGTTGAAAATAGTTTGACGCCTAACGAGCTAAGTGGAGGCTTGGGAAAGGAAGCGGGTCAAACAAATCAAGAATGGAGGAAAAGCATAATTCGGATGCAAGGTAAGTATAGCTTACACTAGTCTTAAATTGTGGAATATTCTCTTATCATATAAATTACGAATGAGATAACTAAACAATTGAAATATGATGTTCCGTCGTGTAGTCGTACGGAACAAGATAATCAAAGATGAAAGAAACCATAATAATGGTTAAAAAGAAGTAAATCGATAATTCGGTCATATTATGACGAAAGGAAAAATGAAATTTTAATGGTTACCTTTTATAGTAAGCCAAAACAAATAATAAGGGCAAAACATTAATTTAGTCACACGTTGATAATAACCGTTAGTTTCAAAAAGACGCTTTTCCGCGTAAGACATAAAGAGTCGAAAATGGTAATAAACTATTTATAAGTAAAATGACCGTACGGTGTTAAACAGAACGAGTCATGTAGATGAGATGATAATAAATATCATCTCACATAGATAAACGGTCAATTCGGCCAAACGGATCAAAAGGTGTAGACATCACCTTTTGACAATATCGACTAATGATTCTTTTGTCGAGTTATATGCTTACAGGAATAGATATCCAATGGATACTCGCATCGTTCTTAATTAGCGATTATAAAGCAAGGTATTAAAACCAGGTAATAAGTTGATCCGAGCCAGGTATGTATTATAGATCAACTCATCATTTAGAACTTGAAGTTCTATGAGTGTTAGGCAAAGTAAAAAGGACATTCGGTTACCTTAAAAGGTAAACCGAAGTATTTAAATTTTAGACAGAGTGTTTTGAAAACAAGATTTGGTTAAAAATGAGATTTTGGGCGTGCATGGCTTATGCAAGCCCTTCGTCGTAAAAGAAGGGTTAAAAATGACCAAAACGCCCTTGTAAGCAAAATTAAGCAAACAACCCTTAGAAGTCGCTTGAAAACGAGTTTTACAATCAAGTCAATACTTAGAATAAGTATAAAAGCGAAAGATGTAAATCCTTGGTCAAAAGACTCTATACGAGTCTTTGTCGTAAAATGATAATCCGAGGGGTAAAACTCGGATTATATAGATCGCCACATTAAACCCATCACAAATATAGTTGTGATGGAAGATCATTTGATAAATAATGTGGAAATAAGATGCTAGAAATAAATGAGTGTGAAATATTGCGTAAAAGTGCTTAAATGCCCTTAACGGGTTAAAATTTGGTAAAAAGGGTAATAAGCCGAAAACTTGAAAGTCTTAAACTTTGTTAATCCGGATGTTGGATTTTAACTCCATATGATGGAGGATCAAATTACAATCACGTAGGTAGAAACGGTAGGTCAAACGGATAAGCGGATTAAAAGTTATAAAGGTTTTCGTTTAGAGAACGACAAACTTGGAAAGACCTGCAGAGGCCACCGTAAGTTACGGTAGCGCCTAAAAGTCTTTACGCCACAAACCCCCTGCTTTACGGTGGGAGAATCAACATTCAGGGGCTACCGTAAATTACGGTAGCCACCGTAATTTACGGTAGACCCTGCAATTTAATGTATTTTAATCAGTTTCGTTTCCCAGACTCGTTAGACACGTTTTAAACCCCGTATGACTAAAGCATTTCATGTAAATGAAATGTAGGTACATTTTGGATGTCGGAAGACGATCAAGCTCAACGAAGAACCGAACACCATAAAGATTCATGCTTCCGCACATTGCCTCGTCGTAAATTTAAACGACGAATCCGATCACGTTATGTTGAATAACTTATAATTTGTAAAAGTTTTAATAAACCCGTATTTTTATAGTATGTGTAGTCTTAACCATACATCTAATTGTTGGTTATTACATATAAAACCGTTAAATAGTAACTAGGGTGTTACACCCTCGATGGCCCATTTTGAACGAGCTCTTTGCTTGAGATCAAATTCTTCCTATTCTCCACTTCTTTGATGACTTTCCTAAGTCCACTCTTCCTCTTCCGATAGATCCCTCGATTCTAAATCTATTTCCAATTGCTCAAGTTCAGCTAATGCCAGTCTTTCAACTTCATTCTCCTTAGCTAAAAAATCCTCTTTCCAAGTCTTTAGAAAAGATCTAATACGGTTAAATTTGGCTGAAAGATACGAGTCAGGGGGGCAAAAGGAACTATTTACAACATGGAGTAACTTTTGTTTCTTCCTTTTTTATGGTTTAATGTAATGTTTTGAGCAATTTTGTCTTGTTCGTGTTTCGACTCCATTGTCGAAAAATATTGAATCTGTCAATATCAATGTTTTAAATATCGGTTAAACCGACCGGTTATATCGGTTAAACCGGATACCGGACATGGGTTCGGTATAATAAAGGCCGGTAAAACCCGAGTACGGTATGTCTTACGTACCGACGGTAAATCCGGTTCTACCGGTTCAAACCGTTGAACCGGTTTGCGTCATCTTAAAATCTTATTTTATAATTTTAGTAAAATACGATATTAAGGTTACGCTGACCTTCTATATTTCCGGTAGTTAACCTAGTGTCTTCCATTCTAATATTTCAATGGATGTTGAAATTGTTATCCACCTCGTCCAATGTAATATTGTTTATAAGTACTAAAAATGCTCTTAAAATACTTAATATTTTATAAGAAAATAGTTGTCTTTTAAATAAAACCATGATTAATTACATAAATCTTAACTGGGATTGGATTGTTTTTTGAGATAAATTTGTATTTAATGTAATTATAGGGTTAGCTATTAACCTGGTATAACCGCCCAGTACAACCCGGTTCAACCAGGTCAACCATTTCAGAGCTCAACCTGTTATGATTTAAAAACTGTTTTTTAAAACATTGGTCTATAATATATATATATATATATATATATATATATATATATAGAAAAAGTATATTGTACATTACGGCTTAACGTACTTCACGTACAACAACGTGCGTGATTTGTTCTATAACATGCGTGATTATTGTTTTCAATATGCGTGATTATTGTGTTTCAACATGCGTGATTTTGGATTTTTGAGTTATAACGTGCGTGATTTTAAAATGAACGTGCGTAATTACCTGTCGTACGTGATGTACGTTAAGCCGTAATGTACGTTAACCTTCCTCTCTATATATATATATATATATAGGTAGAAGATCCTGTAAAAAGTGCTCAAAGTGTGAGAAGTGTATTATAACACTATATATAATACTATATAACACCATATAAACATCGTATAACAATATGTAACACCATATAATACCATATAACACTATGTAACACTATATATCATTATATAACAAATTTAACACTATAGGTTGTCTGATAGCATGTCTATGATAGATGTATAGTGTTATATTTGTTATATAATGATATATAGTGTTACATAGTGTTATATGGTATTATATGGTGTTACATATTGTTATACGGTGTTTATATGGTGTTATATATTATTATATATAGTGTTATAATACATTTCTCACACTTTAGGCCCTTTTTACACTATCCTTACCCTATATATATATATATATATATATATATATATATATTGACTTTGATATAAACTTAATAGTCAAAACTGGTGTGCTATTTTCCAAATGTAATAATACTAGTTAGATGCACCGCTCGCGTTACTGGGTGATCGCCGAATAATTCTCAACCAATTAAAAAAACAGTATTATACTTTTGGTAGAAAGAAAAACTAAAACGATGAGAAGACCGTAATTTTGAGCGAGGGTAAAATCTTAATTTTTAGGTAGGGGAAAATCATAATTTTATTTTGAATGGTGGGAAAATGTATTTTTGAATTGAGGGTAAAAGCGTAATTTTAAACTAGGGGGAGAATCGTAATTTTGAGCTGGGGCGAAAGCATATTTTTAGTTAGAACTGGGGGAATAAACGTAATTTTAAACTGGGGACAAAACCGTAATTTTAAAGTGGGTATAAAATACTAAGCTGGTGTAAAATCGTAAATTTTAGCTAGGGGGAAAACGTATTGTTATTTTTAACTGTGGCGAAAACGTAATTTTGGCTGAGGGTAAAGTCGTTATTTTTTAACCAAGGGCATAAGCGTAAATCTGAGCTGGGGGCAAATGGTGTAATTACAATTTGAAATTGGGGCGAAAGCGTAAATTTTTAACTGGGGGCAAAACCGTAATTTTAAAATGGGTATGAAATAATAAACTGGTTGGTACAATAAGAATTGGTCGCCGCCAATAATAAACTGGTTGGTACAATAAAGGGTGCTACTTTCTACACCCCCCTATTTACTTTTTTCACCCCCTCCTCTCACATACTTACAGGTGGGGCCTGCGTGGGACCGACAATTTTCCTCTCACAAGGGGGTATAATCAGGAAAGGGGAGGTGCGTATAGAATGAGCCTTATAGATATAGGAAATGGCTTGAACGTCTTTTTCTTTGACAATGATCATTTCATGTCAAAATTGACTTTAAATCTACCAAAAATATTTTCAACCTTTATTTTCTCATCTTAAAATAATACAAGTTGTTTTTTATAATAAGTAAATAATAACATTTTTCTCAGGGATATTTTCAATCAAGTTTGAAAGTTTACTCACTAGCCATCGTTATATATCATTTGTGAAAAGTAAATTCTGATATATGTGCTTTATAAATTTTGTCTTAAATTTAAATAAAATACTAAATCGGGTAATTTAGTTTTCAGTCGAATACCATAATAAAGTGCGTATATTAATTAAAATACTAGGTTAGAACCCCATGATTACACGAGTTTTATAAATGTATTTTATATAAAAAATAATAAAAAAGAAACATCTTTAAAAAAACTCGTATATTGCACGTGTTAAATAAAATATAATGTCATACGATTACACAAACAGTCATCAAGATTTATCTTTAAGAATAAAACATTCAAAACCATTATTGCAATGCATCTAAAAACACTTACATTTTGATAGAAGCATATGACTGACCTGAGTAATTTTTAATTACACTGAAAAACATACAATAATACAATTATTAAGTATATATCAAACGAGAACATTTGATTTCTAATTTACCATAATTTCAATCATCGAACTCCAATATATATATATATCTACTTATAATATCTAAATTTTGTTTAAAATTAATTATAGAAAAACAAATATATATATATATATATATATATATATCTACCTATAATATCTAAATTTTGTTTAAAATTAATTATAGAAAAACAAATATTTATTCTTATCTAATTTTTTGTTTAAAATTATTATTGTTATTATTATTATTATGATCATAATAGAAATAAACGTAAATATCCTTATCTATTTTTTGTTTAAAATTATTATTATTATTATTATTTAATATGATCATACATAAAAACAAACGTAAATATTCTTATGTATTTTTTTGTTTAAAATTATTATTATTTAATATGATCATATAGAAAAACAAATGTGTACTCTTATCTAATATTTTGTTTAAAATTATTATTACTATTTAATATGAGAGATAAATAGAAAAATAAGGCGAGACCAGGAAGTGACAGTATCCAAAAAAGATTTTCATTTATTTGTATAGAAAGAATAGTTATATCATTACGATTTGTTTGTCTTTAGCTATGCATCAATATAAATTTATAAGAAACTAGACTCTATCCAATATAATATATTAAATTAGACATGACTAAGTTTTGTTTTGTTTTGTTTTTTATTAAAGTTATATCAAGAAGCAGATAAATATCAAAGTTATGTTAAGAAGTAGATAAAAATAAACACATCATTACATAAAAGATTATATATTATAGATAAAAAGGTATTTTATATATCAAGAAGCAGATAAATATCAAAGTTATGTCAAGAAGTAGATAAAAATAAACACATCATTACATAAAAGATTATATATTATAGATAAAAAGGTATTTTATATAAAAAATCATATTTCACGTCAATATAAGATTTTCTACGTGTTAAAACCTTGTCTCTTTTATTTTTTTAAAGGAAAAGTTCATTAAAAACATCGACTCGAAAACCAAGCAGCCAAACGCAACTTACATATTAACAAATTTACACCATGACTCCCATATAATATTCATATTCTTCGATCTATTTTTTTACCATAAGAAACCTAGCGACCTAATTTCGCTGAAAATGACGTTGATGTTTACGTGTCTGCCCGAGAAGATCAAACCGTTCCTAGCTTTCCATATACTCCAACAAATGAGAATCACAATACCGTGAGTCCTAAATGCTATCCGGATCACAATGGTTTGATTGCTAACACTCAAACACCTATTGATTAGATGTTTGAATGAGTAAAAGTTAAGAAAATCAAAAGATGAAGATTCTTGTATGGATCAAACAACAAGTGTTGTTTTTGTAATCCCAAATGATATAAACACTAAGGGCACCTGGATATTCGGATTTAGCACAAGAAACAGAATCACAACACAAGAGAAATCACCAAGAACTTGTCCAAGAACCTTGAACAAAGGATTACCATTGATCTACTATATATAGGCTTACAGACTGTCTGGCGTATGCCAGAATGATAAATACGTGGCGTCTGTCTAACTATTACATAATTGCACTTTAAACCCTGAACTTTCTAGAACATTCTAAAACATTGCTAAACAAACCAAAACCTACTAAAACCAAGTACCAACGATCTCAAAAGCTCTAACATACCGTGGTAAAAGTCCTTAGCCTGGCCTTCCAACCCGCACTAATTATGCACCTCTAGGATATCTCTAAACGAAAACGCGATGAGAGATGGAGTTTTACACCAGCCTTCGATCTTCTGCCAAATAACCGTCGAAACGCTGCAGGCTGTAGAGAGATGGTCTACCGACTCCACCCCCATGTTGCACAAAGGGCAACTACTGACTTCGACGTGTATATTCCTTCTTTAAAGCGCAACCCTTGTCGGAATCCTATCCTTTTCGGCTCTCCAAGCGAATAAGTTGCATTTCCTCGGCAACTATTTACACCATTCCCAAACATAACGAGAGATGTAATCGGATTTAATATCGATGATGCGCTTCACAGACCCAACCGAGAACTTCTCAGACACATCTCCTAGCCATTTCCACCCATCCCTTCTATTGGAAAACGAAACTGGTTGGAGCAAACAACAAAGATAGTTCCATTCAGCAAGCTCTTCATTAGTTTTCGGATTTTCCCTCCACTCCCCCATGCCAGTCGGGTTGGAAACAAGTCTTACAATACGATCTTTGACTTTGCACCTTTTATTTGATTCCAAACTAAACAAATTTGGGAATTCCTCTTTAAGCGGGATCGGCTTCAACCACGGGTCCAGCCAAAAGAAGATATTCGAGCCATCCCCGACTTCTCCTAACATTAAACTTCTAAGCAAAGTGTTTTCCCCTAGCTATCTCGAACTGATCTTGAAAATATTACTCCAAATGTAACGCCCTCCTTCTTCGTACTTTCCATGATTAGAAAACGTGTCTTGTATTTCTATTTTTGGAAGCTTGTTCCTATTGTATTTCGTATTTCGTTTCAAACCATTGTAAATTCGAGACTTCGATCATAATGAAATGCTATTTTTTTACATGCTTATACGTGTTTCAATACTCGGGTTATACGCTACCAATCTCGAGTGCGTACGCGGAACCGATATTCGACATACTGGTACTCATAACTTATACATGCTTGTTAACTATTAAATACGTGATTAAATTCTAATAATAATACCATAGTAATAATAATAATATAGTATATTGAATAGGAACGTAAAGTTCCATGACAAAAGAAAACAAAATAAAATAAAAAGAAAGGAAAACAGCACTTTGCGATTGGACAGGCCTTAGGCAGGGGCGGACCTGTAGTGTAAACGGGCGTAGCCCGGGCTATGGCTCAAGTTTTTACGAGTAGTGTAAAAAAAAAAATTCTGATTTTTATACACAGGACACCCCTGAACAAGTACGAGGACACCCCTAAAATTTTTTGGGATACCCCTGAGTTGAAGGTCTAGTTCCGCCACTGCGGCTTAGGGTGTAGGGAGTGGTTAAACACTTTGAGTGGCAAACCAAAAAACCGACCAATCAGAGCGCGCCATGTCAATCAGTCAAAAGTGTTTAAACTTTGGTGAAAAGTGTTGGCAATGGTTTAGACACTTGGTGAAGTGGTAAACTATTTTTTTTTAAAAAGCAAAAAGGTGTGATTGGTTGAGATAGGAATGGACCCCACCCACAATACCCTCCCTCTCTCTCCTTCCTCCCTCTTCCCGAATCGGTGTTCCCTCACCGATTTTCTACACCTTTTCGGCAAACAACATGCGGCAACATGTTGGCGGTGGGATGGTAAGCGGTGCCGGGTGGATTTACCGCCCCCACTCCAGACACCCTTAGGGATGAATGAATTGTTTTCTTTCAAACCTACTACACATTAGATATTTCAAATGTTAGTATATGTTTGACATATTAGATGAAAAATACACAAAAAAAAACAGTTACGGGCTGAAACAGCCTTTCCAGCCGCAACTATATGATTATTTTCGATTGTCTTTTTTTTATTAGTTTAACACCCAACTAATTCCATTAATTGCAACCCACTTAAACCCTAATCTTTTCCCCTATAAATACCACTTATAATCAGTCTCCTTACCACTTTACAAACTCATCTAAATCTCTCTCAAACCATCAAAAACGCAGCTGAATTTCCAGATTCGAGCAGATTGCTATCTCTTCACTAAAGTGAGCATAACTCACTCAATACTTATCCGATTTAGTCCATTATTTTTCCTATGTGCTTGGATTGACCTTAGCTTCGATTCCATAGGTTTTTCACAGTAAATAAGTCCCTGAAACTCCGGCAAAAAGGCTCCAAAATTCACTGTTCATTTCTGATTTCATCTAATCTTTACTAAACTTGTTCAACTTGAGTCTAACTCATCTCAAACCTATGTCCTTACACTTATAATCACTTCTATGGTTAGTTAGGCTTAAAAACAAGGTTGAGACATTCAAAATCAGAGGTTAAACCTCATATACATTCTGTTTTGTTTAGGGTTTTTAACCCACAAGTAATGTTTAAGTCCAAGACTTAATGTAGGTGTGATTATGGATTAACTTGGGTTGTCCAACATAAAATCCCCACATTGCTTGATGATTTCTTATAGTATAGATGTTTATATTCTTGTATTATTCATAGTTTGTGACCCTCCTTGTATGTTTTTACATCAAGTGTAGTGGTGAACACTTAGAGGTACCTAAATGGAAGACTTCTCTTCCTACCTCCTACATAACTTCCATGAAACTTAGAGGTACCTAAATGAAGATTTAATCTTCTACCTCATGCTTGACTAATGGACATAATAATACATATAATACTTATATATATACTATTCAATATTCGAACCCTTGATGGTGAACTTGTGTTCATTCGTCAAAGTGTTAGAATAACATCATCTAAGACATAAGACTTGTTATGATTCTAATGAGTATACTACTCATGAAAACATTAACCCTTGAGGTTTCATAGTGTCAAAAACAAGTACTTTGTGTTAAAGGATGGTTATTTTCGTATACATATGTTCTTGTGTTTAAATTTCTTAAATCTTTAATCTTCCGAATTCCCAAAACTCATACACTTTGTTTCTTCGTGTAGAAGGACTTGGTGTTCCTACCTCTTAATCAACAACAACTCACTCGCGGATTCATAAGTAGAAGACTTGCAAAACCGTGAGTATACTCACAACCCCTTTTTATGTTTACCACTTTTTGGGGTGTAACATGTTACATTATCAAATCACACTTAAACTTATTATTTATGCAATGCACGAAAACAATCCTTATACATGAATACTATGTTGTGATACTTGATTCTTATACGTGGACCATACTTATGTGATGTACTATAGTCATTAGCTTTATACGAGCCTCCATTTGACATGTATAGCGCTATAGGAGTAACGCACCGCCCGTAGACTAGTGGTCAGGTTAAATTATATCATTTTGCGTAAACAGAGGGTTGACTAGAAATATTGCATGCCATGTTATGTTGCTCTTGTATAAACTAAGTTGCCATGTGGATTCGTTTTTTAACTTTTAAACTTATACTTATACTTATACTTATTCTTAAACTTGTATACTCGCCTTTGCTTTTGCATTGAATTGTATTTTAAACATGTTACAGGTTGGGGATTGATGATGCTATGAAATGGATTAGCAATGATGCCTAGATACTCACTTAGACATTTAGGTTTAAAGTGTTGTATCAATTTTGTTATGGTTATGTTATGAACAATGTTGTTATTTGAATTTCCTTGTAATGTTTGACAATTTGACTATGAAATGAAATCGGTTGATTTAAATATTGTCACAAATAGTGTTATGAAGTCTCTTACAATCTCGAACTAGTCCCACTCTGATGTTTCCGCCATTGGTTGGGGTGTGACACCAAACCCCTTTAAGTGTTGACCGAACCGGAATGAAGTCTCAAGATAATCCGTGGAGATGAAGAGCGGATATTACTTTAACCCAAAAACTATCCCTATCTGTTTTATACATCCACCCCCCATTTAGAAAGAAGAGTCGTGTTAGTTTGACCGAGATTACACAAGCCGAGACCCCCGGCCCTTATCTCTTTGATAAAGTAATAAACTTGTATTGAATTGAATGGAGTATTTTGGATCTTTATTATTATTATTATTACTAGAATTACCACCCGCCGCAATGCGGCGGGGATTCATTAGTTATATAATGTTAGATTAAAGGCAAATGTTTCTCACATGACCATGAGACTGTGTGTAAAATCGAGAAAAAAATAACTAAGTCGATCTCTGACTCACACTTTGCGACAGACCTATCAAATGGGGAAAAATAGATGCGATGTAACGGACATGTCAAACAGGAAAAAAATAGATGAAAAAACGTTGAACCCCACATGCACGTTGCGGCGTGTTAACTCGGAAATTTAGAACGACACGTTAAACGGAGAACTTATGAAAGATGAAAGGTATATGATGTGTGCTAAACAGACTATAAAAACGAACTAAATTAGACTCTCTATTCTAGACACTATAAAGCTTTAAATTTATAGACTAGGACTCTCTAAAACCTAAACCACACAACCGGCAAGTGTACCGGTCAATGTAGTATAACCTAAGCAAGTCCGAGTATCGAACCCAAAGACTCTATGTATTACGTACTAGACTCTAATAGACACTGACAGACGCGACTTAAACTTGTTTAATTGTTTTGGGGGGGGGGGTTACTGAAAATCTAGGAAATCTATATTAAACTAAATTACTTAACTAGACTTAGACTAAGACACGAACGAAAACTGAGGTTTGTATTCAGATGAGATTAACGACTACCTAGACTCGAATCCAGTTTGAGTGGGAATGGACTTCTAATGGTATTATTGTTGTATGGAGCCGGGATCGTAAGATACTAAACCTTAAGGTATTTCAATGCTAAGACTTCCCGACCCTTCTCAGGAAGAAACCTAGGAAACCCTACAAGGCTGTTGTGATTACCGACTGTTAGACTTCCTCTCAGTCCTCTAACGATTCTAAAAGTGCCCTAATATGACTATCTACCTCTCAGCGCGATAATCTAAGGCAATTCTAGGTTCTGACTTGGTTTACTAGACACAAATGCAATTAGGGAAATAAGATCGACTTCTCTCAAAACCTATCTTAGATATATACTGCACTGCGACCTAATAACTAACTCGAGCCTCTCAACGACAAATTAAGCAGAACACTTGATTTTATGAAATTACCGAATATTACTTCTAAGGTTACTTACGCGTTTTCACCCTAAAGGATTAATGATCTATTACGTGATATAGACAGTCACCTAAATCAAAAACCCTAATATAACCCTATTATGTGATAAAGACCGTCACCAAGGATCATATGAAGCAACAAACAATAATAAAATAAATGTCAAGCATGCATGTGCACCAAATCAGAAATTCTAGAATACTTTACTTTCAGAAATCAATCCATAAACGAACAATAAATAACCATTAAAAATCCAAACTTTAATCAAACTATCATCTTGTCTAGGTAGTTATAAAAGTTTAGCCAAGCATCTTAAATTGTGAAAACAAATCAAAGTTATCGAACAAAGAATTCATCATAACAAGTATCAACCAAGTAATCGACAAACAAGGGATTGGAAAACCCGATTGATCTTCGATTCTTCACTCTCAACTCGTACCGATGATTCCTAGCCTTCAAAATCTCCGACTGCTCGCAAAAAGTGCCCTCTGAATACTCCAATCACTCTCTAATTCGTCACTCCCTTTTGATTAAGTTTCTTGGCTTTTTATACCAAACCCTAGCTGCCAATCAATCAGACGTAACTTTCCTACCAGTCGCGTAGCGCGACTGGTCTTACCCCCTCGCTCGCGCTACGCGAGAACATCAAAAGTCAGCGATTCTTGTTTCTTGTTGTAGCGTAGCGCCACTGGTCTTATTCTCACGCTCGCGCTACGCGAGTGCCCATTTTTAACAGAATGTTTCGTGTAAAATTCAGCTTTAAGTCTCCAAAACTTCCCAAGAATTATTCTAACTCTTTTTAGCTCATTCCAATGCACATGATTTCAGCGCCAAGCTCGTTTCCACTCAATTTCCAACCAATTATCATATCAAGACCTGGAAAACCGAACTTTTATCAATAGCACGTAATTCTAAATAAAACTAAACTAAAAAATAACGAAAGAACGTACAAACTATACACGATATAAGTATGTATTTTGCAATACATCAGTATATAAGAGACTAAAATTGAAAGTAAAAAAAATGTTGAGATTAAATTGTAAAAGATGAAAAGTTTTGGGTTGAAAGTAAAAAAAATTAAAGGGGTTAAATTGCAAAAGATGAAAACTTTTAAATTAAAAGTGAAAAATTAAATTAATCAAAGGGGTTAAAATACCAAAGATTGAAACTTTAGACTTAAATTGCCAAAGATCGAAACTTTAGAGTTAAAAAAGAAATCAATTTCAGATTATGAAAACAAAAGAGATAAATAGATTTAGTTAAATTGATGTTTATTATTATTATTATTAATATTATTATTATAATATTATTATTATTTAATAAAAGTGATAAATAAAAAAATAAGGGTGAGAAATTACCAGAGAATGACACGTGTTCAAAAGGATTTTTATTTATTAGTATAGAAAGATTATTGTTATTATTCTTATTATTATTATTATTATTTTTTTGAAAGGCAACTCAACAACTAGCAAAGCCCATAATGTACACAGACATGATATCTACAATTTACATATTACCACATATAAATATGCAACATTTTGTTGTTGTACTATATGGATAGGGAGTGTTTCAAAAAAAAAGTTGATTTTTCATTTTCAATTAAAAGGTTTTTATCTTTTTATTTTAATAGTTTTTTATTTTTAACTCAAAGTTTTTCATTATTTGCAATTTAATCCCAACACTTTTTTATTTTCAACTTTGATCCCCTATACTTTTTATCTTTTGCAAGTTTTTCATTTTACGTTTCGTTTAAAATTTCCCGAGTCAACACGCTGCAACTGTGTGTCTCTGTGGTTCAACGTCTTTTGTCTGTTTTTCCCGTTTGACAAGCCCGTCTCAACACGTCTATTATTCTACGTTTGACAAGTTCGTTCCAATGCGCGGGACCCTAAATCAACTTAGTTTTTTCTTTCTACGTTTTACGTTTCGGTCTAATTTATTCTCATTAACACACCGCAACGGGTGTGCGTGATTCAACGATTTTACGTATGTTTTTCGTTCGGTGTTATTTTTTATTTTGTTTTACGAGTTCTTCTATTGTTGGTTGTGTGGCATTGGGGATACTTGACACAATTTTACAAACGTATTTAACCTATTAATTTTTTTACTAAAAATAATTTGTTTCGAGTTCACCCTTACACCTCCTTTACTTATAAAAACTTATTTTTATGTACGTGTCGGTATGAATTCGATTTGCTCTACGTCTTGACGTAAACTTTTTTCTAGAAACAAGTCATATTAAATATAATACTTTTTGTTTAAATAAAAACATCACATAACGTTTAGACTAATCCATTCGATGTTTGCAATGTACCTGCGCTGCAACGCGCACATGTGTTATTCCTAGTTAAGAACAAAAAATCAAACTTGCACCACTTGTAATATCAAGAAATAGATTGGATTAGATCTTCAAAGAGAACAATCTTTAAATCAAATATTTTAATAGGTGTTGCTAAATGCACTCTCTTTTATTCAAATTTACTTATTACACTCCCTCCTTAAAGTTTTTAGGAAAATTGGTATTTAATAAACCAACCTTTGCCCAGTTGGTAAAGAATAATCCTACCTACAGAATTGGTAAATAATAATACTACCTTTCAATATGTTGGTACTCAATAGACTTCTGTTAGTTTTTTTAACTGAAGTTAGTTTTTAACTTTTATTTATTACACAAACAGTCCCTGTAGTTATAATTTACTAGTTTTAACTATGAGTTAATAGCCAAAATGGTCCCTGAGGTTTGCACCGCCACCACCACCACCGCACCGCCGCCGCCACCACCGCCACCACCACCGCCGCACCGCCACCACCACCACCACAGCACCGCCACCACCACGATTAACGCGGTAATTTACGACCCTTAATTTCGTGATTAACAAGCGATTAACGCGACATTAGATTTACAAGATCTCTTGAGAGATCTCAATATCTCTATATATAAATGCCTTTTAGTCTCATTCAAAAACACAGAGAAGTAATCTTCTCAACTAGAAAACCCTTAGTTTTCTTTGTCTGCATATTATACATACACACACAAACTTTATCTTCTTCATCTCACAAACAAAACATGGACCGACATCACATCTGCACAGACTGAGTTAAATCCGAACTCAATCCAACGAAACCAGATTTATATCAAAAACTGAATATCAACCCTCAAACCTAAACCGAAACTGACCATGATCCGTACCCGTTCTGAACCGAAGGTGAACCGATCCAAATCTTGAGCCAACGTAATCACCACTACTGTTGCCGTTGCCGGAGTCTCTGCCGCCCGCTGCCGTCAGTCCGACACGAGACCACCACCACTGCTACCGTGGTCCTCACCACCACCTCCGCCTGTCGTCATCCCAAACGTCATCGACCACCACCCACGTTCCACTACCGAAACCATCACACCCCGACCTAAAACATCACATTTGAGCGAGAAATGAACGAATCTAAAAGAAGGAGATGAAACGGGTGAGTTTTAGGCGCTTACCAGGGTGGGAAAACTCGAAGATTCATGGCGGCCGTGGTCCGAAACCACTACCACCGCCGTTCAAACCGGAAATCTGGTGTCGGAATCGCGTTTAGGGGACTCGATTTGGGGGGAATCTGCCGCTGAACCACCCTCAACATCCACAACCGCCGCCGCTGGTCCGCCATGTCTCTGCCGGAGCTCCTCCGGTGTCGGCCGGAGTCCGGTTAGGTGTCTGCCGAGAGAGAGAGAGAGAGAGAGAGTGAGGTGAGTGTGTGGGCTAGGGTTTGAAGTTCATGTCTGTGTGTTGTCTGATGTATGTATTGGAGAGGAAGAATGATAAAGTTATTGTATGTGTAGTTGGTGTATGTATATGCATACCTCAGGGACCATTTTGGCTATTAACTCATAGTTAAAACTAGTAAATTATAACTACAGGGACTGTTTGTGTAATAAATAAAAGTTAAAAACTAACTTCAGTTAAAAAAAACTAACGGAGGTCCATTGAGTACCAACATATTGAAAGGTAGTATTATTATTTACCAATTCTGTAGGTAGGATTATTCTTTATCAACTGGTGAAATGTTGGTTTATTAATTACCAATTTTCCAAGTTTTTAAACAAATACAATTAAACCTTTTAATTTGCATTTTTTTGATTGCATCTACTTTAAATGTTTAAACAATTAAAAAAAGATAATTATAGTAGATAACCAAAACTTGTCTAATTTTTTTTTCGGATTGAATTTGCATCAATTATTTATGTATAGAACTATTTTTTTGAAAATTTGAATTTATCTGTAACACCCAAAAAATCAAACCTTAGATTTAATTACAATATTTGTTAAATAATAATATTAAACGAGTAAGTAATATGTCGTGAGAAACCTAATACTAAATTATATATGTTAGTAAAGTTTAATCATTTTTATGTATTGATATATTAGGTTATAACCCCGTGTATTACACGGGTTGAGTAAATAAATTTATATACTAAATAATAAAACATTATATCTTTAAAAACTACCTTTATTGCACGGGTTTAATAAATATAATTTTATATATTAAATAATAAAAAGTTATATATATAAGAACCATATTGTACGGGTTGAATTAATGTAATTTTATATACCAAATAAAAAAATTATATCTTTAAAACAACATGTATTACACGGGTTGAATAAATGTAATATTGTTACCAAATAATAAAATAATACATCTTTAAAAAACCTCATTTATTACACGAGTTAAATAATTATAATTTTATATACCAAATAATAAAAAAGTTAGTAAATGTAATTTTGTATAGTGAAAATTAAAATATTTAATATACTAATACAAAGTTTGGTTTTCGTGATAAATATTTGTTTTATTTAAAATGTTTTAAATTAACAATCTCAGATAGTATTTTATTAGAAAAATAGAAGAATGGTATTCGAAATTTAAAGTAGGATAAAATTTAATATTAGCTCATTATTCATTTATTTATTTAATTAATATAAGATAAATTTGAAAGTGAGGCGAGAAAATCATAAAATAAATACCTACAATGAACGACATGCGTCACACATTAATGTTTTATTATATATTATAGTATAGATAAAAATTTAGATTGATATAAATAGATTATTTTGTTGTAGCAAAATTTGTTAACGAAGTCTCAATAAATTTAACCCATTATTAAAACTCCGTAAATGTATAAACGATAAATAATATTAGTTAGAGTATATTATGATTTTGGCCCCTGTGGTTATATCCCTTTTACCCTTTTAGCCCAAAAAAGAATTTTTTAACATCTGAGCCCCTAACGTCTTTTTTTCTAACCCTTTTGGCCCCTAACACTAACCCCGTCCATTAAATGTTAGGGGCCAAAAGGGTTAGAAAAAAGACGTTAGGGGCCAAAAAGATTAGAAAAAAAGACGTTGGGGGCTCAGATGTTAAAAATTCTTTTTGGGCTAAAAGTGATATAACCACATGGGCCAAAATCGTAATTTACTCAATTAGTTAAATAAATAATATTATAAATGAGAAGGAGATTAAACTAAATAATAATTATCCAAAAGAAATTAAACTAAATAATATTTAGTAGGAGGATTATCTATAATTAATTAGAAAAGATTAAACTAAAATAATACTTATCTATCAAAAATAGCCTAATATAATTACAAGTGTCCCAAAAATTGTTTCTTTTATTATATAGTATAGATATAAATGTTATTCGATTAAAGTTATGATATTAAATTACAAATGAATGTTGCTTAAAAAAAAGTAAACTGTGTGATTTAAAATTGTTATCTTAAAAGATTTCAAAATAAGCTTTGATATTGAACTTAACTAATTAACCATTTACCCAGCGAGTTTCTCGTGTGGGGGCAGTATGGTTTCCGGGCGGAAGTCAGCTTGCGCAACGGCCGGGGCCCAATCGAACATCGCGTCCGTAAGAGCGGGGCTGACGGGGGAATGTCTTCGACATGACCCCGGAGACCAATTCGGTCTTGTACAGAGAAAGTCTTCTTCAAAAAAAAAACCATTTACCCAACGTTGTTACACAGTATGGAAACGAGCCTTTGTGATCGATTGGAAACTAGTCTTGATTTGAAATTAATTAATTAATCAATTGAGAAGGTTTAGAGAGAGAATTAAAAATAAGGATTTTTATAGGGTAGAATTTGTCATCTTCAAAACTATTTTTTTTTAGAAAGGGAGTGTGAAAAGTAAAAAGGAGAGTGCATTTAGCCTATCTCTATTTTAATTATTTTATTATTATAAAGAGGCAACAAATATAGGTATCAAGAGTTGTAACTTGTGCTTAGGGCTTTTTTCAAAAAAAAAAAAAACTTGATTTTTTACTTTTAACCCAAAAGGTTTTTATCTTTTGCAATTTTAACCCTACATAATTTGTCTTTAACTTTAACACAAAACATTTCATTATTTACAATTTAACTTCACAACTTTTGTGAGTTATACTTTTCATCTTTCGCAAATTTTTGTTTTACGTATAGTTCTAAATTTTTCGAGTTAATACGACGCAACGTGCATGTGTGGTTCAACGTTTTTACCTCTATTTTTCTATGTTTGACAGGTTCGTCGCAATACGCATATCCTAGGTCGAGTTAGTGTTGGTGGTCGATGACGGTTGTGTGACATTAGTACTATTTGACACCGTTTTACGCCCCGCCGCAACGCGAGACGCCCCGCCGCAACGCGAGGTGTGCTTTGGGGGGTTTTCAAAGAAAAAATAGTTATGCATATAGTTGTCGTAACGTTGGCTTTGGGGGTTTTCAAAAAAAAAAATGATTTTTTTTTACTTTTTACCCAAAAGTATTTCATAAATTACTTTTAACCCAAAACTATTTGTTTGTTTACTTTTAACCCAAAACTTTTTATCTTTTGCAATCTATCCTCATAACTTTTTTTACTTTCAACTTTGTTCCTTTATAGTTTTCATTTTACGCAAATTTTTCGCTTTATGCTTGCTTCTAAATTTTGTGACTTAACACATTGCAACGTGCTTCTTTGGTTTAACGTTTTTACGTTTTGTTCTAAATTTTGCGAGTTAACACGACGCAACGTGCGTGTGTAGGTGAACGTTTTTACATCGTCTATTTTTCCCCGTTTGACAGGTTTAACATAACGTGCGGGTCCTAGATCGACTTAGTTATAACTAAAGAATCTCCGCCGCATTGCGGCGGGTCTCAATCCTAGTTACATATATAAATAAGCAAGTTTTTGTGCATAACCATTTGTACCTTGTGCTTAGAGAGTTTTTCAAAAAAAAAAAACTTGATTTTTTTACTTTTAATCCAAAGGTTTTTAACTTTTGTAATTTTAACCCTTCATAATTTGTTTTTTTAACTTTAACCCAAAACTAAACTTGATTTTTAATTTTAACCCAAAGGTTTTTAGCTTTTGCAATTTTAACCCTTGTTTTTTTAACTTTAACTCAAAACTTTTCATTATTTGCAATTTAACTTCACAACTTTTGTCACTTATACTTTTCATCTTTGGCAAATTTTCGTTTTACGTATAGTTCTAAATTTTGCGACTTAATACAACGCAACGTACGAGTGTGGTTCAACTTTTTTATGTTTTGTTTAAAATTTTGCAAGTTAACATGGCGCAACGTGCATGTGTGGTTCAACGTTTTTACCTCTATTTTTTCATGTTTGACAGGTTCGTCGCAACATACAGATCCTAGGTCGAGTCAGTGTTGGTGGTCGATGACGGTTGTGTGACATTAGTACTGTTTGACACTGTTTTACGCTCAGCCGCAACGCGTGGTGTGCTTTGGGGGTTTTCTAAAGAAAAAAATGGTTATGCATATGGTTGTCGTGACCTTGGCTTTGGGGGTTTAAAAAAAATGATTTTTTACTTTTCACCAAAAAGTATTTCATAAATTACTTTTAATCCAAAACTTTTTATCTTTTGCAATATATTTTCGCAACTTTTTTACTTTCAACTTTGGTCCTTTACAGTTTTCATTTTTCGCAAAGTTTTCGTTTTATGTTTGGTTCTAAATTTTGTGACTTAACACATCGCAACGTGCGTCTTTGGTTTAAAGTTTTTATGTTTCGTTCTAAATTTTGCGAGTTAACACGACGCAATGTGCGTGTGTGGGTGAATGTTTTTACATCGTCTATTTTTTTCCTGTTTGACAGGTTTAACATAACGTGTGGGTCATAAATTGACTTAGTTATAACTAAACAATCCCCGCCGTATTGCGACGGGACTCGATTCTAGTTTAGATAATTTTGTAACGATTTGGACGAATCAATGTCATAGTTTAATATAATAATTATTTTATTGGTATAAAACAGTTTGATTTAACAAATCATATCTTTATTTGTGTAAGCATATCTTTTTCTTTGATTAGGTTATCTTTGACTTTTAAGCAAGTCTTCTATGTTGACCTTTTAGGATGTTTTCATTAGAAGTTTCTGAAATCGGGAACTTTATTTTTCATCATAAAAAGTGAAACAATTTAATTCGTTTATATACACACACACAATGGGTGTATTTCTAAGGGAGGTGGGTGTGGTCTCGGCTAGGGCTGAGATATCGTGTCAGACACGATCTGTTAAGACACGAACACGAAACAGGCAAACACGAACATGACACGAAATCTTATCGTGTTTGTTTTTCCGAACACGAACTTGATAATAAACAGGTTACACGAGCAAGACCTGTTAAGACACGAAAATATTTACAAGCGTATCATACGACTTCTTAAGACACGAGCACGACCTGTTAAGACACGAACTCGCCCTGGAGGGGTGGTGTGTGGAGTATAGGGATGGCATATCGTGTCAAACACGACCTGTTAAGAACGAAGAACACGATAAGACACAAACACAAAATATTAAATATGTAAACACGAACACGACCCAAAAACTAACATGTCTTATTGTGTCGACTGGTTTAAGACACGAAACCTGTTAAAGTCATGTCCTTTCGTGTCGTGTTTTCATGTCCGTGTCTGATATTGCCAGCCCTAGTCTCGACAGGGGATGAAAGGTGGGGCGGGATGTGGGTGATGTAGCAGAGATAGATGAAGATTTTGTTGGTGGAAGCGAGATGGTGGTGCTGAAGTGGAGTAGAAACAAAGAAGGAAAGATGGATAGCGGGATGGAGAAATGAGATGGAAAGGGATATAGCACTTCGGGACGAGACCCACATGGGCCATATTTTCGGGACTGCTTGTCTGATGTGCGATATGCCATCCTCCAACAGTCCAACCTACGGATTTTAATATTTTTAGTTTTATCTCAAGATATGCCATTCTCTTATTTTACCACAATGTCATATGTAATTTAGATCGTTAGGTGTAGACGGTATATGTAACTTTATTTTTAACGGTTCATTTTCTAGTTAACTAATAATAATAATGTTAAGGTGAAAGGTACCTATTTGCATTTTATTATTATTATTATTATTATTATTATTTAAAAGAAAACACACATACAAATATCCAATCTCTTGGATCGTCTTTGACTATTCATTTATAAATATACTAGGTTAGAACCCCGTGTATTACACGGGTTTAATAAATGTAATTTTATATAGTAAATAAAAAATAATATATTTTTAAAAACCTCTTTTATTACACGTGTTGAGTAGATAGAATTTTATATCTTAAATAATAAAAAAGTTATATTTTTAAGAACTTCGTGTATTGTGCGATTTGAATAAATGTAATTTTATATACCAAATAATAAAAAAGTTATATTTTTAAAAAACCCTGTGTATTCACGGGTGAAAGAAATATAATTTTATATACTAAATAATAAAAAAATTATATTTAAAAAAAACTTTGTGTATTGTACGGGTTGAATAAATCTAATTTTTATAGCAAATAATAAAAAAACGTTATATCTTTAAAAACCCTCGTGTATTACACGGCTTGAATAAATATAATTTTATATACCAAATAATAATAAAATTATATTTAAAAAAACTAATGGATAAAAATAATAAAAAAATCCATTTTGATTTAGAAAGATTTTTTTAACAATACTACACAGGGTTTTTAAAGATATAACAGCCCATGTAATACTCGTGGTTTTAAAGATATGACTTTTTTATTATATGGTATACAAAATTATATTTATTCAACCCGTACAATATGGTTCTTATAAATATAACTTTTTATTATTTAATATATAAATTACATTTATTCAACCCGTGCAATAAAGGATGTTTTTAAAGATACATTGTTTTATTATTTAGTATATAAAATTTATTTATTTAACTCGTGTAACACGGGATTATAACCTAGTTGTTATTTATATTAAATATAAATTTGAAAATCTATTTAACATCTAATTTGTTTTTTTCTCTGGGGTCGGTTTCGATTCTTTCACATGAATAATACCGAATATATGTGGTAAAATAGGTTATGCGATATTATTTTTGTATAAAATATTTATATTAATTTAATTAATATTTAATAATTTAAATTAAATAATTATTATCTACAATTAAGGATGATATAGAATAATGACAAGTGTCCTTAAATTGGTTTCTTTTATTATATGTATAGATAGATATGTTATTATGTTTGCAACTCATACGCAATCTTCTTGGGTCATACTTACTGATGTCACATTGTCACTCGTAAAAATGTTGACATAACATATATCATTCAGGGTGCTAGATACATATATAACACATAAAAACAAGATTGAAAACTAAAACATAAAATTTCTTTTTCGAACATGGGGTTTAATTCCGTTTGGTTTCCTCAAGATCTGGTGTTTTAATTGTGTGGTTTTCTATTGTGGTTCCTAATTTTTACTTGGTTTTGATTTTGTTTTATTTGTGAGTTTCTTACTGTGACCTTGGATCCAAGAAAATACAAGGAGACTTTAGGATATCGCTTTCACCAATCGGGTCTTTGTTTACTATACCTCTCTATCAGTGACGGACCCAGGAATTTTTCCTTTGGGGTGCAGAACATTTTTAAAAATTTTAGGCCCCTATGTATATAAGTAAAAAAAATCGGTTCGTATCGGGTCGGGTCGGGTCATGAAAAACAAACGAACATCAAACTAAATTTATATAATCATCAAAAACATGTCAAACATTGTTACAAACATAATTAAAACGTCGACGCCCTACGAGTTTTCATTTTTTGAAATCTATTCAAAATATCATCTAAAACTAATTTTTAAAGCAATTCTTTCTCTATATAATATAAGTTCATCGCTCTATAACATAATGTTTCAATTTTAATTTTAATTTTCACCTATTCAAGCCCTAGAAATCATAACGTAAGTTGTAATCACCCTAAAAATATATAAACAACATAATCACCCTAAAAATCATCTAAACAACCATAAACAACGTCAAAACACACAAAATTTCAAACCTATTTAACAACTTTATTACCCCTTTTTATCCTATAATATCAACCAAAATCATCAAAATAACAAAGAAACTTACCCGTGTTCGGATTCCGGTTAGATTTGGTGTCAAACTCAGGTGGTATGGTGGCTGATTACGGTGGTCGCCGGCTGCTGGACTGTTGTCGCTGGGTGATGTTGTTCGTTGGCAGTGCAGGGACGCAAGAGAGAGAGAGCGGGAGAGAATTTCTAAAGGTTTTGGGCTTTAATTATTTTATTATAGTTTGAAATATTGTTGGGTTTGGTTAATGGGCTAAGACTTAGTGGGCTAACTAGTTAGGAATTATAAGTGGGTAAATGTATGGATATTTGAGTTTAGTTAGTTAGGTATTAAAAGTTATATAATTTAGGTAGTATTTTTTTTTAAATAAGAGTTTACTAAAAAAAATTTTAAATATAAATTGATAACACTTTTTACCTAAGGGGTGCGGACGAAAAATTTCAAGAGTGCGGTCGAAAAATTCAAAGGGGTGCGGACGAAAAATTCCAAGAGGTGCGGACGAGATTTTCGACGGAACTTAGCACTAAATTTTTTCCCCGGGGGTGCGCCCGCCCACCCTGGGCTTGGGTTCGCCCCTGCTCTCTATCAATCAATATTTATTTGATACGGTGTGAATAAAGTGAAAAAACAGATAATGATAACTTGTAGAAAATAAAAATTGTTATAAATCAGACATTTTAGGCTCAACTCATTACTTATGGGCTTTAGGGTTTATAGCTATGTTCATCTATATATTGTAATGTTGAATAATGAGAATTTAGTTTATCTCTTTTCTCTTTGGTTTTTATCACGTTATCAGCAACTTTGCCTCTGCACTGGATTAACAGGCCATCTGCAAGTTCGCTCTTTTCTTCACTGGAATTACTGTCCATCTGTTCATCAAATCCGGGTATCAACACACTCTCATCTTTATTATTCACTTTGACTTATTTCTACAGAAAAACAAAATTATTATTTTTACATTAGTGATGTAAAAGGAACAATTCAGATGAAAGACAACACAATAGGTTTTTATATATACACATCTAGAATACCTAAATTAGGATTTTTTTTCCCCTCGCTTTGTGCACTTAACGAAACTGAAAAAAAAAAGCAAGACCATGAACAACTGAAACGAAAATATATATTTATAAAACTCACAATCCGAGGTTTTCTGATCTAAACATAAGGGTGCTAGGAGTGGTTAAACACCTTAGAGTGGCAAACCAAAAAAACGACCAATCAGAGTGCGCCATGTCAATCAGTCAAAAGTGTTTAAACTTTGCTTAAAAGTGTTGGCAATGGTTTAAACACTTGCTGAAGTGGTAAACTTTTTTTTTGTGCACTAGTTTATTTAATATTTAAGTTAATAAATGTAAAATAAATACATTAAATTAAAAAACAATAAACTTTCATAAATTAAATTAAAAACATCAAAATTACACTAAATTAAAAAAACAATAAAATTACATTAACTTGAAATAAATTAAACTAGTCTTCGTCGGAATCGACCAAAAGGTGGGGTAAATCTTGACTTGCGAGATGATCTATAACATCGTGTTTTAGTCTCCAATGCGTGTCTTCATCCATCATCTCGCCCAACACCGTATCGTCTAGAGCGGGCTCGGCCAGAGGATCCCGAATATGCACCGGTGCTATCTCCTTTCCTTCATCTTTCAAAATCATGTTGTGTAAAATAATACACGTGTACACGACACTCCTAATTTTTTAACGGATCTTGATCGCATCGGTCGACTCAATACACCCCATTTCGCCTTCAAAACACCAAAAACCCGTTCGACGTCTTTTCTTGCCGCCTCATGTTGCCTCTTGAATTTCTTTTGGTCTACTTCGTGAGGGTAAGGGATCGACTTCACAAACACGGACCACGAAGGGTAGATTCCATCCACGAGCAAATAACCCCGTTTGTATAAATGGTTGTTAACATAAAATTGACATTTTGGCGCGGTTCCATTTCATTCCGTTAAAAATAAAGGAGATTGTTGTAGCACATTGATATCGTTTTGAGAACCCGGTGGACCGGCAAAAGCATGCCAAAACCATAAGTCTTGAGAAGCAACCGCTTCGAGCATAACAGTCGGGTATCGGTGATCTCCTCGCCATAGTTATCGATAGCAAATAGCGACAAGTCACCTATATGCTACGTAGCGATAGCGATAGAATAGCGCCCGCTATTTTGTAAATAGCGATAAGGTAGTAGAAAAATTCAAAAATATTTCATATCAAGCATTAAAATATTGTAGCAACTATAATCCAAAAAAAACCTTCCCATAATACCAAAATAGCTAATAATACTATGACTAATAATATAAATCATCTAAATCTTCATATTCCGGCTCATCATCATCGTCAACAACGCCATCCAATGTCGGCACAAATTGTTTATAAGGCGCAACATCATTTTCTTCGACTTCCACATCAAATTCATCTTCATCTATTAAAGTTCTTCTTGTTAGTGCACTATGTCTATTGACTTCGTCATGTATCATGAAATAATATGTTTAATGTAATTTAGCTTGAAAGTGGTGATTTTCCTTGAAAATGTTACTTGACAGTTTCAAGCTAAACCTAATAGTGAAGGTTTCCCTTGAACTGAACATATGTTCATTTCAAGCTAAATCTAAGGTTTCCCTTGAAATGGTCATGACATTTTCAAGCTAAACCTCATCACTATAAATAGAGTTCAAGCTAAATCATTTTAAGACTTTTGCACATTTGAGATTTGAAGAGCTCTAGTTCTAGAGAGAGAAACTAGAGAGAGAAAGTCTCTAAGTGATTCAAGGTTCTTTGTACGTTTCAGATCTATTAATAGAATCACGTTTATATTACGTCTTGTGTGTTTCGGTCGCGTTCGTATACGGATTCCGCACGTTTCACGTTCGTTTAGCAATCGTTTCGGAGTCAAACCGGTCCTAACAAGTGGTATCAGAGCAGGAGCTCGATTGCGTTGATCAAACAACAAGATTCGTACCAGTTTATAGCATTTTCAGATCTGAATTGCATCATTTCTTCATCATCTACTTATTCTTTCACGTTTTCTACAGTTTTTCGACAAATTGAACGGGATTTTATGGTCGGAATCGGCTAAATTTTTAGTATATTGTGCGAAAGCAGTGGATCTACAATCCTACCAAGTTTCAGTTTCAATCTCCGAGTCGTTTAGGAGAAATTCGAGTTTTTGTGTCCGAATCCGTAACTTTCAGCAAGATTTCGCTTGAAATTCAAGCGAAACCCTATCAGCTAGATTTCGCTTGAGTATTTTGACATGATTTCGCTTGAAAGTGGCTGTTGGTTTGTGATTTCGCTTGAAACATCATAGACTTGATTTCGCTTGAAACAGCATATACTTGATTTCGCTTGAAAACAGCATAGATCAGATTTCGCTTGAAACAGCATACAGTTGATTTCGCTTGAAACAACATGGATTTGATTTCGCTTGAAACAGCATAGAGTTGATTTCGCTTGAAACTGCAAGAATCTTGATTTCACTTGAACATAAACTTGGGATTTCGCTTGAAGTCATAATAGTTGATTTCGCTTCAACTGATAAACTTGGGATTTCGCTTGAAAGCTGTTGAGTCTTGATTTCGTGGTCAACTAGTGATTTCACTTCAACGACATTGAAACAAATCTACGAATCTTCGACACGAGTCATAGATCAATTTTGATCTCACACTTTTACATATACAGTTAGTTTAAACTGATTGTGCTTATTTGTTTGTGATTCCAGGTTATTCAAGAATTTCAAATCATGGCAAAAGTGTTTGATGAACAGGAAAACGAGAATCTTAAAGATTTAAATGATTGGATTTCTGATTCTTGGTTTGATAAGAAGAAAAGGAAGGATGTTTGGATTAAAAGATCCGAAAATTTCTTATGCAAGAAAAATGAATCTTTGGAACAGTTGGATAGACGTTTTGATGAATTGATTGATAAGATAAATAGATATGAGATAGAGTTTTCAAATGCTGAAAAAATTTCAAAATTTGCTGATGCATTACCTCTAGAATGGGATGAATTTTTGAGTGAATTAAAAAAGAAAGAAAATTTCTCAAAGCTTCATTTAAGAGAATTCATCAATATGCTTAGATCACATATGTTTGATAAAGAAAAAAGAAAAGAAGAGTTGATGAGTGAAATGAAAAAGGATTTAGAAAAGATGAATTTGGAAGTGATCATCGAAATGAGAAAAAGATTCTCTGTGTGTCTTGCAGCAAAAAGGGTTATGAAATACGATATTAAGAGAGGTTGTTTTATTGATGAATATGCAAATCCTCTTGATTTTGTTAAAATTTTTTGTGCAGGAACATACAGGATGGAAACAAAGAAAGAAGCTGATGCTGAAAAGATGAATGGAAAATGTTCAAAATGTGAAAAATCTGAAGCAGACAATGCCAAATTCTTGAGTGATGCGGAGAATTTGACATTGGAAAATAAAGCTTTGAAAGATGGGAAGAAAACTGATGATGAACAGATTCTGGAGTTGTGCTTGAACTGCGAAAAATTGAAATCTGAAAATGACAAACTTTTGAAGAATGTTGAGAGTTTGTCATTAGAAAATGAAAATTTTAAAAAATTAGAAAATGATTTCAAAAGTCAATTAAAGATTTTAGAAGATGAGAGAGATGTTTTTGGTAAAAATAATCTCGAAAAACAATGTGCGATAAATTCTCATCTTGATAAAATCATTCGACTTGAGCATGAAGCCGAAGGTAATAGAAAGAAAATTGCTGATTTAGAAAACAAGTTGAAAAGTTTTGTGACTTCTGCATCGTATGTTTGTCCAAAACCGATCAATTCTGTTCCAATAAGTGACAATGTCACAAATTTTGACAAAGTCAAAATTGAAGATTGTGATGAAATATCTGATGATGAAAAGGAAAAGAAAAGAAAAATATTTTTAGATTTACAAGAAAAATTTAAAAATACTGTTTTGCAATCTACTAAAACAGGTGAATGTTCTAAACAAAAACCTGTTAAGAAGAGTGTAGAACAGAAACAAAAAGTTAAAAATTTGAAAAATTCTAAAATTGAAAATAAAAGCTCATCAGATAAATCATCCAATCATTATAAAAAATCACAAAAATTTAAAATTGAAAACTCACAAAATGTTGGTAATAAGTGGTGCAGGTTTGACCACAGTGCTCAAAAGACAAATCCAACATTGAGGAGGAGAAATGACTATAACCAAGCCAAACAATGTTATGATCTGAAGGTTTGGACTGATAGAAGTGGATGGTACGATAACAGAGTGTGCTACACCTGTGGTGTGAGAGGACACATTGCTGTTAACTGCCAGAAGTGGAGTTATGAGACAAGAAGATGCTATAACTGTCAAATCAGAGGTCATATTGCCAGAGATTGCCCAAGGAGATCAAATGAAAGATTGAGGGTTAATTCTCAAAGAACGGTAAAGAAACCAGTCACTGTCAAGCCCAATGAACATAAAGTGGAAGATAAGAAAGTAAAGCTTTCACAGGGGCAGAGAGACAGACTGAGGAAGAAGAGGAAGAAGGCGAGAGAGTATTTGGAGAAGATTTTGTCTTCGGGTTCACCAGTTGGTTCGAATAAAAGTTCTGATGAATCGATTCACTCGACTGCAAAGCCAAGCAAATCGAATTCTTCAGATGCAAATCTGAGGACAAACAAGAAGAAAAAGAAAGTTATTGGCGATGAATCTGGCTCATCCAAGTCAGACAAGCCAAGTTCGGGCAATGAATCTGATTCCACAAAATCAGATGAGCCACAAGTTGAGGTAAAGAAGGAAGAGACAGTTCCGTTAATGAATGATGAGAATTTTCCACCATTACGAGCCGCAAACCTAAAATCAAAAGGTGTTGATGCTGGAAAAATGTTTAATAGCAATGTTAAACATATTTTTAGCAAGATGGCTGATGGAAAGGAAAAAGGAGTGAAAGAGTTTTATGAAGAAAAGAGAAAAGCTCAAAATGCGCCTAAGGCTGGTCAGGCTTGGGTGTCAAAATCTGTTGGTTGAATTCCTGACTTGCCGGAGCTTCCAGGTTGGTAAGTGTGAAGCAGGTATCGGCATCATTCTTGAGAAATTCGCAGGATGGTAACTGTGATATTTCGTGTTACAAGTGGTTAATCAAGGACATTAAATTGTACTTGATTTTCTACAAGTGATAGTGGTGTTTAACCTAATAATGTTAAATTTTCAAAACGGTTAAAAGAGAACAAGGTGATGTGATGACCCCGATCTCACAAGTGATGGGTAAACAAACTAATTTTTCCGGAAAAACCATTCTGATTAAAATAAACTTAAGTGTTTTGAAATCATTATGGGAAAATAGTTTGTTGTAAGGGGAAGTTTTGATTGAATATGCCGAAACCCTCACGGCTAAACAAACATGATTACTTTCATCAGATTGAAAAACGGTTTTCAAACTGTTAAGATCAATGGGTTGTAAATCATGGGGGTACGTTATATTTTCTGTTTAAAGTGTTATATTTTCTGCAAAACAGAGCATGAGAAGCAGAAAATGGATGGCGAGACAAAGCTATCAGTATTGGTTGTCAAATTTTCTTTAAATGATTTTGCATTTTAGGGGGAGTAATATTGTTAGAAAATACAAAAACATTTGAAAATTTGAAAAAGTAAAAAACATGATAAAATTCAAAAATTTGAGTTTTTGCGTAAAAAGAGGAAATGATAGTACATCAGTAGACAGTTACAGTACGCTAAAGAAATGGAAAGTTTAAATGTGTTAAACGATCTCACCATGGATGTGTCGGTAGGTTTTTATACACTTAGTAAACTTTTTTGGGATATAAACCTAAATTTAAACGCTTGCTTATTTCGTGGGGAACACTACTTGGATATATAGGTAATCCCTGAAATCTCGTTTGAAAGATCTCATAATCTGATATACTAGGTCTTTATACTCAATGATGTCTGGGGTATTATTCCGGGGCTTCTGCTGAATGGAAGTTCTGACCTAGTCCTTGGATAATACTTTCTGCAAATGCTTGAAACATAGCATTAAACCCTCAGCATGCTGATGAAACAATAAAATTGATTGTCGCTGCTGTTGTAAGCAAAAAGATCCTCTAAAGGGGACATACCGTAAAGTCGAAGCTGATATCTCTCTGCGTATACGGAAGTATCGACCTGAGATCCCTCGGCCCTCGCATACCTAATTTATATACAGATATCATTGTAGTATACTCACCTGTAAGACTGATTATTGGGATTCTGGATACGGGAGTATATTCAAGAGGTGGGACACATGAATGAGTTTAAGTTCATAAGACATCTAATTCGTATCCTGAATCAGTTGAACTTTGTGTGAAAATTTAAGTGGATCAGTATATCGACAATCTAAGTGAATTGTTTAATTCTTACTGTGTTTTTAAGCTCAACGGTACTTGTGACTTGTCAGAAACTGATATGATCCTCTGATGCATACTCAAACAAAAATATTGTCTGTAAATATGTTTGTACATATTTCTTTATTGCTTTATATTTTCAGAAAATACAAAAAGATTTTGATTTCTGCTTTATTTTCGACAACTGATGTCTGAGTGCTGAGTTTCAAAATCTAAGTAAGCTGATTGTGTTTCTGAAAATAAAACAAGTTCATTAAATTGAAACTTGAATTAAAGTCAAAAATTTCAAAATCAGTTTGTGATATCTCCAAGGTCATTAACTTGAACTTGGATGATAAACTGTGAGGGAGTTGGTTTCTTTAACACTGCTAAATCTATGAAGTTTGTTGATAGGGGGAGTGGATTAGAGATTGATTGAAAATTCAAAATGCTGTTACTCATAAATGTTTGAGAAATTGCAGAAGATAGTTCAGACTACGATCCCGAAAGCAAAGTCTAAGGGGGAGTCTGAAGACAAGTTTGAAACAAAGAAAAGCTTGTAGATGGAGAGCTAGGTGTCGATCCCAAAGCACGGAAGCTTGATGAAAGGGGGAGCCTGAAGCTGATAGAAGAAGAGAGTGATGGATGCGTACAATGTTACAACTTGAAAGAGAAGGCAGAATGATCAAGACTGAAGATGTGTCATATTGCAAGAATAGTCATTGAAGACTTCGTCAATATCCAAGGGGGAGTCTGTTAGTGCACTATGTCTATTGACTTCGTCTTGTATCATGAAATAGTATGTTTAATGTAATTTAGCTTGAAAGTGGTGATTTTCCTTGAAAATGTTACTTGACAGTTTCAAGCTAAACCTAATAGTGAAGGTTTCCCTTGAACTGAACATATGTTCATTTCAAGCTAAATCTAAGGTTTCCCTTGAAATGGTCATGACATTTTCAAGCTAAACCTCATCACTATAAATAGAGTTCAAGCTAAATCATTTTAAGACTTTTGCACATTTGAGATTTGAAGAGCTCTAGTTCTAGAGAGAGAAACTAGAGAGAGAAAGTCTCTAAGTGATTCAAGGTTCTTTGTACATTTCAGATCTATTAATAGAATCACGTTTATATTACGTCTTGTGTGTTTCGGTCGCGTTCGTGTACGGATTCCGCACGTTTCACGTTCGTTTAGCAATCGTTTCGGAGTCAAACCGGTCCTAACACTTCTCTTAGGCTTAGGCTTAGGCCTTGAGCTTGACGTCGATGTTAACGTTCCCTCACCCCTTTTACTAGTATTTGCACTTCTTCTAGTATAATGCAATGGCTCTCTCGCCCCGACAGCCGTTGCAACATCACCGTACGTCAAATCTTCACCCTAATGAACAAGTGCATTTTCTTCATCCTCTTCTAACCCCTCTAAAGCTCCCTTCAACCACTCATTTGGATCTTGTAGATTTCCATCATCTAAGATAATCGGGTCAGTCGTATCACGTATATCATATCTTCTTCATAAAGCCCGATTATATTTAATGTACACAAGATCATTAAGCTTGCTTTGCTCAAGTCGGTTTCTCTTTTTGGAATGAAGCTACATAAATAGATATTAATAAGTAAATAACTATTACGAAATGTTAAATACTAAACAAATAGCTTCTTACATGTTCAAATACGCTCCAATTGCGGTCACACACCGACGAGCTACACATCAAACTAAGCACCTTGATTGAAAACTTTTTTAGAGCTGGTGCCGATGCTCCATATTGCATCCACCACTCCGCTAATTTAATATCAAAATAAACAAAGAGTAAGTTTAACTTTCGTTTAAGTTATATTTTATAAAAGATATACCTGGCGCAAGTTTTGCTCGCATTTTCTTTGCCATTGGATATCCGAAAATCCCATCAGCACGTCGATATAGCGGGAGCTCAGTGTTAATCTGTATCTGCTCATCTTCGTTTAATATCAACTTTATAATGCATGCTTGTAACCCACTTATCACCTCAGTAGCATCCTCCGCCTCTGGATTGTTGTAATACAAACCAGGATTCAAATAATATCCCGCTGCATGCAAAGGTTGATGTAACTGACAATCCCACCTTTTATCAATTATTTTGAAAATGTCTCTATACTTTGCTTCTTTATTTTTGAAAGAGGCAGCAATCAACACCTTTGCCTTTTTCATAGCATTATAAATATAACCCATAGGAGGCTTTTTCTCTCCATCAACTAAACGAAGCACTCCTGACAACGGATACCCAATTTTCACCGCAAAGTTTACATTGTTCCAAAAGGTTGGCAACAATATAATATTCGCTATACGTGCACCTTCCGTCTCCTTTGCGAACTTGCTTATGCTCCACTTTTCGGAGGTGAACATTTTTTTAAGTTTTGTTTGTTTACTACCTTGAAACAATTTAGAGTGATAAAAGCAGTCGCAAATCTGGTCTTCGTGGGCCTAACCATATCTTTCTGCCCGGTGAACTCTCTCATCATGTTGAGTAGCAATGTGCGGTTATATATGTATGTGTTCACCGCAATTGCCCTTTCAAGACAACCCTTTAAGTCGGGTAACTTGAAGATGTCTTCAAACATCAGATCAATGCAATGGGCCGCACATGGAGTCCAATGTATGTGCGGGTATTTTTCTTCCACAAGTTTACCCGTAGCTACATTGTTACTTGCGCTATCAGTCACAAGTTGAATAATATCCTTCAGCCCAACCTCCTGAATTAATCGGTCAAACAACTTGAACATGTTGTCACCTACAAGATATTTTATAAGTTACTAAATATTTCATCTCTAGTATGTATTGACAAAAAGAAAAGACTTAAATGGTTACCGGTGTGAGAATAGCTAGAAGCATCGACTGATTCAACGAACATACTCCCTCGAGGAGTGTTTACAAGGAAGTTGATTAATGCCCTTCCTTTCCGATCTCTCCAACCATCAGCCATCAATGAACACCCATAGGTTGACTTTTCAACCTCATTATCACGCAAAATTTTTTTGGTGTGTTCCATCTCTAACTTCAGCATAGGAACATGTACCTCATGATAGGTAGGGGGTTTCATACCGCAATATCTACCAATCGCTTCAATTACGGGCCCCAAACTATCGTACATCACCGCATTGAAAGAATGACCCGCATCATACCTCCAACGAGAAAACTTTTGAACTGCATCAAGTCTTAGTTTCTTTTGTGTTTCATTGTGCTCTACGCTTCCTACCAAGTTTCCCCCTTTCTTCCCCGATGTAAGCGATGGCTTTAACGTTGCATACAAAGGGCCTTTTGCTTTTTTATTAGCATCACTAGCACCGGCTGATGAAGCAACTCTCTTTCCCTTTGATTGAGGTTGAGCCGCTTCTTCATCTTCATCATTTTCTTCTAACTCGACCACTTCATCAAAATGTGGTATGCTGTTTGCCGTCTCTTTTACACGTTTCTTCTTCTCAAAAAGTTCTATGAATATCTTTTTCACGTCATCGGGAACCTTGGGACATCTCGCCACATCGGGGGAATCCCAAGCAAGGTGATGTTTATGCCTTGTTATCCCGCCAGTTGAGACGAAAGAACAAAAATTGCACCTTACCGAGGTCTTGCTTCCTTCTACCAGCGTCCCGCAAGTCCAACCAAGATCAACTGACTTTTTACTACCCATTCTGTGCAGATTGGATATATATACAATATATATTAGACTAACAGTAGTAACTAGTAAGTACCTGATAAGTGATTCGATATATACACAACATACAATTATACATCATAATTAAGACTAACAATAGTATATATACAATATACATCAGATCAGAAGTCAGAACTCAGAACTCAAGCAAGTAATACATCATAATAAGACTAACAGTAGTATATATACAATTATACATCAGAATTAAGACTAACAGTAGTATACATACAATTATACATCAGAATTAAGACTAACAGTAGTATACATACAATTATACATCAGAATTAAGACTAACAGTAGTATATATACAATATTACTATTACTGCTGATCATTGAAAATTTGAAATCATAAAGAAATAACTAAGAAGCTTGCTGAAGAAAGAAAAAAGAATCAACAATCAAAGGAAAATCGAGATTAAAGATCATACCTTTAAGGCTGAAACTTAATTGAGACTTGAGAGAAAGAATTTTGCTTGATGGAGGCAGGAGGCAGAGGTCGGCAGCAGTTGAAGAGAAGAGACGTGGTGTTTGTATTACGTGAATGGTGAATATAAATATATAATAAAACCTAATACGTACGTGCCTATATAAGGTAACAAATAAAAAAAAGATTGAGTCGCTATTTTCCCGCTTTTCAGGCGCTACAGCAACTTAGCACCATTAAACATATTCGCATCGTTATTCGCTATAGCGCCCGCAATGGTCGCAATTGATAACTTTGCTCCTCGCATAAATTGGCCTCAATACTCTGTCGGACAATATCGCCAAACGAAATGGGTGCAATCAAGGCTACCGAACATACCTGGAAGGTGATGTTTTTACTCATGAGCTTGGTATAAAAGTGCCATGTCGTGGCTTGTCGGTCTACATAAGAACTCGGGAATGTATATTTTGCAAACCGTGTCGCAAAAATATTCTAGGCACTCGCGGGAAGTTCTATCGGCCATATGCAAGTACTCGTCGTTCTCGTCTGGAGTGTTACCAGTTGCGAGTTGTTTTATAGCCGATGTCACCTTTTGCAACGGCGTAAACCCCTTCCTACCTCACGCATCAGGGGCCTCTTCAAACCACGGGTCGTTCTCTACCACGTCGGCCATAATTTTTAGAAACAAACGTTTTGACATACGGAACCTATGTCGAAAGATATCTTCGTTGTACTTCGGGTCTTCGACAAAATAATCCGCCATGAGTGTCTCATGCCCCTCCTCACGTTGACGTTCAATATATCTCCTTCGGTTAAACGTGCCCGTGTCTTGAAGTTCGGCTTCTTCGATGAGATTTTGAAAAAAAAGAATGCTACTATCGGATGAATCGTCGCTACTCATGGGTGGGAACCATAACGGGAGTTCATCCGCCATTTTGTTTTGTAGATGTTTGGGAAGAATTGGTGGTATTTTTTGGTTTGGTTGGATATAAATTTAAAGGTATTTGGTTATGGTTTGGTATGTTATTTATAGTTTAATTTTTAAAAGAAAAAATATTTTTTTTTATTTGAAACGGTAATATTACCGTTGAAACTCGCCCCCCCAATGTCAAAATGGTCCTTCCCCGCGTCGGCATGCCCTCCCCGTACCACACCCTTCACCGCCTCGGTAAAGGGTTGGCGGCGGTGTTTGCCGCGCGGCCGAACCCTTTGCCGCTACCACTCCTAACACCCTAACAATAAAAAAAACCATACCTCCTTCCACCGGTCCTCCGCCACCGGCTTTGACCGGTCACTGGAAAAAGTCAACGTCCCAATCGGAATATCCAATCTAGTGGGTCTCTTTCTCTTCAACAACGTTGGAGAAATAGAAGAACAAGAAGTGGTTGTGGTTCCATCATCGTTACAAGTTCTAATATGTCCACTGGCCGGTGGTGGCGGCGGTTTTTTACGGCGAAATTTTAAACGGATACGACGGAGATGAGGAACAAGAGGATGGGGAGTGGGTCAAAGTTAACGATCCTGGTGATGATTTGCAGAAGATTGAAGAGGTTACTCTTGATGATGGGGGAGAAGATTGAGGATAATAATAATAATAAAAATAATAATAATAAAAAGCTAATTAAAAGCAAGTTGTGAATACAGTGTAGTACAGAGACGAATTTTAATATCTATAACTGTGGTGAAACCCTAATTGTGGTGAGAGGAATAGATGTGTTGGAATATGTATAAATGAAAAACATGTTATTTTATTATTTAATACTAGAATATCTATAATCAATGTTGTGCTTAACAGCTGTATACCATTGAAAAAAAAAACAACATTCAAAGTTTAATATTAAAGTATTTACATATATTTAATAAAAATGCATGTTGTGTAGATCTGGTGAGGCGATTACGATGTATGTACATCAATTATTCAAATAATTGTACTTAAAGTTTAATATATTTTATTATATTCAAATATTTAATTAAATTATCAAAACATAATTTCTATTTACAATACAAAATCATACAAGACTTTCTAAATTCCTACTCTATTATTAAAACGACGTAAAGTTTAGAACCTGCAGTTCTAACAAAAGAGAACCCGATGTTCTCATACAATATACATTTCATTTGAAGGCTTGTTTTTAAAATGCCTTATTCTTTCATTTGTAGAAAATATTTCGAACTTATCAAAGCTTGAATTCACCGCACTTGACATCTCGGGCAATAACTACCTCCCGTGGACTCTTGATGCTAAAATCCATTTGACGGCAAATAATTTAGGGGAGACAATTAATGTTAATAATCAGATCTCACCTCAAAATAAAGCGAAAGCTATGATATTCCTTCGCCATCATCTTCACGAAGATCTAAAGCGGGAATATCTAACTGTTGAGGACCCTCTTGAATTATGGACAAACATCAAAGAACGTTTTAACCACCAGAAGTTAGTCTTACTCCCCAAAGCCCGCTATGAATGGCTTCATTTACGACTACAGGATTTTAAGACCGTCAGTGAGTATAATTCTGCCCTGTTCCGCATTACCTCTGAACTTAAATTATGTGGTGAGAAAATTACCGATGAAGACATGCTTGAAAAAACTTTCTCAACGTTCCACGTCACACCCCAACCGATGGCAGAAACATCGGGGCATAGCACTGAGCGAAACAGATTGTCCAGAAGTTTCCATAACAATTATCATTACCAATTAATTTAAAGTAACATGTCCCATACCATGTCTTAAAAGATAAACAAATTATTATAGACAAAATCTAGGCAAATAGTTCTGTTCCGACAACTCAGATTTCATTTGTACAGACAACTATTTGTTGGCCTCTAAGACCTTATTCTAGCCTCGATTTCCTAGCAGATAAGCATCCTAAGCACCTGTCACATACGTTAAAATAAAAGACAATACACATAGTGTAAATGTGAGCATACAAGTTTGATAATAGCATATAGAGTTCGAAAGCGTTACGCATAACCAACACGTACACAGAGTGAAATGAGGCATGTTAGTTATCGACATGAACCTATCGATACCAATGACTGCGGGTTGACTGCCCAAGGCAGTTCGTAATACATGATCACCACTATAATCCATACAAATAATTGTCCTTAACAACCCCCGAGTGAACGGGTGCTGAGTCCAAACTAATAGTACTATCGTTGCTAAGGTAGGTAGACATCATTCCGTGTGTAAACATAACAAACAAGCATTCATTAAGTCGCGTATAACATGCGGTAGCGGTTAGCGTTTAAAGTATTGCGTAGTGTGTTCGATTGTGATTTAGTATAAGTAACGTATGTAACACCCAAAAGTGCGTAAAGCAAAAAGGGATCGAGTATACTCACAGCGATAATGGATTGAAGGGAGCGCTTGAGAGTAAGGTTAGCCTGAATAGTTCGATAGCATAACGATAAGTGACGCGTAAAACGAGAATAAGTGTTGGTGGGTCGAACAACTGGTCGATCGGTTGGTAGTCTGATCGGACAGCTGGTCGTGCGAGTGACAATCCGTTCGGACGGCTGTCCGATCGGATGGCCGTTCGAGTGGATTGTTTCTTCCTTTAGGAAGGATGTGTTTGTGTATGATGGCTTGACTTTTGAAGTTTTTGTTGTAGCATTTGAAAACGTAGTAGTATCTCTACCTTTCAGGTCGATCGATCGGACGGTCGTTCGATCGGCCGGCAACCCGATCGGCTGGCCACTTCAGCTAGCACAAGTTCATAGTAGGTTGTCACTCGATCGGACAGCAGTTCGATCGGGCAGCATTCCTAGTGCATTGAACATGTTGAAAATTGTTTAAGTGTGGAGGTTCGAATGTATCATGGTACGGTTGGCAGTTCGATCCGATGGTAGTCCGATCGGACAGCAACTCGTTCAACACTCAAACGCCTTAGATTACTAAAATGGTTAAGTGTGGGTCCCAAGGTGCAAGTCGTTCGGCTGGCCGGTCGATCGGGTGGCTGTCCGTTCGGTCAATAGGCCGATCGGACGACACCTCATCCTGGTCGTCCTGTTCGTCTCACACTTGGTTGTTTTGATTGTTTGTCGTTTTATCGAGGCGTTTTGATAACGTGCTAACCAACAGAACTTCGTCCTTAGCTTTAGTGACTCGACTGAACATGAATCACCCAAGCTCGGTCGGTCCATTGGTTCCAGACGATTGTTCTTGGTTAACCCGGAATCGGTAGCCTCGTAGGTAGAATCCAGATCTTGACCCAACACAACCACAAGAATGAGTAGTAAGTCGACACAAGTTCCGATTCTATCGGTTTTGAGTGCGTTGAGTGTAAAAGAGTTGAAAGAAAGTTAGAAAACCATCTTTCAATCCTTCTTATTGTGAATATGTCTAGATCTATGAAAGATCTTTGTTAGTTTGTGTGGAAATCGGTTAGATCCAAGTTGTTCTTGGTGGATTGAGGTCAAAACATGAAGTTCTTCAAGAACACATGATGACGTCATCCTAGAACACCTTGAATCCTGGTGATTTCATGGTTAAAAGTTAAGATTCAAAAGATAGAAAGGTGTAGGAGTGCATATAGATCAAGAAAGTACAAGATTTAGGGTGAGATCTTACCGGAATTGAGAGAAATCCAAGAAAAGGTGTGGAGCACGAGCTGGTCGGTCAGAGAGTTTCCAAAAGTAGAAAGAATGAAAGTGACATGGGTATTTATAGAGTTACCCAAAGAGGAAAGTGCTGGCCGATCGGCCAGGCAGCTCGATCGGTCAGCCTGTCCGATCGGACGGCAGTCCGAACGGTCGGCTGGTCGATCGGCTGGTTGCTTGATCGATCGGCCGCCTGATTCGAGTGTTCGGTGTGACGAGTTTTGCTGTTTCGATTGCGATTGCGAGCGTTGCGATGCGATAGATTTTCCTAGTCAAATTACTTTTGATCCCAACTACTCATATCTTGCACTATCCCTTCTCTACCAATTATCATATCATTTCGATTGCGATTGAGTTCGATTGCGTTTGAGTTTCGATTGCGATTCGATTGATTACCACACATAGTGTAAATAACATGCACAAGTAACACATAAGGCGCACACACACGTATAACAATAACCAAATTGCGTATTTCGAGTTGCGAGTGCGATTGCGATTTGATGTTGATTAAGTTAGATTGACTAGCGTTTAATTGACTTTATCGCATTGTTACTTCCTATAGTTTACAGTTGTACGTCGATTAAATAGAGATTAACAAACGTCGATTATTGACAGTTACTCCACATAATATAGCTTAAATAAACACATAAAAGAAATTTACTACTAGTCAAGTCGCGCGATCGGTCGTTGACTTTGACCTTGAGTTTGACTTTGGCTTTCGAAACACGGGGTGTTACATTCCATGCCTCAAATATGCTCCTGTCACAGCAATACAGGGAACGTCAGTTTTACTAAGTATTCTGAATGGATATCATGTCTTCTGGTCGCGAAGCAAAACAACAAGCTCCTACTTCAAAATCATCAATCGCGACCTGCCGGTGTAAGCCCATTCCCTGAAGCGAATGTGGCCAATTATCAAAGCGAACGAGGTAGAGGTTGTGGCCCTAGCAGAGGTCGTGGTCGTGGTCGAGGAAGGGGATATACATGGCGTCGGGAGTCCCAGAACACTAAAAATAGCGGTGGTGAATCGAGTCGACACAATACGGGGCGACCTTCGAAAGGGAAAAGTAGCGGGAACCAAAGCAACATTTGTTATAAATGTGGGATGTCAAATCATTAGTCCCGCAAACACCTCGTTGAGGCATATCAATGCATGATGAAAGAAAAAGGAAAGAATGCTGAAACTAATCTGATTGAGGATGCACCTTCAGCCACGATATCAGACGTTCATTTGGATGCATGTGATTTCATTGATAATGTTCGTGATGTTTAAACATATTTAACATACCTTTTATGTTTTACTTTTCACACTATGACCTTGGTATTTGGTTTGGTTCAAAACTCTTGCAATGTTTCATTTTTACTTCTTTGCATTAACTTTTATTTATTTATTTTTATTTATTTCCTGAAGAAATATGCATTCTAGCTCCAGTAGAGCTATCATTGGTGATGAATGTCTGGTAGATAGCGGTAGTACTAATACCATTCTCAAAGATATGAAATTTTTCTCTGAGTTGTCTCCGGCAGAGACACCGATTAGTACTACAACTGGTGTCAGTAACCTTATCGAAGGCTCCGACAGAGCACACATAACATTATCTTCGGGTACCAAATTAACTATTGATAATGCATTATATTCTAGTAAATCCAGAAGAAATTTACTTAGCTTTAAAGATATTCGAAAAAACGGTTACCACCTAAAAACAATATCTGAAAATAATATTGAATATCTTCAAATTACTTCAAACAAAAATGGCAAAGAAACAATTGTTGAACAATTAGAAGCCTTATCCTCTGGATTATTTTGTACTAGTATCAATCCTATCGAATCATACATGGTGAGTGTCGCAACCCCCGCCCCCTATCTGTCCCGGGAACGGGCGGCCGCGAAACCAGTTTTGGGTGGTATCGATGTTTATTATTTTGGCAGTGGAATTTACATCAGGACCGTTGATGTGCGGTAAGTGTCGTATATTTTAGGTGTATATTTTAAGCCCTTTTTAACACTTATTTTAGCCAAGTTTTAAATTTATAAAACACGATATTTCACTGACACTAAACACACATATGGGCAAGTGCACCCATCGTTGAGTGTAGTATAGTGTTGGTAAGATACCGAGGTCGTCCAAGGACACAAGAGCTTTTAGTACCGGTTTATCCTCAACGTCTAACCAAAATAAAAGTTTAGAAAAATGTTTTAAACTAAGAAAAATAAAACTAACTAAAATGCTGAAAATAAAAATAAAAATAAAACAGATAGATAAGATGAATCACTTGGTTCCGACTCGTATCTAGTATAACCTTTGATTATTTCCGCACTTTTGCACATAATTAAGAGATTATCTTAGTTATTGTAGTAGGCCCCTCTTTTGAAGGTGACGTTACCCTCACCCCAGTAGTTTGAGTCAGCAGGGATACAATCCTAAAGGGGTGGATTATTGGAAGATAATGAATTAAGTTATTAATGCAGTATTGTGGTAGGCCCCGCTTTTGGCGGTGACGTTACCCTCGGCTAAGTAGTTTGAGTCAGCAGGGATACAGTCCTAAATAGCCGGGTTATAGTATTAATAGTAGTTAACTTATGAGGGGATCAAAGAGTTTGGACTCCCGCCATCCAATACCGTGGAGTATTGAAGGAGGTCCTACTAAATTTGACCCAGGTCCATTGCAGGACCTCTAAACGCTGAACAATGGCAAGACCTTTACCAAACCGTTCCCTTAACCCCCTACCAGGTAGCCAACATACCTCCATATAGACCGTGGAGATATGAATGGTGAAAATCCTTTATTTTATATAGACAGTAAAATAATGCCAAGACACCACGGACAAACGATAAGGAAAGATCACCTTCAACATAAGTAACTAGTTATTAAAGTCATTAATACAAAACCAAATAAAAAGTGCAAAAGATTAGAAATAAAAAGTATTATACTAGACACTTTGTCTTCACCAAGTGATGTAAGAGACTTAGGCAAACATGGCCTTGATTGTCAAGAACTCTTACGATCAATCTTGGATCCCGAGACGACTCACACACTCTACGATGGACAATGGATGATGGTGGTGGATGATGGTGTTGTGATGGTGGTGGGTGGTGGATGAAGTGTGAGAGAGGTGGTGTGCCAAGGGATGAGATGAAATGAATCCAAGCACTCCTATTTATAGGCTGAACAGAGAGCTGGACACGGCCCCGTGTCCGCTGGACACGGCCCTGTGTCCGTCTGACACTCTCTCTCCTCATTAATTGTAATTCGCAATTACAATAAATGCGCCTGCTGTACTTTCGACACGCCCCCGTGTCCGCTGAGCACGGCCCCGTGATGGGCAATAGAAGCTTCTATAGGTTTGTCTTTTCTGCTGCTTCTTGGGCACGGCCCCGTGCTGGCTGAGCACGGGGCGTGTTCAGCCTTCTGTTTTCTCTATTTTGCTTTGGAAGGTGCCGTTGAGGGTTCGGTGTAACACCCCGAAAACGGGTTTGATAATCAAACTCCGTTAATACTGAAAGACGGGTAAAGTACCGCTAGTGGCAAATTTACCCGGTAAATATTAGGATTTAAATAATTAATCCTAATATTAAATAAAAAGTGAACAAAAGCTTTTAAGGAAATAAAATGGATGAAAGGCCCGGGGTAACGAGACCTAAAATAAACTTAGTCGTAATTTCCCCCGAACCCGCTAAGTTAACTAGGAATATTAAACCTAGTTAATAAGTGGGAATATTATTGAAAATAATTAGGTTGTGACCTAATTAATAACTAACCAAACCCGAGGGACCAAAGCCGGGTAACTTGAAAATGGAAATTATAAACTTATAAACAAAACACCACACACACACAAGAGTGTGTGTGTGTGCGTGCGTGAGATGGAGCAGGAGACAAGCTCCATGGGAGCTAACCCTAAACTCAACAAATTCCTCAAATTGGAGGATCAAACAAGGGTCAAATTCGGTTTTGAACACGTAGAAACGGTCACCAAGTCAAGGGGATTGTAAGGTATGTCGAATTTCTAACATTCTTGAAGTTGTAAAAATTGGATAATCATCCTAATCGTGAATTAGGCATGGATTAGAGAAGCTATGGCTAGATTAGTGATGTATACTTGCTTGGGAACGAAACCCTAAGTGAAAATCATACATAACATGCTATGATTTGAAGGATTTGATGAATTAACACACTTAGATAAGTGGGTTTTAATGTTATGATGAAATTGATGATATAACTATGCTTAGATTCATCATGCATGTTAAGTAATCAAGAAATACTTAAACAAATTGCTAGTATGAGTATTTGATCATAAATGATGGGGGTGAATTTTGATGATTAATCTTGGTAAAAATAACTAGTTATGAACTAGTTGTAAATGTGTAAAAATGTATGCACACTAGGTGTTTGTTAAAATGCCTAAGTGAAAACTAAAGTGTTGAAATTAGAGCGAAAACGCGCAATTGAATGATATAGTGATTACGCGTAATATGAAGTGAGAAGGGTTCTAAATATAATGTTGATTTAGACTTAATGTTGTGAACCTTGTAATTCGAAGTGGTTAACTTAATAAGCTAAGTTAACTAATCGTGAAGTCGAATAGTAGTTTCGACGTATGAAATAAGTGAGATGGAATAGTCGTGAATAATTATGACTAATCTAACCATCTTACAATTTGCAATGATAGTTTGACGATTAACAAGCTAGGTGAAAGCTTGGGAACAAAGCGGGTCAAACGAAGCAAGAATGACGGAAAAGCATAAATTCGGATGCAAGGTAAGTATAGCTTACACTAGTCTTATAGGTTAGAATATTCTCTTATCGTATTAGTTACGAATAAGATAAATACATAATTTAGGTATGATGTTCCGACATGTAAACGTACGGAACAAGGTAGTCGAGTATGACAAGAACCCATATTGATGGTTTAAAAGGAATTAAAACGGTAAAGTGGTCATGCGTTGACCATAACTATTTGTTTTGAAAGACACTGAAAGGTGTAAGCCATGATAGGCTAAAAAGCGTTAAGAAAACGATTAATACATGAAATGACCACACGGTGTAAACCGAAGCTAGTCATATAGATGAGATGGTAATAAATACCATCTCGCCAACATAATCGGTCATTTAGACCAAATGGGTCAAAAGGTGAAGATATCACCTTTTGACAATAATGACTAATGATCATTGTCGAGTTATATTATTTCAGGAGTAAAAGTCAAATGGGTATTAGCAACGCTATGGATTAGCGGTTATAAAAGCAAGGTATTAAAAAACGGGTCAATATATTGATCTGCGCCAGGTATGTGAAGTAGGGTAACACTCATTTAGAACATGCGGTTCAAGAGTGTTAAAAGAAGTCAAAATGGACGTTTGGTTACTTGATAAGTAAACCAAATGTTTTAAGTAAAGGATATTACGTTTGGAAAAGCTTAAAGACTTTTCAAACAAAATCATAGGTTAAAAGAGGGATTTTGGATCAAATATGCTTTCTAAAGTCCTTCATTGTTAATAAGAGACTAAATGGACCAAAACGCCCTTGGAGGCTAAATTGAGCAAACAATCTTTAAAAGTTGTTTGGAAATGATTTTTACGATTTAATAAATACTTAGGGCAAGTATAGAAGTTGAAAGATGTATCACGTTAGTCAAACGGCTCTATTTGGGTCTTTGCCGTAAAATAAAGAGTTAAGGGGTAAAACCTGGTTTGCATAGATTACCTTAGTAAAATCACCATAAATATAGTTGTGGTGAGAGTTCATTTGACATATATTGCGAAAATAGGATGCTAGAACACATAATTATGAATTATGCGGAAAAAGGGTTTAAATACCCTTAACGGGTCAAAATAAGCATTTTAGTACAAACGGGTTTAAGAATACACATAAACTCGTGAATTGAACCTAATATGATAGACAACATTGAAATTATAAGATTCATGTGATATAGGAATCAAACAAATACGTTTGTTTGATAAAACCGCGAATGGGTCAAAATTTGGTAAAAAGGGAAATAAGCCGAAGACTTAAAAGTCTTAAATCTTGTTAAGCCGGACGTCGGATTTTAACTCCATATGATGGAGAATCAAATTACAAACATGTAGGAAGAAACGGTAGGTCAAACGGACAAGCGGTTTGAAAGATACGAAAGATTTCGCGTCAAATTACGGCAAAAATGGAAAAGCTGATGCAGGGTCCACCGTAAATTACGGTTCCACCGTAATTTACGGTGGAGTTAAAAAGTGTTACGGCAGCCCCCTACTGTTTTACGGTAGGGGCATGCCAAACCTGGGGTCACCGTAAATTACGGTTCCACCGTAATTTACGGTGGAGGCCAAGTTGAAAATTTTGTTTTTGTTACCAATTGTTTCTCGGACTCGTTTAGACACGTTTTAAGCCCTGTATGACTAAAGCATTTCATGTTTATGAAATGTAGGTACACCATACATGCCGGAAGACGATCAAGCTCCACGAAGAACCGAACACGATAAAGACACACGCTTCCGCATTTCGATACATTGTAAATTTTAAACAACGAATTTAACCACGTTATGTAGAATAACTTATGATTTGTAAAAGTTTCAATAAACCCGTATTTCCAAATGTTACGTAATCTTAATTACATGATTTTTTTTTATGTAAAACCTACGTTAAACCTTGATATTTAAGAACGGGTGTTACAAGTTGGTATCAGAGCCTTGGTTTAAGAGATTCGAGTATGGTGGGGAGGAACCATGCTTGGACTTAAACCTTATGCTCTTGACAAAGAATAGTGTTCGGTTCGAGGCTTGATCGCAAATCCGGTAAGTACAAGTATGTTAATAGCTTAGCATGCTAAAGTGTTGTAAACAACACATAGGGCTATCGTGTGATACACGATACCCCGATTAAAATGATTGATATAGTTGACGAAAATACGCGCATTGACGCGTATAGTAGAAAATGCTTTGTATTAAGATACGGGCGATTATTGAAGTAGATGCTACTAAATCTTGTGAATGTCTTAATTGAAGGACACTCGCGTTTGAAGACGACGAGAGTCAAACAAATTGTGGATATGATGATGGAATGGTCCGAAATATGATAAAAAGAGCATGCTCATTAAGGACCCAAATCGCGTAATGATCGCAGATAAGCTAATGGCAAGGAAAGCCTGTTAAAGCAAGCAAAATCAGGTACACGCTCTAAATTATTGCATGAATAGTAATATGCAACAAATACATAGAGATTAAAAGTTGCATAAGTAGATAGAAAACTTGGGAAAAACCTGAATAGAATACCTATCCAGGATATTGTTTCCAAGAAAAACAAGTAGAGGTATTACTCACATAGGGCGTGATGTGAAAACTATAAAAAGGTCATGTGTATCATGTGTTAATCGCTTACTCTGGCCAAGTAAGTAGTGGCATATGATACCATGAACTTCTTATGGCGGACACGTTTACGTCCGATGTGGTAATGGCGGGGTGAATGGGACTAGTTAAAAAGTACCCAAATGAGTCAGATAAGCAAGATATTTGAAAATAATGTAAACACACAACCGAGTGACGGAAGCGTGTTACATTAGGATAATGAGCCCGAGTGAAGGGACAAAGAAGCATGTAAAATGATTTAGACAAGTAATGGGAGGGAGTGTACTCACACTCGAACCCATAAAACGCAAGCATGTAAAATGATTTAGACAAACATTGGGAGGGAGTGTACTTACACTCGAACCCAGAAAACGCAAGCATGTAAAATGATTTAGACAAGCATTGGGAGGGAGTGTACTTACACTCGAACCCGGAAAATGCAAATACGTCCCTTAACGGGTCGTTTTTGTAAAACATCAAACTTAAAGACAAAGTCGGAATATAGCAATGAAGCGAGGTCTTAATGCATACCGGGAAGGTTGCAATAAATACGACTTCGGTAAAACACTCGATTGATGGGTAAGAATTAAACATATGCGTAAACCAAGAGACGTGAACGCGGGTTAAAAAAAAATAAAATCAAAGGACTTGGATTACGAGTTATAACTACAAAATCTCGTATATAGAAATTGTGAGTAAATATGTTCAACTATTCGAAGTCGAATGGGTTGAATAAAGAATAAAGTTGATTTTTATAAGTGATGGATTTCACATTAATAGGTCAAACATGTTGAATACAATATAACGCCGAATGGCACAAATGAGCGTTAGCCAGATAAAGGTAGCGTTAAATGCAAGAGAATAATGAGCCCGGTAATGGGATATAACCAAATAAGAATAAATTATGGACTGTCAATATCCGGGTATGGATAATTGACAAAAGTTAAAGAGAGGATCCTAAAACTAAAACTTCGGTTTTAGTAAGAAATAATGTTTTTACAAACATAAATTCTGATAGGAATTTAAATAGTAAGCATGAGAGATACAAGTCTTGACACTGATAATCGCAAAACGATATATTCGAAAAGTGATATTTTCAAAAATGAAATTTGATATAAATTAAACATGATGTAACACAATCACGGTTAAGAAATATAATGTGAAGTAGAATCACATCATAACCAAGCAAGCGGTAACAAGTAACTGGACTAATAAGTCTAATTAGTGAGACCCGTCAAGGTCATTTAAATAAATTTGTTTTGCTTGTAAACGGTAGGTTCGGTATGACTGAACCGAATAAATAAATCTGAAAACAAAAGAAAGTATTGCTAAAAGTGAAACATTTCACTAAAGACCCTTAAACGGGTCGAGGTGACGAATGCACCAAGAGTTCGATAATATATAAAAGCGATGGAAATCGCTAAGTCAACTAAACTAATAAAAATAACGGAATTACGTTATTTCAAGTTACACTATGTCATATGAGATGCGTAGAAGTTCTGTAACCAAAAAGACGTTACCATAGTTTTTCTGGTAATGCTAACAATTGGTTAAAATATGAGTAATGCTTAAGAGATTACTCAAGTCAAACGCATTGAGTTTAGAAACTCAATGAACTATGTAAGCAAGGTTTCGAGGACGAAACCTCTTTAAGGGGGGTAGACTTGTAACACCCCGAAAACGGGTTTGATAATCAAACTCCGTTAATACTGAAAGACGGGTAAAGTACCGCTAGTGGCAAATTTACCCGGTAAATATTAGGATTTAAATAATTAATCCTAATATTAAATAAAAAGTGAACAAAAGCTTTTAAGGAAATAAAATGGATGAAAGGCCCGGGGTAACGAGACCTAAAATAAACTTAGTCGTAATTTCCCCCGAACCCGCTAAGTTAACTAGGAATATTAAACCTAGTTAATAAGTGGGAATATTATTGAAAATAATTAGGTTGTGACCTAATTAATAACTAACCAAACCCGAGGGACCAAAGCCGGGTAACTTGAAAATGGAAATTATAAACTTATAAACAAAACACCACACACACACAAGAGTGTGTGTGTGCGTGCGTGAGATGGAGCAGGAGACAAGCTCCATGGGAGCTAACCCTAAACTCAACAAATTCCTCAAATTGGAGGATCAAACAAGGGTCAAATTCGGTTTTGAACACGTAGAAACGGTCACCAAGTCAAGGGGATCGTAAGGTATGTCGAATTTCTAACATTCTTGAAGTTGTAAAAATTGGATAATCATCCTAATCGTGAATTAGGCATGGATTAGAGAAGCTATGGCTAGATTAGTGATGTATACTTGCTTGGGAACGAAACCCTAAGTGAAAATCATACATAACATGCTATGATTTGAAGGATTTGATGAATTAACACACTTAGATAAGTGGGTTTTAATGTTATGATGAAATTGATGATATAACTATGCTTAGATTCATCATGCATGTTAAGTAATCAAGAAATACTTAAACAAATTGCTAGTATGAGTATTTGATCATAAATGATGGGGGTGAATTTTGATGATTAATCTTGGTAAAAATAACTAGTTATGAACTAGTTGTAAATGTGTAAAAATGTATGCACACTAGGTGTTTGTTAAAATGCCTAAGTGAAAACTAAAGTGTTGAAATTAGAGCGAAAACGCGCAATTGAATGATATAGTGATTACGCGTAATATGAAGTGAGAAGGGTTCTAAATATAATGTTGATTTAGACTTAATGTTGTGAACCTTGTAATTCGAAGTGGTTAACTTAATAAGCTAAGTTAACTAATCGTGAAGTCGAATAGTAGTTTCGACGTATGAAATAAGTGAGATGGAATAGTCGTGAATAATTATGACTAATCTAACCATCTTACAATTTGCAATGATAGTTTGACGATTAACAAGCTAGGTGAAAGCTTGGGAACAAAGCGGGTCAAACGAAGCAAGAATGACGGAAAAGCATAAATTCGGATGCAAGGTAAGTATAGCTTACACTAGTCTTATAGGTTAGAATATTCTCTTATCGTATTAGTTACGAATAAGATAAATACATAATTTAGGTATGATGTTCCGACATGTAAACGTACGGAACAAGGTAGTCGAGTATGACAAGAACCCATATTGATGGTTTAAAAGGAATTAAAACGGTAAAGTGGTCATGCGTTGACCATAACTATTTGTTTTGAAAGACACTGAAAGGTGTAAGCCATGATAGGCTAAAAAGCGTTAAGAAAACGATTAATACATGAAATGACCACACGGTGTAAACCGAAGCTAGTCATATAGATGAGATGGTAATAAATACCATCTCGCCAACATAATCGGTCATTTAGACCAAATGGGTCAAAAGGTGAAGATATCACCTTTTGACAATAATGACTAATGATCATTGTCGAGTTATATTATTTCAGGAGTAAAAGTCAAATGGGTATTAGCAACGCTATGGATTAGCGGTTATAAAAGCAAGGTATTAAAAAACGGGTCAATATATTGATCTGCGCCAGGTATGTGAAGTAGGGTAACACTCATTTAGAACATGCGGTTCAAGAGTGTTAAAAGAAGTCAAAATGGACGTTTGGTTACTTGATAAGTAAACCAAATGTTTTAAGTAAAGGATATTACGTTTGGAAAAGCTTAAAGACTTTTCAAACAAAATCATAGGTTAAAAGAGGGATTTTGGATCAAATATGCTTTCTAAAGTCCTTCATTGTTAATAAGAGACTAAATGGACCAAAACGCCCTTGGAGGCTAAATTGAGCAAACAATCTTTAAAAGTTGTTTGGAAATGATTTTTACGATTTAATAAATACTTAGGGCAAGTATAGAAGTTGAAAGATGTATCACGTTAGTCAAACGGCTCTATTTGGGTCTTTGCCGTAAAATAAAGAGTTAAGGGGTAAAACCTGGTTTGCATAGATTACCTTAGTAAAATCACCATAAATATAGTTGTGGTGAGAGTTCATTTGACATATATTGCGAAAATAGGATGCTAGAACACATAATTATGAATTATGCGGAAAAAGGGTTTAAATACCCTTAACGGGTCAAAATAAGCATTTTAGTACAAACGGGTTTAAGAATACACATAAACTCGTGAATTGAACCTAATATGATAGGCAACATTGAAATTATAAGATTCATGTGATATAGGAATCAAACAAATACGTTTGTTTGATAAAACCGCGAATGGGTCAAAATTTGGTAAAAAGGGAAATAAGCCGAAGACTTAAAAGTCTTAAATCTTGTTAAGCCGGACGTCGGATTTTAACTCCATATGATGGAGAATCAAATTACAAACATGTAGGAAGAAACGGTAGGTCAAACGGACAAGCGGTTTGAAAGATACGAAAGATTTCGCGTCAAATTACGGCAAAAATGGAAAAGCTGATGCAGGGTCCACCGTAAATTACGGTTCCACCGTAATTTACGGTGGAGTTAAAAAGTGTTACGGCAGCCCCCTACTGTTTTACGGTAGGGGCATGCCAAACCTGGGGTCACCGTAAATTACGGTTCCACCGTAATTTACGGTGGAGGCCAAGTTGAAAATTTTGTTTTTGTTACCAATTGTTTCTCGGACTCGTTTAGACACGTTTTAAGCCCTGTATGACTAAAGCATTTCATGTTTATGAAATGTAGGTACACCATACATGCCGGAAGACGATCAAGCTCCACGAAGAACCGAACACGATAAAGACACACGCTTCCGCATTTCGATACATTGTAAATTTTAAACAACGAATTTAACCACGTTATGTAGAATAACTTATGATTTGTAAAAGTTTCAATAAACCCGTATTTCCAAATGTTACGTAATCTTAATTACATGATTTTTTTTTATGTAAAACCTACGTTAAACCTTGATATTTAAGAACGGGTGTTACAAGTTGGTATCAGAGCCTTGGTTTAAGAGATTCGAGTATGGTGGGGAGGAACCATGCTTGGACTTAAACCTTATGCTCTTGACAAAGAATAGTGTTCGGTTCGAGGCTTGATCGCAAATCCGGTAAGTACAAGTATGTTAATAGCTTAGCATGCTAAAGTGTTGTAAACAACACATAGGGCTATCGTGTGATACACGATACCCCGATTAAAATGATTGATATAGTTGACGAAAATACGCGCATTGACGCGTATAGTAGAAAATGCTTTGTATTAAGATACGGGCGATTATTGAAGTAGATGCTACTAAATCTTGTGAATGTCTTAATTGAAGGACACTCGCGTTTGAAGACGACGAGAGTCAAACAAATTGTGGATATGATGATGGAATGGTCCGAAATATGATAAAAAGAGCATGCTCATTAAGGACCCAAATCGCGTAATGATCGCAGATAAGCTAATGGCAAGGAAAGCCTGTTAAAGCAAGCAAAATCAGGTACACGCTCTAAATTATTGCATGAATAGTAATATGCAACAAATACATAGAGATTAAAAGTTGCATAAGTAGATAGAAAACTTGGGAAAAACCTGAATAGAATACCTATCCAGGATATTGTTTCCAAGAAAAACAAGTAGAGGTATTACTCACATAGGGCGTGATGTGAAAACTATAAAAAGGTCATGTGTATCATGTGTTAATCGCTTACTCTGGCCAAGTAAGTAGTGGCATATGATACCATGAACTTCTTATGGCGGACACGTTTACGTCCGATGTGGTAATGGCGGGGTGAATGGGACTAGTTAAAAAGTACCCAAATGAGTCAGATAAGCAAGATATTTGAAAATAATGTAAACACACAACCGAGTGACGGAAGCGTGTTACATTAGGATAATGAGCCCGAGTGAAGGGACAAAGAAGCATGTAAAATGATTTAGACAAGTAATGGGAGGGAGTGTACTCACACTCGAACCCATAAAACGCAAGCATGTAAAATGATTTAGACAAACATTGGGAGGGAGTGTACTTACACTCGAACCCAGAAAACGCAAGCATGTAAAATGATTTAGACAAGCATTGGGAGGGAGTGTACTTACACTCGAACCCGGAAAATGCAAATACGTCCCTTAACGGGTCGTTTTTGTAAAACATCAAACTTAAAGACAAAGTCGGAATATAGCAATGAAGCGAGGTCTTAATGCATACCGGGAAGGTTGCAATAAATACGACTTCGGTAAAACACTCGATTGATGGGTAAGAATTAAACATATGCGTAAACCAAGAGACGTGAACGAGGGTTAAAAAAAAAAATCAAAGGACTTGGATTACGAGTTATAACCGAACTTGTTACTAAAATAAAGGGTTAAAAATGAAAAAGGGTTTTGGTGGTTGAAAGGGTTTTTGTTTGGGTGATGAAATGAAAAGGTTTAGGCTCAAAGGGGCTAACTAGGGGGATTTTTGGGTAGGTGGTAAAAGAAAAAGAAAAATAATGGTGTAGAAATGAAAAAGGTTAGTCCTAATGCCTCCATCATTTACTTACTCGGGTTTAAGTTGATAAGGACCGGGAATGTATTGTCATGGCAAGTTCTAGAGTCGTAAGAACCAAGCGGCTATTCACACAAGAAACGAAAAATGAGCATTTAGTCAAATGATATGTAATTGTGTGCTCAATAAAGGCTCAAAACTCACTTTTGTGGGAATGGGTTTTTATGTGATCAAGTATATATAATCAAATTTTAAATAAGTTTGTCATGCCTTTTCATAATTTTCTTATGTTGGTTCTTTTTATCACTACGCTATCGGTTGTAAATTTGTAAAAATATAACCTTTTTGAAGTCTTGAATTTCCCGAGTTAAACCTAGACAAGTAAAAAAAAAATGAAATTTTTTGAAAAAATTTTGGGGTGATTAGCGGTTCCAATAGAGTTTTGTGTAAGGCTTGTATTTAGGACTTGCAAAATTCAAGGTTTTAGCATCCCCCCCACACTTAAATTACACATTGTCCTCAATGTGTCCCAAAAATAAATTTTTAGGTTGATTAGATGTGTAAAATAGTGTTTAAAAAGCAAAAATTTATATTACTGTGCACTGAACACGGCCCCGTGTTGAGTGGGCACGACCCCGTGTTCAGGTGCCAGTAACAAGAACTTACAAAAGGTGGACACGGCCCCGTGTCCACTGAACACGGCCACGTGTCTGACAAAATTCTGTCGAACAGAAGCCAAACAGCAGGTCTGGGAGGTGAGCACGGGGGCGTGTTGGCTGAACACGTCCCCGTGTGGACAGTCTGAAAGCCTGAAAAACAGGTTTCTTCCTCCGGTTTTTCCATCCTAGCCCTATAAGTGCTGAGGCTTAACACCCCAAGCCTTGGTTTGTACCTGTTTCACACTTAATACCACACCAAGCAATACAAACATCCTACATTACCAAAGTTAATTGTTCCAAGCATAAAGTAAACGAAAAATAAAACGGAAAATAAAAGTGTTTAAGGAAAGTAAATTGTTCAACTTCTGGCACGCAGGCCACCAATCGTTCGATAGATAAAGGGACTTAAACCTGTGGGCTCGCCATCAACCCGCTCCTGCTCCTCCAAACCCTCTAATCCATATCTTCATCGCTATCATCACCTCCATCCCCATGCCCCGCCATGTACTCCTGGATGCTGCCGATATCGTCTCGTATATCGCTGATGTTGCGTTCAATAGCTCCGACCCGTTGGTATGTGTTGTTGGCGAGGTTGTAGGCATTCCTGGTGCACATGAGGTTTTCCTGCATAAGATCATGTAAGCTTTGAAAATTAGGAAAACCGCCTCCTTGTGAGGAGGATTGACCCGGATCACCATGGGGTGGATACTGGTGGTGGGGAGGTGGTGCGTGAAGAACTAGGGCCTCCTGTGGGTTCCATGTATAGCCTTGCGTTCTTTGGAAACTCACTGTTCCGTCTTCCGCCTCATAGAGTAAGTTCATGGCTCGGCAGATGTGGTAGTCAACTCGTCCCGACCATGGGCTTCTTTCAAAGGCTCTTGGAATTCGCGTTTAATGCTTAAAAAGACGGTACACCCATCCTCCGTAAAAGATAGGCGTTGGAGCTCGAGCAAGGCGGTTGAGATGCATGTTTTTCAACAGGAGATACGGAACATCCAGAGGCTTTTGGTTGTGGATACAGTGGAGGACAACCAAATCTTTCAACCCTACAACACCACTACTGTCATGTCGTTGGTTCAGAGAGTACGTGAGGATCCTGTGGATGTAGCGATAGAGCGGATCCCTCAGCTTTGTACTCTTGGTGCTACGAGGGTCGTAGATTCCTTCACCGATTTGAGCCCATGCGGCTTGTCTTTCATTCACCTCCAAGTCTCGTAATCCCCCGGTATTTTCTTCGTTTCCCGATTCCTCTTCTTGATATAGACCTATTATGGCTCCAAACTGTGCCATGGAGATCGAGTACATTGTTCCTCCACACCGGAATACAACCCCAGTATTGTCAAATGGGTCACACCTTGAATCGAAGTTGAAGGTACTGTAGAATTCCATGGTACATTGGTGTACTGATTGAAGCCTAGTGTTTAATGCAACAGCTAGTGGTCCCGTAACAATGTTGTTGAATCGGTGCAGCTGGTTTACCAAGGTTAGCAGCTCCGTGCAAGCTCTCCTGGGGTACTCTTCGGGTCTTGTTTGAAGAACCTCGTACCTTGCCCTTGCATCAAGCTCACTTGCATTGAACCTTGTGAACTTTGCCATCTGAAAGAATACACCAAAAATTAGTACGAAACAGAAGTGTTTTCGGACAAAACTGCAAACAGTGGGCTGGACACGACCCCGTGTCCAGCGGACACGGCCCCGTGTCCAGGGGTTTGTTACTCAAAAACTTCAATTTTCGACCCGGTTTCGAAAACTTGAAAATTTTTGGTCCAATAGGTGCGGTTTCCCCCGAAAATGAAACCCTAAACACCGTTTTTCCCAAAATATCCCGTTTACCCTATCAATTTTGTCTTTTTTCGGTTCAAGAACAAGGGTTTGGGGTTTTTGTATGAAATCGGGTGATTCTATGAACAATCTAAGTTTATTTACTTCCCCTAACACTAATCTAACTAAATGCAAGCATATTTAGGCAAAAATTTTAGGTTCGATCCGGATGAACATCAAGAACCCTAGATTTTTCCCCAAATTTGTGGTGTATTAACTACATGCAAGTAACTAATCTAACTACTGAGAGTGATAGAATCATACCTTGACGTTGTTAGATCGGTAAGAGACGTTGGAATTTCGCGAAAAATCGCCTGGAACCAGAGCTTTTGTGGGGAAACGGGGCGTGTGGAATGAAGAAACTGTTTTGAAAAAGGGGTTTTATCCCGTCTGCAGCGCGAACACGGCCCCGTGTCCAGCGGACACGGCCTCGTGCCGAGCTTCTTTTTTTTTTTTTTTTTTTTTCGTGCGCGTGTGAGTGCCCCTTTTTCCCATAAGCTATGGTTTAGAAAACTTACCGCTTTATTTTTCCGCCTCAATCGCTCGTAACTTACCAGGCATGATGTTTTTATTCTTCCACGGTTTGAAGCGAGATCTCTTCTTCCTCATCCTCAATAAATCCTTGATAGAGTTTCAGCCGTTGGCCATTGACTTTAAATGGTGACCCATTTCGAGGTTTAATTTCTACTGCACCGTGTGGAAAAATATGGGTGACGGAAAAAGGTCCTGACCACCTAGACTTTAATTTACCAGGAAACAATCGAAGTCGTGAATTAAACAAAAGAACTAAATCTCCTACCCGAAATTCATTAGGTTTAATATGTTTGTCATGCCAATTTTTCATTCTTTCCTTATAAATCTCGGAGTTTGAGTATGCATAATTCCTAAGCTCGTCTAATTCATTTATTTGACAAAATCGATTTTTACCAGCAAATTCTAGATCTAAGTTTACATTTTTGATTGCCCAGTAGGCTTTGTGTGCAATTTCTACTAGCAAGTGACAACTTTTTCCATAGACTAGCTTATATGGGGTTGTACCTATCGTTGTTTTATAAGCAGTTCGAAAAGCCCATAAAGCATCATCTAATTTATCAGCCCATTCCTTTCTATTTAACCCTACGGTTTTTTCGAGTATTCATTTTAACCCTCTATTGGTCACTTCGGCTTGTCCGTTTGTTTGAGGGTGATATGCTGTCGAAACCCGGTGATAGACCCCATATCTTGTTAAAATTTTTTCAAGTTGATGGTTACAAAAATGGGTACCTCTATCACTTATTAAAGCTTTAGGTGTGCCAAAACGAGAGAATAATTTTTTCAGAAATCTTACCACTACTCTTCCATCATTTGTTGGAAGTGCCTCAGCCTCGGCCCATTTAGACAAGTAATCTACTGCCACAAGTATGTATTTGTTTCCTTTCGATGGTGGGAAAGGTCCCATAAAGTCGAGTCCCCACACATCAAAAATTTCACAAACAAGAATGTCATTTTGTGGCATTTCGTTTTTGGAAGAAATATTACCTGTTCTTTGGCAAGCATCACATGTCTTTACAAGATTTTGGGCATCTTTGTAAATGGTTGGCCAATAAAATCCTGAATCAAATACCTTTCGTGCGGTACTGGCATCACCATGATGTCCTCCGTACGGACCTTCATGACAATGGCGGAGAATTCTTCGCGCTTCACTACCATGTACGCATCGTCTGACGAGTTGGTCGGCACACATTTTGAAAAGATATGGGTCTTCCCAAAAATAGTGTTTCACATTGGCAAAGAATTTTTTTCTTTGATGATGTGGCCATCCTTTTGCGACTATTCCACTAGCTAGGTAGTTAGCAAAGTCGGCGTACCATGGTTCTTCCTTAAATTCTACCATTTCCAGGGATTCAGTTGGAAATTTTTCGTTGATTTGCTCGTCCCTGGTTGCCTCCAAAGCTGGGTCTTCTAAGCGCGAAAGATGATCTGCTGCGGTATTTTCTGCTCCTCTTTTGTCTTTGATTTCAATGTCAAATTCTTGGAGAAGTAGAATCCACCTAATCAAACGTGGTTTTGCGTCCTGCTTCTTAAAGAGATATCGAATGGCTGCATGGTCTGTATAGACTATAGTTTTAGAAAGAACAAGATAAGAACGAAATTTATCAAAAGCAAATACCACAGCTAGTAACTCTTTTTCAGTTGTTGTGTAATTTTCTTGTGCATCGTTAAGTGTTTTACTAGCATAATATATTGGGTGGAAATGCTTTTCTTTTCTCTGTCCCAAGACAGCTCCAACTGCAAAGTCACTAGCATCACACATGATTTCGAAAGGAAATTTCCAATCAGGTGCTATCATGATAGGTGCATTGACTAGCATTTCCTTTAGGGTTAGAAATGCTTGATTGCAATCCTTGTCCAAGATGAAAGGAGCATCTTTTTCAAGTAATTTTGTTAGAGGCCTTGAGATTTTTGAAAAGTCTTTGATAAACCGCCTATAAAATCCGGCATGCCCTAGGAAACTTCTAATAGCTCTTACGGAGGATGGAGGAGGTAATCTAGAAATGGTATCTATTTTGGCTCGATCCACCTCCATTCCTTCGCTTGAGATCTTGTGACCGAGTACTATTCCCTCTGTTACCATGAAATGGCATTTTTCCCAATTAAGGGCGAGGTTAGTTTCCTCACATCGGGATAGCATTCGTTCAAGGTTATCGAGGCATTGGTCGTATGAATCCCCAAAGATAGAAAAGTCGTCCATGAAGACTTCCATTGTCTTTTCTATCATATCATGGAAAATGGCTACCATGCAACGTTGGAATGTTGCGGGGGCATTACATAGACCGAACGGCATGCGTCGATAGGCAAAAGTTCCATAGGGACATGTGAAAGTTGTCTTTTCTTGGTCTTCGGGTGCTATCGGGATTTGAAAGTAACCTGAAAAACCATCCAAGAAACAGTAAAATTTATGACCGGATAATCTTTCTAACATTTGATCAATGAAGGGTAAAGGAAAATGATCCTTTCTTGTTGCTTCATTTAATCGTCTATAATCTATACATACTCTCCATCCTGTGACGGTTCTTGTTGGTATTAATTCATTCTTTTCGTTAGTAATTACCGTCATACCTCCTTTCTTTGGAACTACTTGGACGGGACTTACCCAAGGACTATCGGAAATAGGATAGATAAGTCCGGCGTCAAGTAATTTGATGACTTCGTTTTTAACCACTTCTTGAACATTTGGATTTACGCGACGTTGTGGTTGTATGACCGATTTGTAGTCATCATTCATCAAAATTTTGTGTGTGCACATAGAAGGACTAATTCCTTTTATGTCAACAAGTTTCCAAGCTATTGCATTTTTGTGTTTTTTTCAAAAGACTAATTAGTTTTTCTTTTTCTAGGTTATCTAATTTAGACGAAATAATTACAGGTAACTTACCATCTTTGTCTAGAAAAGCATATTCCAAACCTTTTGGAAGTTCTTTGAGCTCAAGTGGTGGGTCTTTAGGAGACTCCTTATTTGGTTGCTCGTTTCGATCAAGAACTTTAAAAGTTTGTTCTATGGCGACCTCTTCTTCAACAAAGTGGTCAATCTCTTCACTTGTATCGGGTGGTTCATCTTCATCTTCAATTAGGGGGTCATTATTGCCGAATGGATATTTCATTGATCGTTCGAGATCGACACTTCTTTTAAATGCCCCTAATTGAAGAGGTAAATTGTTGAACTTCCGGTTTTTCAAAGCTTCGTAAGTTTTTACAAATGGTCGTCCCAACACAAGAGGAGCGTCATCGAGGATGACAAAGTCGGTTGGGATTACCATTTGATTTGTTTGAACCAAGACATCTTCAACTATACCGATTGATTTTATTACTTTCCGATTGGATAGAAAAATGGGTATTTGAAGTGGAGAAAAATCACTAATACTTAATTTTTCGAAAATATAGTTAGGCATTATGTTAACACAAAGATCTTTATCGATTGTGACATTGCTTATAAACGAATTTTGAAAGAAACATGGAACCGGTGTGATGTTAATTTCAAATGGGTCTTCTTTTATTAGCGAAGTTTGATTATTAGTTAACTTAACACTTACCGTTTCGTCAATTTTAGTGTTAGTGTTGAACTCTTTTAAAAACTTAGCATGAGTGGGTACTAAACAGTGATTTTCGAAAGAAGGTGTCAAGAGATTAATTTCTTCAAAATTAGACTCTTCTTGGATTTTAACGTTATTGGACTCACCTTTTTCGTTGTTTAACTCATGTGTCTGTTCTTCACTTATTTGTTCTTCCATTTTTTTATTTTTAGTTATCTCTTCCCTTTTTAATTCTTCTCTTGCGCGGGACTCCTCTTCCCTTGCGCGAGCTTCTTTTATACATCGATCGATAACTCTAATGTGTTCTAATATCCTATCGGTCACTTCGGTTATAGAAAAAGAATCATTATTTTCTAAGCTTGAATCCAGTTGTTCGACCCTTTGCTCCTCATAATACCCATATGAAGTTGATGGTTCACACCATTGTCCTTCATTGTAAGCATATGATGGATAAGGTTCGTAATTTTGTTCTTCATAATACTCATATGAGGTGGGTTGTTCACGCCAAGGTTCCTCAGAATAAGCATATGAAGGTGATGGCTCATATCTTGGTTCCCCAAAGTATGAGTAAGAAGGCTCATACCTTGGTTCATCAAAATATGAGTATGAGGGAGGAGGTTCATACCTTTGGTCTTCATAGGATGTGTATGAAGATGATGGCTCGTACCTGGGCTCCTCATAGTAAGTGTATGAATTGGATGGTTGATACGAGTGATTATTTTGGATCGAACGTGTATTACGACAATTTGTGCAATAATTACCCCTATAATCATCCTCATCATAAGTGTAGTTGTAACCTCCTGAGTATTGATCCATAAGAATCACTCAGCAGACCACAACTGAGTCTCGGGACCAGAAAATGAAATAAAGATCGAAACAGAAGACTGGACACGGCCCCGTGTCTGGTGAACACGGCCCCGTGTACAGGATCTGTATCTGGGCGTTTTGATTAAAGTTACTGGTCACGTTGAGCACGGGGGCGTGTTCAACGAGCACGGCCCCATGTTCAGACTCTGTATCTGGGTATCTAACTAAAAATATGCAGCACGGGGGCGTGTTCAATGAGCACGGCCCCGTGTTCAGGCTACTGTAAATGCAAACTTAAACTAAAATGCAGAAAAAAAATGCGCGCGTTTTGAAAAGGTTTTGAAAAACTGATTAGGCCGTCGATTTTAAACTTTCTCAAAATCCTCGTGTCCCCGGCAACGGCGCCAAAAACTTGATGTGCGGTAAGTGTCGTATATTTTAGGTGTATATTTTAAGCCCTTTTTAACACTTATTTTAGCCAAGTTTTAAATTTATAAAACACGATATTTCACTGACACTAAACACACATATGGGCAAGTGCACCCATCGTTGAGTGTAGTATAGTGTTGGTAAGATACCGAGGTCGTCCAAGGACACAAGAGCTTTTAGTACCGGTTTATCCTCAACGTCTAACCAAAATAAAAGTTTAGAAAAATGTTTTAAACTAAGAAAAATAAAACTAACTAAAATGCTGAAAATAAAAATAAAAATAAAACAGATAGACAAGATGAATCACTTGGTTCCGACTCGTATCTAGTATAACCTTTGATTATTTCCGCACTTTTGCACATAATTAAGAGATTATCTTAGTTATTGTAGTAGGCCCCTCTTTTGAAGGTGACGTCACCCTCACCCCAGTAGTTTGAGTCAGCAGGGATACAATCCTAAAGGGGTGGATTATTGGAAGATAATGAATTAAGTTATTAATGCAGTATTGTGGTAGGCCCCGCTTTTGGCGGTGACCTTACCCTCGGCTAAGTAGTCTGAGTCAGCAGGGATACAGTCCTAAATAGCCGGGTTATAGTATTAATAGTAGTTAACTTATGAGGGGATCAAAGAGTTTGGACCCCCGCCATCCAATACCGTGAAGTATTGAAGGAGGTCCTACTAAATTTGACCCAGGTCCATTGCAGGACCTCTAAACGCTGAACAATGACAAGACCTTTACCAAACCGTTCCCTTAACCCCCTACCAGGTAGCCAACATACCTCCATATAGACCGTGGAGATATGAATGGTGAAAATCCTTTATTTTATATAGACAGTAAAATAATGCCAAGACACCACGGACAAACGATAAGGAAAGATCACCTTCAACATAAGTAACTAGTTATTAAAGTCATTAATACAAAACCAAATAAAAAGTGCAAAAGATTAGAAATAAAAAGTATTATACTAGACACTTTGTCTTCACCAAGTGATGTAAGAGACTTAGGCAAACATGGCCATGATTGTCAAGAACTCTTACGATCAATCTTGGATCCCGAGACGACTCACACACTCTACGATGGACAATGGATGATGGTGGTGGATGATGGTGTTGTGATGGTGGTGGGTGGTGGATGAAGTGTGAGAGAGGTGGTGTGCCAAGGGATGAGATGAAATGAATCCAAGCACTCCTATTTATAGGCTGAACAGAGAGCTGGACACGGCCCCGTGTCCGTCTGACACTCTCTCTCCTCATTAATTGTAATTCGCAATTACAATAAATGCGTCTGCTGTACTTTCGACACGCCCCCGTGTCCGCTGAGCACGGCCCCGTGATGGGCAATAGAAGCTTCTATAGGTTTGTCTTTTCTGCTGCTTCTTGGGCACGGCCCCGTGCTGGCTGAGCACGGGGCGTGTTCAACCTTCTGTTTTCTCTATTTTGCTTTGGAAGGTGCCGTTGAGGGTTCGGGCAGTCCACTAATGTTCCTTTTCTTGTATTTATGTTGGATTTAGCTGTCTTTTTGCTTCTTTTGCGTTTTTGAGCTCATTTAATCCTGAAAATACAAAAGGAAGACAAAAACACTCTTTTTCCAATATTAGTACTAAAAAAGGGTTAGTTTTATGCCTCATTTGATGTAATTTATATGTTGCATTTTACACACATCAACCGTAGTTAGGAAATATTTTATCAGAGTAAATACCACACTTTTATAACATATTGGGATTAAACCCATGTTTTTATTACAAACTGATTTATAGAGATAATCTCTATTTTATTTAATAAAACATCTTCTTTTATTTAGGTAACTTTTTTATAGCCACTTTCTCCAAGCCTTCAGTGTTGTTCAGCTGGCTTCTAGTTGGCTCTCACATTTTGTTACCTGAAACGCGTTTAAAAATATTTTGTCAGTGGGAAATACTGATGAGTGAATCCCAGTTTAATGAAGAAGAGTTTTATTGATTAACACAGTATTGAGAGCGATTACAATGTTTATATCTACACAATTACTCATTCAGTACTTGCCACTCGACCGTATCTGTGGCTATGGTCATATCACACATTGGCTAACCCATTGTCCAATTGTGAAGGTTATAAATTAATGTATATAACAATCCTCCTGAAATTTTTCTGACACCCTAATATATTTTAAAATACCCTTATATGTCTCTAAATATACCCCATACGCGAAAACGGACCCCGAATACCTCTATTTTATTAAAAATTAATTAAAAACAAAGTTTTTATGTCGCTCGCGGGCCGCGTAGACCCCTTAGGGATGTTTCGCGGGGCGCGACAGCTCCAAACTCAGACGAAACCCTAGCGTGCCACGTGTCATGATCGTGTCAACTCTAGTGGTGATGACCAATCAGGGCTAAGGTCTACACCTCTACTACGCGGGCCGCGTAGACCTTGGTCTAAGCTTACGCGGGCCGCGAGAAACTCGAAATGTGGCCCTATAAATTGGGAGCTCGGGCTTCAGTCTCAAATCGCTCAAAATCTTTCTCTCTCAACGAAATTCTGAATAATAGGCATAATTTTCAAGTATAATACCCCCTAATTAATGAAGTTCTGCTCCGTTGTAAGTATTATAACCCCGGTTACGTATTAAATACGCTGCCCAATTGATCTAGGGTTCCGTAACGGCTGTCGTGGTTCTGCCCGACGTAGTCGTTGGAATGTCGTCTTGGGGAGGGTATCATTAATATAAATAATGGGTTATTATACTAACACGTGTGCATTTGTATAAATTATAGATAATCACCATGAAACCCTAAAGGATAACCTAAGACAACAATGTGAGTTTATCCTCTTTTTGTAAACCTTTTTGTAAATTGTTTTACAAAACTTTAAATATTTTACAATGTGGTTAAGCAGTGACTGAGTCTTTGTAATTCTTCAATTGCTGCAGGTATGTTGGGGTTTTGTATACAAAATGTGGAAGACGTTACCATTGGACAAAGAGTTAGCCAATGAGTAATATGACCCACCAGTCAGCATTGATAGTACTGAATGAGTAATTGTGTAGATGTAAACATTGTAATCGCTCTCAAAAATGTGTTAATTAATAAAACTCTTCTTGATTAAATTGGTATTCACTCACCAGTATTTCCCACTGACAAATGTTTTTAAAACGCGTTTCAGGTAACAAAATGTAAAAGCCAACTAGAAGAAAGCCCGCTGGAGAGCACTGACGGCTTGGAAAAACGTGGCTATAAAAGTTACCTAAAAGACAATGTTTTAAATTCAATAATATAGGGTTTATCCCTATAAACATATTGTAATAAGAAACTTGGGTTTTACCCATGTGGTTATTAATATAAAATATGGTGGTTTTACTCTGATAAAACATTTCCTAACTACGGTCCTGATGAAATTTCCGCTGCCAAAATGATAAACAAATGATACCACCAAAAACTGGTCTCGCGGCCGCCCGTTCCTGGGATAGATAGGGGGCGGGGGTTGCGACAGAAGGTGGTATTAGAGCTAAGCCACTGATTCAGCCACAGAAGTGTTATGCTGACACCAAAATATTATTTAAATTGTTAGGAAATTAATTATGAAAATACATGCATAATTGTATTTTATTGTTGTGTGTTATTTGACTATTTGTTAGTTTACAGTATGAGTGATCAAGGACCCTCAGACGTTTATCGTCAGTTGTCCGATTCACCTAGGAGTGAAGGTACTTCTTCCCAGCCTGCCCTCTCTGGGTATTCAGCTGATCAGGAAGAAGGGATGTTTTTATTTAAGGCTCAGTCTGAAGAGCCATTCCCTCAGAAAAGAGAGGATGGTTCAGTAAGGGAGCATTCGAGCGTAGGAAAAGAATGCAAAAGTTGCAACAGCAAAGAGTCCTAGCAACCGCTAAGCGAGAGTCAGATGCCCATACACAGGATATGCTTAATAGGAGCTTAGCCAATTTTCATATCCTAGCAACAACTGCTGCAGACCCAAACCTGGAGCAATTAGTAGTCCCACAACCTTTACCTTTGTTCCCCACTCATCCGATGGAGATAGAAAACAACCCCGAAAACCAAGTCCAAATGCATGAATTCAACCCTGAGGAGATACCTAGGATACCAGCCCCTAATCCCTTAGACCCAGATTATGATCCATGGTTCGATGATCATAGGGATTATGTGCCACGCTATCACCTAAACGACGAACCCATGCCGAACTTAGCAGCCTATCCATGTCTTAACCCTCTAGATCCCTACTATGACAACGATGAATACATTAGGGAGATCTTAGAGAATCCGTACCCTCAGGAGGATCCCATGCCCCAGTACCCAGACCCAGTACCAGCACCTGCACCCCCAATGAGTGCAGAAAATGTGCATGAGCTCCGAACTTTCAGAGAAGAGATTTTAGAGAGTAGTGAGAGGATGAGCCAGGTAGGAGAGTGACTCGTCTGGAAATATGATGAGCGCAATATGGATTACTGGATGAATCCAGATCAGTGAAGGTGATGGTGGAGTTAATAATAATATAATATAATATAATATAATAATATATAATATGTGTGTTTGTTGAAAAAAAAAATCATAACTATAGATGCCTACTAGTAGTGTAATTTTATTTCAGTTGTATTGTAATTTTAATTTCTCGTTCTGGTTTGTAGTAGATGCATACTATATATATATATATATATATATATATATATATATAAATAGAGTAAGTCGCAATGATCGACGCTTTTGACCAAAATGAGTATTATGTGATTGGATATATTAAATATTATCTTGTGATATTAATACGTGATAATTGTTTAAAATTCAGATGGCTAACCAAGTGAATCAAGAGAATCTGGATAATAACCCGGAAAACCAGAATGACAATAATCTGAATAACGATAATCCGAACAATGATAACAATGGAAACCAAGTGGATAATGGTGCCATTCAACACATAGTGGCACAAGGAATTATAGATGCAATGCCATTTATTATTCAAACTGTTAAGGATGCGGATATGTCACACCCCGATATTTCAACGTATTACCGGTGGGCCCGGTGGGGAGTATCGTGACGTAGTTGATATCATCATAGTCAAACAACACAAATTTAAATGCACAGCGGAAGCAAAAGATAGATTTATTTCAACCGAATAAAATTGTAATATTAAGTATCACAAACAGTTGAAACAGATCCACTGGCGGATCAAATAAAAAGGAAAATTGTTCAGCAGACTTTGACATCTAGAGCTTGCGAAACTTGATTAATGATGGCAGGAGTAGCCAGCCTATTTCGTCTAGTACCTGCACTTAGCCTTTTTGGAAAATACGTCCGTTTACACTGGTAAATACAACTTAACTGACTCATTTTGAAAATGTTTAAAAATTGATTTGAATGCACTTAGGCAAAAATATTTTTTATAACTTGGGACAACTATTTAAAAATAATCTTGTATACAGTTTTACTTATTTATTGTCCGTTAGAGCCGGTTGGTAGGGCCGGTCTAGATTAACTGACATGCCACAGGTATAATACCCACAAGGTTATTTCCTCTAAGTGGGCTACCAGTTTTACATATGCAACTGTCAGGTGTACGCCTACACCCCGTGCTTAGGTCGTGGCCATTTCTTTGAATGATGCCAAGGATATCCGGGACATGGTCATTTAACCCCCAAAGGCCATACACCAAATAATACAGATTAAAACATGTTATGTAAATACATTAATCACAATCCGATTTAAATGACTACATACCCGACCAAGCAGTATTATTATAATACCATATCCCAAGCCCGTATAGGGAAAATAAGTTAAGAGTATTTACCTGAGCTAAATATAAATTCAATCCCAGCCGTATATCAATTCAGCAAGTACAGATAGCTTTTACTGGGCTCCTAAATCTGGAACGAAGGTTTTTAAGAACCTTTTAGAATCCTAACGGGTCTTCAATTAAGCTTAGGCTTAGACATGTTAGTTTTAAAAAGGAAGACACGGTCCAAACGCATGATAAGGCGAAGACCGGTTTAGAATGTGGTTTTGACCCGACAAGCTTGTATGCTTGTTTATTATGGGTGACTTAAACACATTCTGGATTTTGAGACAAAAACGATATGGTTTGACCCGTTTCGGCTAAATTTTGCAATCTAGTTACATAAGCCGATCCGAACGCGAAAAGTGCGTAACGGGTAACCATATGAGTCATATACAAGTTTCCTAAGTTAATATGCCTTAAATATGTTGTGACATCAGTAAGATATCTTCTATTATGCCCAAAACGGATTTAAACTCAAATTACGCCCCGTAGGGGTATTTTGGTCATTTTAAAGGTTATAAAAGAGTTTAAATATAAATCTGAGTTTCGGGTCTGGTGTAATCAGTAATAATACTTAATTTACTAAGTTATATCAGTGGGGTATTACCTATATGTGAAATTTATCATTTCTAACCATACTTATGCACCGAAGGACATTTTGGTAATTTCACTTAAGGTTTAAGGGTCAAATCTGGAAACCTGGGTTTAAATCTTTCGCTTACTGTTAAAGTATAAAAATATACTTAAAATATCAGTAGGTATCAAACCTTATATGTTCAAAATAGTTTTGTATACTTACTATGCGTTAAATATGCTTAAAAGGCGATTTGGAGCCATTTCCGGGTTCTATATAGAAAGTTGATATTTTTACTATTCCAGAAGGTTTAAAATACTTTATTAATCATTTAGAATTAGTAGCAAAAGGTTTGGGATCAAACGGATTTGTAAAACTCATTTTATAGCTTAAAATGGCAAAACCGACAATTACCGGATCAAGCTTAGAACTCTATGTTATGCTTAGCCTAAAAATAAATAAAAATCTCCAAAAATCCCAAAATATTATTTTATATCAGTAGGTATAAAGTTTGGTATCAAAAATCGGGTTTAGATAGGCTATATGCTAATTACGCCGATTAATTACTAAAAGTTTTCTAATTATGCTAATGAGCATAACTCTTAATCTAGACCTCAAACTAATGTCAAATTTTAGGTGCAAGTTTATAAATCAGTAACTAAGGTTCCTACTCTTTTATATTTTCAAAAATCACGTTTTAGGGTCAAAAGGGCATAATAGTCAACATATAAGCAATTAACGGGAACATGCATATGAATCGGATAACTATTGAACCAAGGTGTATAATCATAGAGGGTTATACTTATATGAAACCTGGTCCTAATGGGGCTCTAAGGCATTTCTAAAACATGCTTAAACGGGTCAGAACTAAAAGTCAAAGCAAAAGTCAAATTATGCGACTTTCGGTTCCAAACCGGGCCTAAACTGGAAATTGTCGGGTTGAACATGTTTAGACATGTTCTTACATTAATTACCAAGTTATATTAATGATAAAACAGGTTGCATAGCTTCTACATTGCTAATTATGCATTAATTTGAAATTAAGCTTTCTGTTGACTTTTTAATATCAAGTTTGACCCGACAATTGATCTAGTTAGAATGGGAATCAGAGGGTACCCTTTTAAGGGTTTATTACCCACATAATTACCTACTTATAGGTATTTTTAATTCAAGATTTGACTGAACAATTAATGATTAATCTCGAAGTCAAACCTTAATTACGACGGTTTGACTTTTAGCTAATTAACTAAGCTAAATTGAATTAAGAAGGATTAAGGACACTTACAAAAGTCCTAAGTATGATTTGGAGCTTAAGGGAACTTGCTTGCTGACCAGAGGAGCTCCAGAGACCAACTTGAAGTGATGAACAAAATTGTTGCAAGTTCAAGTTCATATATATAGTGAACCCAAATGCACAAGATCATGCCAACTCACTCTACAAGTGTTGCAAGATCATCCCAGGTGTCCCTAAAATGCCAAAACTAGTTGCAAGAGCCCCCTGAATTCGAAAACCATCCATCTACGGCGGTGTAACCGGATATAACAGGCAACTGCCATTTTCTGCTGCCAGCGACTGTCTTACGGACCGTAAGCAGATCTCTTGCGGACCGTAAACACCCTTTTACAGACCGTAAGCTCTTGGATTTGCGATCCGTAACCGACCTTCTTCTGAAATGCCCAGTCACCAGCCTTACGGACCGTAAGGCACCTTCTTTGCGGTTTGTAAGCCTTCATCAGAAGGCAAAATCTTTGCAAACCTTAAGGTTTTGACCATGCAACTTTCCTAGTCCGAATCTTGTGCTTTCCTTTCAGTGTAGGGATCATGAAGTTAGTCTTCGCATGTCTAGCCATGCACTTTTACAACTTGGATTCTTGTGGAAGGTCTTGCCATACACTTGGATAGATTTGAATTCTTTTGAAAAGAATTGGCCATTCATCTTGTCGTAACATCATTTTAATAACCCAATTCTTTATAGACTAAATTTATTTAATTTAGGAATAACCGGCTAATTACATTAGATGTTTATCATAATGATTTAAGGTCTTGGGATTTATTATTTGGTCGCTCAGAGGTGTTTATTAACATGTCGACCCTTTTAAATCCTACCATACATCTTTTACTTGATCTGGTTTCCTGACACGTTTATCTTACATGACACGTGTCTTTATTTTATTGGGTGTGATTTTACGAGGTGTTACATCCTCACCCCCTTAAAAGAAATCTCGACCTCCAGATTTACTGAAACAAATGAGAGTATTTTTCTTTCATGGTGGACTCTACCTCCCATGTATACTCGGGACCTCTACGGGCATCCCATTTAACTTTCACAATTGGCACATGCTTCCTTCGAAGCTTCTTAACCTGTCGATCCTCGATCGACAAAGGTTTTTCCACAAATTTCAAGCTCTCATCTATATGCACATCCGTATGTGGTATGACTAGTGATTCATCAGCTAGACATTTCTTCAGATTGCAGATGTGGAATACATTGTGAATACCACTGAGCTCTTCAGGCAAGTTCAACTTGTAAGCCACTGATCCGACACATTCGATGATCTCGAATGGTCCTATGTACCTCGGGCTTAACTTACCATTCTTACCAAAACGCATCACTCCTTTCCAGGGTGACACTTTAAGCAAAACTTTATCACCAACCTCAAACTTTAGAGGTTTTCGCCTTTTATTAGCATAACTTTTCTGCCTATCCCTGGCAGCTTTCAGGCGGTCGCGAATCTGGACAATCTTGTCCGTCGTTTCAAAGACTATATCCGGTCCTGATAACTGAGCTTCTCCCACTTCTGCCCAACAAACGGGCGTTCTACACTTTCTACCATATAATGCCTCAAAAGGCGCAACCTTAATGCTTGTATGGTAGTTGTTATTATAGAAGAACTCGATCAATGGCAGGTGCTTATCCCAACTACCACCTAAATCAATTACACATGCACGAAGTATGTCTTCCAAAGTTTGGATTGTACGCTCACTCTGTCCGTCTGTCTGCGGATGGTAAGCCGTACTAAAATTTAAGCGCGTGCCCAAAGACTGTTGGAAACTTTTCCAAAAATATGACGTGTATCTGGTATCTCTGTCGGAGATAATAGCCACTGGTATGCCATGTAGAGATACAATCTTATCTACGTACAATTGGGCTAACATGTCGAAGCTATAAGTCTCCTTAATGGGTAGGAAATTTGCTGACTTAGTCAGTCTATCTACTATTACCCATATAGTATCATTTCCTTTCCTGGTCTTTGGCAACTTGGTGATGAAATCCATTGTCACCATCTCCCACTTGCATGTGGGAAGTTCAGCTTTGACTTGTAGCAAACCTGACGGCTTTTGGTGTTCAGCTTTGACTTGCGCGCACGTCAAACATTTAGCTACATAGGCAGCTATAGACTTTTTCAAGCCTATCCACCAATAATTTGCCTTTAGATCCTGGCACATCTTATCAGCTCCAGGATGAACGGAATATTTAGAACTGTGGGCTTCCTGGAGGATTACATCCCGAAGTCCTCCATAAACTGGAACCCATATACGTCCATTTAACCTCAGGATTTCGTCCTTGCCATAGGATATATGTTCTTCAGTTACTCCTAACTTTTCATCAGGATAGTTAGCTGTGACATCTGTGCTTATATATCATTGTACAGACTCTGAACAATACAATATTAATAAAACAGTGTGTTTTGATCCCAATGTTTGTATTTATGTTTGATTTTATGCACATGTTGATTTTTGATCGATTTTGAACTCTATATCGCTTTCTGGGAAGTTATACGCAAACTGATGCGTAAACGTAATCAGTTTAACACGACAAACACTCCATAACAGCAACATAAGCTTAACATACCTTAAATAACCTTTACATAACTTAGCAATAATTTTTAGAAGGTTTGGTATGGCAAAAACAAGTTTATTCGCTCACAGGGACTATTTGCGTCAAACTGCAAAAGTCTGCCGTTCCGTAAGGCAACGTACAGTCCGGAATATGATCATAAGCTAAACATACCATAAATAACCTAAACATAGCTTAGAAATAAGCTTTGAGTGGTTCGGTGTGCGAAAACATGCTTATATGATCTTTCAGGGACTAAAAGTGTCAAAAACGGCGTAAGTTTTCATTTTCGAGCATATCTTACGATCTGGCCACATCTGGACATCCAAAATTTTTGTACACACTAAAATATTTTTATTTTAGTGATCGCCATGCAAAACTTCCACTCGTCGCTTAATTTGGTTCGTTTTCGCATCCGTTTGAGTTTAGTCGTAATTTAACGAACAACGCGACTGTACGACCAAACGAGCCGACATCTGAGAATTTTCCAAGCACATTTTAAGTCCCCTAAACTTTATTGACCTTTTAGAGCCTTGAAAAGGGGCTTAACGGGGGTCAAAAGGGCCTGAAATGAGGTTATGCAAGTGCAGGGGCCAAAGCTGTCAAACTTGGAAAGTTGCTGGTTTGCAGGTGGCTTACGGACCGTATGCCCAGGACCTTACGGTCTGTAAGGAAGGCCCAGCGACCAAAATGTTGTTTTCAGCAGCTGTTTCATAATTCAGGGGCTGTTAATGCAATTTCCTTGTGTGGTGAGCAAGTTAACACCTCCCCAAGGCTTTGCACCTGCTTGTGACAATTGTATGGCCATAATTCCTTGCTTGGAGACTACACAAACACTTGTGATGATCTTGTAACTTTGCTACAACTATAAATAGCCAAGCCAATTCACTGATTCCTTGCTTATTTCCTCATTCTCTTCTCTACATCTGCTTTGGAGCTTCCTAATCAGATTTGGGAACTTGTCTTCTTTGTAGAAAAGATAGCAAGGACTTTAGTGAGCATTCTTTCATTCTTTTTATTGCTTACTAGTTTAAAAAGTCAAACAGTGTTTGACTTTCAGTTTGACCAGTCAATTGGTCAAGTCAAAGTTCAATTGAACTTTGCAATGTGATTGTAATCACAATGGTTATAATCCTTAGTGATTATACCTACTGATTACCACATTAACTAGGCATAGTGACGAGTCAAAGTTTCGGTTAAAATGCGTTTTAGCACGCATTTTGCAACGGAACTATTTTCGGGTATCAAAACCCATTGTTTTGATACCAAATCAGTAGGTTAAACATGTTTTGACATGTTTAACTCGTCACTAATAGTTTGGTGTTTGTTTAGGGTCGTTAGTTAAGCGGTCTAAACAACCGCTTAGACTTTCGAACCCGACCCGTTTGGTCGATCATTAGGATCCGACCAAGCTTACTTAGTGATCATAGTTATATAGGGAATAACCCCTGAGGTTATACCTTATGATCACATAGGATTGGTTAGTCTTTTGCTAGTTAGCTTGTATGCCCATAGGAAATGACCAAAACGCCCTTTTGAAGCATATATCCGAATTTTTATTATGTGAACATATTTTTGACATATAATCTGATTTAGTAACATGTTTAGGCATAATTGGGCATGTAAGACTTGGCATAGCACATAGTTAACCATCTGAACATAGTCTTACGCTAATGACGCATTATAGTAGCTTATACTACCATAATGGGTCGAAACGGGTCAAAAGCACTTAGTTAGACTTTCCAATCAGAATGTAGGGACTATTAAATCATACCATATGAGTTTAAATACTCATGTGATTTAAAGAACCTCATTCTATCCTATCTCCCGATTTAGGAGTCGATTATTAACATAGTTACCTATACTAGGTGCCGGTTGATTCCGTGATACTTGGAGCTTTTATTGGTCTTATTCTCAAGACTAATAAGCAATCCCAAGTGAGTACGTAGTTCCCCTCTTTTACCGTTTTCAAATACTTTGGGGTGATTCACATGTACATACTTGTTACTTTCTTGTTTTACATGTTTTTGTGACATAAAGATGCTAGTTTCACTTAGTACATATTTAGTACATGTTTTCACTATGTTTTGCTATGTATGTTAAGCATGCTAGCACATTGATTTATTACACATTTGTTACATATGTTTACTTAGCATATGTACGCATTGTTTTACTTGACATTTCTGCTATGTATGTTTACTGAGCATGCTAGCACATTGTTTTATATGAACATTTCTACTAGGCATGTTTACTTAGCATACCTAGTACATGGTTTTCATAGCATGCTTACATTGGTTATGACATTTGGTGTGTTTAATCGGGACAATAATACATTCATTAACATTAGCTACGCCGCTCGGTAGTATGTAATGGTACCATAGGAATTGACAACTCCCGTTTCCGACTTCCTAGGTTTGTTTGGAAGTTGGGAATGACAGAATCCGACTACATAACTTAGATAAACCTTGAATTTGTTTAAAGGTTTGTTGCCACAGTCGCAAGGCTTGAATGTATGCGATTAACATTACTGCATAAATGTTTGTAATCGTAAAGCATTGTTTTCTGCAAAACATGACATTTGAATTAAACTTAGGTTTACTCAAAAAAACATTGTTTTGTACATTTTTCCTACGGGGTTGAGTAGATTCTTTTATTCACCGTACATGACATATGTTTCACATTGGCATTATTACATAGTTTAAGTAGATGTCTTCCTACTTGCTATGCATTTCATTGGTTATACATAATACATGTTACACATGACATTAAACATGGTTTATGCATAAATGTTTTGACATTAAACATGACATTTTGTTGAGTAATGATAAGTGACTTATGTAACGGGGCTATGTGCTATACGATAAAAGCATGGTGGATACGCCGCTGGTACTTCCTATATATAAGTGCTTTTATTGTATTACACATTGTTGCGTTATCTAAGCCACTTGACAAAAGACATGAAACATTTTTTTACAAGGACACGACATTTTTATACAAAGTACATATTTGATACAATTCACTTTTACTTGGTTATTTATTTAAACATGCATAATTCTTTTATATCATTTGATTTTCATATCGATTTTCACATGATTTTATAAAAGAAAACATTTTACAAGGTTCATGACTATTTTTGTTAAACACTTCTTTTAAACTACAAGTCATGAATCCTGCATAAACAAAACCTATGTATCTCACAGGCATTTTTATGCTGACGTACCTATTTTTACATGTGTTTCAGGTGCTGATGCATGATGATGTTTGTGCTACGCTTAGGCGGACTCGGGCCTTAGTGACTTAAAAGACAGTTATTTATGTTATATTTTGTTTGAACTCAAAAACAATGTAAACTTAACTCAATAATACATAATTTTTATTACCATGGTTGTTGAAACAATGATTCTGTTACAACACTCCCCGACGTTTCCGCCACTGTTTGTTGTTTTAACGTGGTCGGGGTGTGACAGAAGAGTTGGTATCAGAGCCAATGGTTATAGGGAATTAGGTTATTAGTAATGCTTTGACCTAGACTATAACTTCTTAGGACCCTAACACAAGTTTACTTGTGTTTAGATCTTAAAACAATACATGTCACCTATCCTTAGGTGATTACCAAAACTTGAACACAATTTTCCAAGATGATTTTGAAATCAATCATCTATCCTTAGATGATTTCTCTTGGTCTTGTACCTTCCAAATTTTCAAAATCTCGTCAAAGTTTGGGTCTAAATAATGTGAACACGTGCAAACGTTCAAACTGGAAGAGTGAATGCCTGTACCCTGAGTTTTCTGTCTAAGGCTAGAGTGTTCGTACAAATCCGCAGTATCGGACCGGTCACTCTTACCTGGGAACTCTTGGGGTGAGTATTCACTTATAGGTGAGCATGTCTTCAGTGATACATTATTATGACCTATTTACTTTGATTTGTCACTGTGTGTCGTTTGTTTGCTTTGTGGTAACAAACAAATGACCACCATCCTTGCATTTTTGTCGATTTTATTGATATCTCGATTATTTCATCACGTCATCTCACTCGTTTTCTCTCATGTTTCCTCTTTTAGAATGCATCCTCGATGCGAAAATCCGCCACCAAATGCCGAACTGGCAGAAATCATCGCGCAGCAAATGGCTGCTGCGTTCCCCAATCTTATTGCTCAATGGAACTAAGCCAACAATAACAATAATGCTCCGTGCAATTTCAAAAGTTTTTACTCGGCTAAACCACTCAGGTTTAGTGGTTCTGAGGGAGCAACTGGGCTCCTACAGTGGTTGGAGAGTCTTGAGAGCACCTTTAGCCATGTTCAGTGTCCGAACAACCGTAAGGTCGAGTTTGCCTCGATTGTATTTCAAAAGAGGGCCCTTACCTGGTGGAATGGGGTAATGAGAGACCGAGGTGCTGAGGTTGCTTTGGGTCAGACATGGGAGGAACTTAGGGCTCTCATGATGAGAGAATTTTGTCCTCATCACGAGCAGAGGGCACTTGAAAATGAGTTCCATGACTTAAAGCAAGACAGCGGTGAACACCGGGCTTACACTGATAGATACGAGGAGTTAAGCTTGCTCTGTCCCACTATGGTCACGCCTTTGGATAAGGCTATTGAGAAATACATAGACGGTTTGCCAGATCCTGTTCAAGATATTGTCACTGGTAGCAACCCTACTACCGTCCGACAGGCCATTGAGCTAGCTGCAACCCTTACTGAATCGCAAGTCAAAAAGGGTAAACTCCACAGGAAAGGTGACAAGAAGCAGAAACAGTCTGATAGCGCCACTGAGAAAAAGGGCAAGAAGGCTGCCGAGTCTTCAAAGAAATCAAGGAAGCGTAAGGCTTCCAAGAATTTCGCTGTTACTGCTCAGACTAATCAGGCTGCTCCTAATCAGGCAGCACAGAATCAGGCTGCACAACCTGCTGCCAAACGACAGTATGCGGGAAATGCACCTCTGTGCAACAGATGTAACAGCCACCACCAGCCACAGTTGCAATGCCGCATCTGCACGAATTGTGGCAACTCTGGTCATCTTGCGAACACCTGCCGTTTTGCTCCTAATCAAAATCAGGCAGCTCAAAACCAAGCTGTACAAAACCCTACCCAGAATCCTGCACGACCTCACTTTCCGCCTGGTTCGTGTTACAATTGTGGGGATCTGACCCACTACAGAAACAACTGCCCGAGGTTGGCAAACGCAAATCAGGCACCGGCTCGTGGTAGAGTTTTTAATATGAATACTAATGAGGCTTGCGCAGATAACGAAGTGGTGAACGGTACTTTCCTTGTTAACAACCATCCTGCTTCTGTTCTATTTGATTCGGGTGCCGATAAGAGTTTTATGTCCTTAGCTTTTGAGCCTTTGCTTTCGATGACTAGAACAAAACTAGGAAAGCCCTTGACAGTAGAAGTAGCTAGTGGTGAACCCGTTGTACTTGATTCCGTTCTTCGAAACTGCCAATTGAACCTTAATAACCATCTTTTCCCTATCGACCTCACACCGATGCAACTCGGGAGCTTTGATGTTATAGTGGGAATGGATTGGTTAGCCAAGTACCATGCTGAGGTGGTTTGCTTTGAGAAGATCGTCCGTATACCACTTTCGACTGGTGAGATCTTAGAAGTTCGTGGGGAGAAACCTGTCAAACTCATGTCTTGTACCCAAGCCCAAAAATACCTACGAAAGAAATATGTCGCTTTCTTGGCACATGTTGTAGAGGATAAAGGCAATGGTAAGACTACCCAAGACATCCCTGTTGTTCGGGATTATCCTGAGGTATTTCCTGAAGAATTACCTGGATTACCCCCTGTACGCCAAGTTGAGTTTCGCATTGATCTTGTGCCTGGTGCAAATCCCATTGCTAAGTCACCTTACCGTCTAGCACCGTCTGAGATGCAAGAGTTATTTAAGCAGCTTCAGGAGCTATCTGACAAAGGATTCATCCGTCCGAGCTTTTCCCCTTGGGGCGCTCCTGTCCTATTCGTGAAAAAGAAAGATGGATCTTTCAGGATGTGTATCGATTATCGTGAGCTTAATAAGCTTACCATCAAGAATCGATATCCCCTACCTCGCATTGATGATCTCTTTGATCAGCTACAGGGCGCTACTTGCTTTTCAAAGATAGATCTGCGTTCTGGGTATCATCAACTTCGAGTTCTCGAAGAAGATATTCCCAAGACTGCTTTTTATACCCGATATGGTCATTATGAATTCACTGTTATGCATTTCGGTTTAACAAATGCTCCTGCTGTTTTCATGGACTTGATGAATAGGGTTTGTAAGCCTTATTTGGACAAGTTCATCATTGTATTCATTGATGATATTCTAATATATTCTAAGACGCGAGCTGATCATGAACATCATCTTCGTCTTACAATGGAGCTTCTAATGAAAGAATAGCTTTTCGCCAAATTCTCCAAGTGCGAATTCTGGCTTAAGGAAGTTCAATTTTTGGGGAACATTGTTAACGAACAAGGTATACATGTAGATCCTGCCAAAATCAGTGCGATTAAGGATTGGGATACTCCTACTACTCCTACCGAGGTTCGATCATTTCTTGGTCTAGCGGGTTATTACCGCCGTTTCATTGAAAACTTCTCCAAGATTGCGGTTCCTCTCACTGCTCTAACTCAGAAGAGCAAACCTTTTGAGTGGGGATCCAAACAGGAAGAAGCTTTCCAGACCTTGAAACAGAAACTCTGTGATGCACCTATCCTATCTTTGCCCGAGGGTAACGACGATTTTGTCGTGTACTGTGATGCATCCAACTTAGGCCTTGGCTGCGTTCTTATGCAAAGAAACAAAGTTTTAGCCTATGCATCAAGACAGCTGAAGGTACATGAGAAGAACAACACCACTCATGATCTTGAGTTAGGTGCAGTAGTCTTTGCTCTCAAAATCTGGAGACACTACCTGTACGGTACAAAGTGTGTAGTGTTTACTGACCACAAAAGTCTCCAGCATATTTTTAATCAGAAAGAACTAAACATGAGGCAATGACGTTGGGTTGAACTCCTAAACGACTACGATTGCGAAATTCGCTACCATCCTGGTAAGGCGAATGTCGTTGCTGAGGCATTGAGTCGTAAGGAACGTGTCAAGCTTCATTGTGTTCAGGTTCGATCTGACATTCAATCCCGCATAATTCAGGCTCAACATACTTGTGTTACACAAGACTTGATGGGTAAAGAATTACCGTGTCATTCAAATCCTGAGCTTGAACTGAGAGACTTTGGGATATTCTATTACATGGGCCGTTTGTGGGTCCCAAGTATTGATGATCTTTGCACCTTGCTAATGGATGAAGCTCATAAGTCTCATTATTCTATTCATCCTGGTGCAGACAAAATGTATAAGGATCTTCGAACCCAGTATTGGTGGTCGGGTATGAAGAAGGACATTGCCTTATATGTTTCCAAATGCCTTACTTGTCTTAAGGTTAAGGCAGAACATCAACATCCCTCTGGATTATTGGAGCAACCAGAGATTCCGGTTTGGAAATGGGAAAACATTTCTATGGATCTCATTACCAAGTTACCGCGCACTAAAAGAGGTCATGACGTCATTTGGGTTGTTGTTGATCGTCTTACAAAGTTGGCACATTTCTTGCCGATCCGCGAGGATTTATCTGCTGACAAGCTTGCCAAGTTATATGTTGATGATATTGTATCTCGACATGGTGTTCATTTGAACATTATATCTGACAGAGATGCTCAATCTCATCTCGCTTTTGGAGAACCATGCAATCTGCCATGGGAACCCAACTTAATTTGAGCACAGCATACCATCCGCAGACAGATGGTCAATCTGAGAGAACAATCCAGACACTGGAGGATATGCTTAGAGCGTGTGTGATTGATTTTGGTGGTAGTTGGGATTCGCATCTACCGTTGATCGAATTCTCCTACAACAATAGCTATCACACGAGCATCAAAATGGCTCCTTTCGAAGCTTTATACGGTCGAAAATGTCGTTCACCGGTCTGCTGGAATGAGATAGGTGAAGCTCAGCTTACCGGACCAGAACTCATTCTAGAGACTACAGATAAGGTCAAGAAGATTCGTGATAACCTTCAGGCAGCTAGAAGCCGTCAAAAGAGTTATGCGGATCTACGACGCAAGCCTTTAGAATTTCAAGTCGGTGATCATGTCCTACTCAAGGTATCCCCTTGGAAAGGTGTGATTAGATTTGGAAAGAAAGGAAAACTTGCACCACGTTATGTTGGACCATTCAAGATTGTTGAAAGAGTCAGAAAAGTAGCCTACAGACTTGAGCTACCTCATGAACTTGGAAATGTTCATCCGACATTCCACGTGTCCAATCTCAAAAAGTGTTTAGCTGATAAGAACCTCCACATACCACTAGATGAAATTCGTGTTGATAACACGAGGCACTTCGTTGAGAAACCTGTGGAGATAGTGGACCGTACATTTAAACAGTTGAAGAACAAACAGATTCATTTAGTCAAGGTTCGCTGGGAATCCAAACATGGCCCAGAGTTTACTTGGGAACGTGAGGACCAGATGAAGACGAAATATCCGCATTTGTTCTCACAAGTTTCCTCTAAATAAATTTCGGGATGAAATTTCCTAAAGTAGGGGAGACTGTGACATCTGTGCTTATCTATCATTGTACAGACTCTGAACAATACAATATTAATAAAACAGTGTGTTTTGATCCCAATGTTTGTATTTATGTTTGATTTTATGCACATGTTGATTTTTGATCAATTTTGAACTCTATATCGCTTTCTGGGAAGTTATACGCAAACTGATGCATAAACGTAATCAGTTTAACGCGACAAACACTCCATAACAGCAACATAAGCTTAACATACCTTAAATAACCTTTACATAACTTAGAAATAAGTTTTAGAAGGTTTGGTATGGCAAAAACAAGTTTATTCGCTCACAGGGACTATTTGCGTCAAACTGCAAAAGTCTGCCGTTCCGTAAGGCAACGTACAGTCTGGAATATGATCATAAGCTAAACATACCATAAATAACCTAAACATAGCTTAGAAATAAGCTTTGAGTGGTTCGGTGTGCGAAAACATGCTTATATGATCTTTCAGGGACTAAAAGTGTAAAAAACGGCGTAAGTTTGCATTTTCGCGCATATCTTACGATCTGGCCACATCTGGACATCCAAAATTTTTGTACACACTAAAATATTTTTATTTTAGTGATCGCCATGCAAAAATTCCACTCTTCGCTTAATTTGGTTCGTTTTCGCATCCGTTTGAGTTTCGTCGTAATTTAACGAACAACGCGACTGTACGACCAAACGAGCCGACATCCGAGAATTTTCCAAGCACATTTTGAGTCCCCTAAACTTTATTGACCTTGTAGAGCCTTGAAAAGGGGCTTAACGGGGGTCAAAAGGGCCTGAAATGAGGTTATGCAAGTGCAGGGGCCAAAGCTGTCAAACTTGGAAAGTTGCTGGTCTGCAGGTGGCTTACGGACCGTATGCCCAGGACCTTACGGTCTGTAAGGAAGGCCCAGCGACCAGAATGTTGTTTTCAGCTACTGTTTCATAATTCAGGGGCTGTTAATGCAATTTCCTTGTGTGGTGAGCAAGTTAACACTTCCCCAAGGCTTTGCACCTGCTTGTGACAATTGTATGGCCATAATTCCTTGCTTGGAGGCTACACAAACACTTGTGATGATCTCGTAACTTTGCTACAACTATAAATAGCCAAGCCAATTCACTCATTCCTTGCTCATTTCCTCATTCGCTTCTCTACATCTGCTTTGGAGCTTCCTAATCTGATTTGGGAACTTGTCTTCTTTGTAGAAAAGATAGCAAGGACTTTAGTGAGCATTCTTTCATTCTTTTTATTGCTTACTAGTTTAAAAAGTCAAACAGTGTTTGACTTCCAGTTTGACCAGTCAATTGGTCAAGTCAAAGTTCAATTGAACTTTGCAATGTGATTGTAATCACAATGGTTATAATCCTTAGTGATTATACCTACTGATTACCACATTAACTAGGCATAGTGACGAGTCAAAGTTTCGGTCAAAATGCGTTTTAGCACGCATTTTGCAACGGAACTGTTTTCGGGTATCAAAACCCATTGTTTTGATACCAAATCAGTAGGTTAAACATGTTTTGACATGTTTAACTCGTCACTAATAGTTTGGTGTTTGTTTAGGGTCGTTAGTTAAGCGGTCTAAACAACCGCTTAGACTTTTGAACCCGACCCGTTTGGTCAATCATTAGGATACGACCAAGCTTACTTAGTGATCATAGTTATATAGGGAATAACCCCTGAGGTTATACCTTATGATCACATAGGATTGGTTAGTCTTTTGCTAGTTAGCTTGTATGCCCATAGGAAATGACCAAAACGCCCTTTTGAAGCATAAATCTGTATTTTGATTATGTGAACATATTTTTGACATATAATCTGATTTAGTAACATGTTTAGGCATAATTGGGCATGTAAGACTTGGCATAGCACATAGTTAACCATCCGAACATAGTCTTACGCTAATGACGCATTATAGTAGCTTATACTACCATAATGGGTCGAAACGGGTCAAAAGCACTTAGTTAGACTTTCCAATCAGAATGTAGGGACTATTAAATCATATCATATGAGTTTAAATACTCATGTGATTTATAGAACCTCATTCTATCCTATCTCCCGATTTAGGAGTCGATTATTAACATAGTTACCTATACTAGGTGCCGGTTGATTCCGTGATACTTGGAGCTTTTATTGGTCTTATTTTCAAGACTAATAAGCAATCCCAAGTGAGTACATAGTTCCCCTCTTTTACCGTTTTCAAATACTTTGGGGTGATTCACATGTACATACTTGTTACTTTCTTGGTTTACATGTTTTTGTGACATAAACATGCTAGTTTCACTTACTACATATTTAGTACATGCTTTCACTATGTTTTGCTATGTATGTTAAGCATGCTAGCACATTGATTTATTACACATTTGTTACATATGTTTACTTAGCATATGTACACATTGTTTTACATGACATTTCTGCTATGTATGTTTACTGAGCATGCTAGCACATTGTTTTATATGAACATTTCTACTAGGCATGTGTACTTAGCATACCTAGTACATGGTTTTCATAGCATGCTTACATTGGTTATGACATTTGGTGTGTTTAATTGGGACAATAATACATTCATTAACATTAGCTACACCGCTCGGTAGTATGTAATGGTACCATAGGGATTGACAACTCTCGTTTCCGACTTCCTAGGTTTGTTTGGAAGTTGGGAATGACAGAATCCGACTACATAACTTAGATAAACCTTTAATTTGTTTAAAGGTTTGTCACCACAGTCGCAAGGCTTGAATGTATGCGATTAACATTATTGCATAAATGTTTGTAATCGTAAAGCATTGTTTTCTGCAAAACATGACATTTGAATTAAACTTAGGTTTACTCAAAAAACATTGTTTTGTACATTTTTCCTACGGGGTTGAGTAGATTCTTTTATTCACCGTACATGACATATGTTTCACATTGGCATTATTACATAGTTTAAGTAGATGTCTTCCTACTTGCTATGCATTTCATTGGTTATACATAATACATGTTACACATGACATTAAACATGGTTTATGCATAAATGTTTTGACATTAAACATGACATTTTGTTGGGTAATGATAAGTGACTTATGTAACGGGGCTATGTGCTATACGATAAAAGCATGGTGGATACGCCGCTGGTACTTCCTATATATAAGTACTTTTATTGTATTACACATTGTTGCGTTATCTAAGCCACTTGACAAAAGACATGAAACATTTTTTTACAAGGACACGACATTTTTATACAAAGTACATATTTTATACAATTCACTTTTACTTGGTTATTTATTTAACCATGCATAATTCTTTTATATCATTTGATTTTCATATCGATTTTCACATGATTTTATAAAAGAAAACATTTTACAAGGTTCATGACTATTTTTGTTAAACACTTCTTTTAAACTACAAGTTATGAATCCTGCATAAACAAAACCTATGTATCTCACAGGCATTTTTATGCTGACGTACCTATTTTTACATGTGTTTCAGGTGCTGATGCATGATGATGTTTGTGCTACACTTAGGCGGACTCGGGCCTTAGTGACTTAAAAGACAGTTATTTATGTTATATTTTGTTTGAACTCAAAAACAATGTAAACTTAACTCAATAATACATAATTTTTATTACCATGGTTGTTGAAACAATGATTATGTTACAACACTCCCCGACGTTTCCGCCACGGTTTGTTGTTTTAACGTGGTCGGGGTGTGACATTAGCTTCCAATACAGCTTCCTTCTGCGCAGCTAACAACCTTTCGTTCAAACTATTCTTTATCTCGGTGCTCTTGGCATTGATTCTGGTGGGCTTCACTCTTTCCTTCCTGCTTAAGGCATCGGCAACCACATTTGCCTTGCCTGGATGGTATCTTATTTCTCAGTCATAATCATTTAAAGTTTCCATCCAACGTCGCTATCTCATGTTCAAGTCTTTCTGATTGAACAGATGTTGAAGGCTTTTGTGATCGGAATAGATCACACACTTGGTTCCATACAAATAATGCCTCCACAGCTTTAGTGCAAATACAACCGCACCAAACTCCAAGTCATGGGTGGTGTAATTCTTCTCGTGCACCTTTAATTTTCGTGAAGCATAGGCAATAACTTTGCCTTTTTGCATAAGCACACATCCCATACCGGTGTGTGATGCATCACAATATACTACAAATTCATCAACTCCATCAGGCAACGTTAATACAGGAGCGTTGCTCAACTTTTGCTTCAAAATATCAAAAGATTCTTGTTACTTAGGCCCCCAATCAAACTTGTTATTCTTGCGGGTGAGTAGAGTCAGGGGTGCCGCAATTCTTGAGAAGTTTTCAATAAATCGCCTATAGTATCCTACCAGTCCTAGAAAGCTGCGAATCTCTGTAGGCGTCTTTGGCTCTTGCCAGTTCATAATGGCTTCAACCTTAGCTGGATCCACTTGGATACCATCCTCGCTAACCACATGTCCAAGGAATTGGACTTCTCGAAGCCAAAATTCACACTTTGAAAATTTGGCATAGAGTTTTTCTTGTTGAAGTAGCTTAAGAATGCAACGGAGATGTTTCTCATGGTCAGCTTGGCTTTTCGAGTAAATGAGAATGTCGTCGATGAAGACGATGACAAATTTATCCAAGTAAGGCTTGCAGACGCGATTCCTGAGATCCATGAATGCGGCAGGTGCATTAGTGAGCCCAAAAGGCATCACTAGGAACTCGTAATGACCATAACGAGTCCTAAATGCAGTCTTGTGTACATCTTCATCTTTAACCTTCAATTGATGACAGCCTGACCTCAAATCGATTTTAGAGAAGTAGCTTGCCCCTTGTAGTTGATCGAACAGATCGTCGATCTTGGGCAAAGGATACCTATTCTTGATAGTGACCTTATTAAGCTCACGGTAATCGATGCACAGCCGCATCGATCCATCCTTCTTTTTGACAAATAGAATTGGCGCTCCCCAAGGAGACTAACTAGGTCTAATGAAACCTTTGGCTAGCAATTCATCTAGTTGTGTTCTCAATTCCTTCATCTCGGTTGGTGCCAACCTATAAGGTGCTCTCGCAACAGGTGCTGCTCCAGGGATGATGTCAATTCTGAATTCTACTTGTCTATCTGGTGGTAAACCAGGTAGTTCTTCAGGAAAAACTTCAGGGTACTCAGAAATGACTGGAATATCTTCAACCTTGGGTTTCTGCTCATCAATAGTTACTTGTGCCATATAAATGACACAACCCTTCTCCAGACATCTAGATGCCTTGAGCATAGACACTTGCTCAGGTAGTCCATACTGGGTATCTCCCTGAATGGTAATTGGCTCACTAGACGGAGTCTTGATCACCACTTGCTTCTTATTGCACATTATCTGGGCTTGGTTACGTGATAACCAATCCATGCCTATAACTATGTCAAAACCGGCAAACTTCAAAGGAAGTAAGGACAAGGGGAAAGAGTGGTTCCTAATGGATATGAAACATCCATCTAATACTGTTGAGGCGGTTTCTAAGGTACCATCAGCTAATTCCACCTCATATTTCACACTTAGGGTTGTAACAGGTAAATTCAGTAACTCACAAAACTTATTATCTACGAATGATTTATCAGCTCCTGAATCAAAAAGTACTCTTGCATAGACATCATTTATGAGGAAGGTACCTGTGATCACATTGTCGTCCTGCACAGCTTCCTTTGCATCCATTCGGAAGACCCTTGCATTGGTCTTCTTGACCTCTTCAGGCTTCTTGGCGTATTTAGGGCAGTTGGTCTTGATGTGCCCTTTCTCATTGCAATTGTAACACGTGGCATCTTTAATCTTCTTGCAATCAATAGTCTTATGCTCTTTAGACTTGCATAACCCACATGTAGGTGGTCCTGATTTAGACTTGGACTCAAGTCTGCACTTTCCAAAGTGGCGTTTTTGGCAAATCTTGCACTTTGGATTTTCCTCAGCTTGTTGACTACCCTTGTTGGATCCAGACTTCTTCCTGAAGTCAGTGCTACCTTTATGCTTCTTTTCAGACCTTCGTGAGTTATCATCCTCACGCTTTCTCTTGCCTTCTTCCGAATTCCTCAGCGATCTTAGCCTGGCCGCGTCCAAGGTAAGAGACAGAGATAGATCAGATGCTGATCTGAAAGTAGCAGGTCTGGATGCCTTAACACTGGCTTTGATTTCTGGGGCTAAACCCCCAATGAAGCGAGCAATCCTTTTGGGTTCCGGGGTTATCAGATACGGAACCAGCCTGGACAGGGTATTGAAACTGGTGAGGTAAGCTTGACAATCTAAATTCTTCATCACCAACGATAAGAAATCTGATTCAATTCTTTCAACCTCATGTTGCGGGCAATAATTCTCCTTAATGAGAGCAACAAACTGATCCCATGACAAATTGTAGAGCGGGATCTTTCCAGCAGCTTGAATGAGAGACTTCCACCATGCCAGTGCCTCTCCCTTGAATGATTGAGATACATACTTCACTACATCCTTTTCAGCACAACCGCTGATGTTAACTACTATGTCCATCTCATCCAACCAGGTCATACAATCAATTGCCCCTTTCTCCCTAGTGAAATCCCGGGGTTTGCAGGAAACAAAGTACTTATAGGTACAGGACTTGGTACGTGGTTTATCATCAAACACTATCCTTTTATATGGAACACTGTTTTGATTAGATGAATGTCGATCATCATCTTTCTTTGGCTCATCTTTCTTAGAGGGTGACTTACTATGAGCCTCCGAATGAGTCTTAGGCTTGGAGTGCGGTGCGGATAGGGTCCTACTTCGAGTCCCACTAGATTCATTATACTGCCGTTCTATAGCTTTTGTAACAGCATTATCTACTAATGCTTGCAGCTCCGCACCGGTCACATGTATCTTAGTATTTTCATGGTTTTCCACCGGATGACTGTTTACTTCTTCTGAACTAGCCATGTAGCTTTAATTGCTACATAAAATCAAATAAGGGCAAGGTTTATATAGAAGCTTATACAGTTTTATTGTTTTTGACAATTTATTAACCATGGTTTTTAATAGCCATTTTAGTTAATTTGCTAAATCTATAATTATTCAGGATTTTTATCATAATCCTAAATTATTAGTTAGTAATAGCACAAAGGCCTAGTCACGTAGACAAGTTTAGTTTATAAACCAGGATTTTACAGAATCGAGGTATTAAGGTTTGAATCAAAGTTCGCTACCTTTTCTTGACAGGGAGTTGTAGGCTACCACTGTCTTTAGTCTCAGAGGACGTTAATTATAGCCTGTGGGCACTTCATCCTTAGGGGATGACTATATAAATAAGGGAATTTAGAATAACCCAATTTAAGAATGACTTATGTGATTTTATCGAATCACATTTGTCAAGCATGTTAATATGTTTTCAAAAGTTAAGGTTTTGAATCTTTTGGATAGGTTTTACCATCTTGGCCATGTCTGCAACGACATTTAGGCTAGGTTTTACCTTTAAGATTCTTTTTAATAATTAACGTAGAACAACCCTAAATTGAGAGGTTAATAAGGATCTGAATCTAATTGAGGAACTACCATCACGGCCCTGTCTTAAGGTGACATATGACTAGGTCTTGTTCTTTTTAGATTTTGCCATTTTATTATAATGGTAGATCTTAAATAGGAATGTTATTTTATTTATTTCACCTTTTATGTTTATGCACATATTTAATAAAATAAAATTTTAAATTAACCATTCCATAAAAATTTAACAAGTACAATGTTGCCCTAAACGGGACTTCTACTAAAATAGCATGCCCACGCAGGGGCTTAAACAACAAACATACCCTCGCAGGGGTCAATAGAAAAACATGCCCACGCAGGGGCAGAATACAAAAAGACATACCCTCGCAGGGGTTAAACAAAAGGCATACCCACGCAGGGGCTGAATTGAAAATAAGGAAATACAACCAACAATTTAAAGGATTCAATGGTCCTTCTTGCTCTTTCCTTTTATTAAACTCGCCAATCCCTTAAAGAATCCCCGGTTGTTTCTTTGGTCCTCACGGACTACCCTTTCCACTTGACTCAATCTTTGGAGTATTTCTTCCCGTTCTGGCGGGGAAAATCGTGGTATCTGCGGTTGCGGCTGATGTGGAGGTCGAAGAGGCGGCTGCTGTTGGTATCCATAAGCTGGGTATCCAACTCCCCAGGGAGCTCCGTAAGGCCCCTCGGGGTTGAGAGCATTGTAGTTCCAGGCTGCCAGATATGGGTCGACCTCAGCATAATTGAAGCTGGTGTGAGCCGGCTGCTCAAAGGGATTATACGCTGCTGAGCCAGCGTACGTGGGAATTGGGTTGTCAAAGCCCAACGGTGGTTGCATGACAGGTGCAGAGTTCATTTCTGGTATGGGGTTTGAAGGTCCCCCCATCTGCTGGTCTTCTTGGAACGACGGGTAGTGGCTGCCACTCGATGGTTGAGGGGTGCTGATACGCACTCCTCCCCGTGCGGACATCCGTGCATTCGATCTCCTTCGCCTCGGTGGCTCAGGAGGCTATTGTTGAGGTGGTGGTGGAGTATCGTGACGTAGTTGATATCATCATAGTCAAACAACACAAATTTAAATGCACAGCGGAAGCAAAAGATAGATTTATTTCAACCGAATAAAATTGTAATATTAAGTATCACAAACAGTTGAAACAGATCCACAGGCGGATCAAATAAAAAGGAAAACTGTTCAGCAGACTTTGACATCTAGAGCTTGCGAAACTTGATTAATGATGCCAGGAGTAGCCAGCCTATTTCGTCTAGTACCTGCACTTTGCCTTTTTGGAAAATACGTCAGTTTACACTGGTAAATACAACTTAACTGACTCATTTTGAAAATGTTTAAAAATTGATTTGAATGCACTTAGGCAAAAATATTTTTTATAACTTGGGACAATTATTTAAAAATAATATTGTATACAGTTTTACTTATTTGTCGTCCGTTAGAGCCGGTTGTTAGGGTCGTCTAGATTAACTGACACGCCACAGGTATAATACCCACAAGGTTATTTCCTCTAAGTGGGCTACCAGTTTTACATATGCAACTGTCAGGTGTATGCCTACACCCCGTGCTTAGGTCGTGGCCATTTCTTTGAATGATGCCAAGGATATCCGGGACATGGTCATTTAACCCCCAAAGGCCATACACCAAATAATACAGATTAAAACAGGTTATGTAAATACATTAATCACAATCCGATTTAAATGACTACATACCCGACCAAGCGGTATTATTATAATACCATATCCCAAGCTCGTATAGGGAAAATAAGTTAAGAGTATTTACCTGAGCTAAATATAAATTCAATCCCAGCCGTATATCAATTCAGCAAGTACAGATAGCTTTTACTGGGCTCCTAAATCTGGAACGAAGATTTTTAATAACCTATTAGAATCCTAACGGCTCTTTAATTAAGCTTAGGCTTAGACCGGTTAGTTTTAAAAGGAAGACACGGTCCAAACGCATGATAATGCGAAGACCGGTTTAGAATGTGGTTTTGACCCGACAAGCTTGTATGCTTGTTTAATATGGGTGAATTAAACACATTCTGGATTTTGAGACAAAAACGATATGGTTTGACCCGTTTCAGCTAAATTTTGCAATCTAGTTACATAAGCCGATCCAAACGCGAAAAGTGCGTAACGGGTAACCATATGAGTCATATACAAGTTTCCTAAGTTAATATGCCTTAAATATGTTGTGACATCAGTGAGATATCTTCTATTATGCCCAAAACGGATTTAAACTCAAATTACGCCCCGTAGGGGTATTTTGGTCATTTTAAAGGTTATAAAAGAGTTTAAATATAAATCTGAGTTTCGGGTCTGATGTAATCAGTAATAATACTTAATTTACTAAGTTATATCAGTAGGGTATTACCTATATGTGAAATTTATCATTTCTAACCGTACTTATGCACCGAAGGGCATTTTGGTAATTTCACTTAAGGTTTAAGGGTCAAATCTGGAAACCTGGGTTTAAATCTTTTGCTTACTGTTAAAGTATAAAAATATACTTAAAATATCAGTAGGTATCAAACCTTATATGTTCAAAATAGTTTTGTATACTTACTATGCGTTAAATATGCTTAAAAGGCGATTTGGAGCCATTTCCGGGTTCTATATAGAAAGCTGATATTTTTACTATTCCAGAAGGCTTAAAATACTTTATTAATCATTTAGAATCAGTAGCAAAAGGTTTGGGATCAAACGGATTTGTAAAACTCATTTTATAGCTTAAAAGGGCAAAACCGACAATTACCGGATCAAGCTTAGAACTCTATGTTATGCTTAGCCTAAAAATAAATAAAAATCTCCAAAAATACCAAAATATTATTTTATATCAGTAGGTATAAAGTTTGGTATCAAAAATCGGGTTTAGATAGGCTATATGCTAATTACGCCGATTAATTACTAAAAGTGTTCTAATTACGCTAATGAGCATAACTCTTAATCTAGACCTCAAACTGATGTCAAATTTTAGGTGCAAGTTTATAAATCAGTAACTAAGGTTCCTACTCTTTTATATTTTCAAAAATCACGTTTTAGGGTCAAAAGGGCATAATAGTCAACATATAAGCAATTAACGGGAACATGCATATGAATCGGATAACTATTGAACCAAGGTGTAAATCACAGAGGGTTATACTTATATGAAACCTGGTCCTAATAGGGCTCTAAGTCATTTCTAAAACATGCTTAAACGGGTCAGAACTGAAAGTCATAGCAAAAGTCAAATTATGCGACTTTCGGTTCCGAACCGGGCCTAAACTAGAAATTGTCGGGTTGAACATGTTTAGACATGTTCTTACATTAATTACCAAGTTATATTAATGATAAAACAGGTTGCATAGCTTCTACATTGCTAATTATGCATTGACAAGTTGATGTTAACCCGCGCGTTACGGCGGGATGTTGATTTAGAATGTCCTTAATGTCAACACCTGAGACACGAAAATTATAAAGTTTATGCAAAACAAAAAGGAAAACAACTCAATATGTAGATAACAAAAAGTATTACTAATACATATCCATTAAAATATTGTATATATCTACTCTTGGTCTTCCAAATTCTTTTGATCTTAAGTCTTCCAAATTCATTAGATCTTAATCATAACACCATATCCATTAAAATATTGTATATATTTACTCTTGATCTTCCAAATTCATTAGATCTTAATCATAACACCAGAAACACACCTTGAGTCTCCTTTTCGACCTTTTGAAAGCAAAAGTAAGAATCAGAAACTGAGACTGCATCATTTCAGTAAAGAATCACCAATATTATTAAACTCTCTTTACCACCCGTTTTGTTACAGTTGCACCATCTTTTCGTATATATGTCAAATCTTTTCCTATAGTGATTTACACTATAAGGCATTTCAATATAAGAAAGAAGATTTCATCAAACCCCAAATTAAAAAGTTATAAAAATAAAATAATTATAGTTTAATAAAACAAATTAACATGGTTATTTCAAGATTAATTAACCATGTTAACCTGTTTGACGTCACAATCAAAATCTTATTTGTCAAGAAATTCAAGCATAGAAATCGAAACTGAGATCACACAAACAAAAAATAAATATTAACACATTAAAAAGAATAACTAAATAAAATAATAACATTGGTTCGTTGATTTAGGTGCTGTTTGTTTTTTCTGAGGTAAAACGTCTGCAGTATGCGGACCACATCTGCAGACATCTGTAGCAGAAGTGCTGGACCAAATGTCTGCAGTCTGCAAGAAGAAGACTGTTTGTTTTTTTACTTCTGCAAACTGCTGAAATAAACTGAAAAAACCACAAACAAACAAACCAGGATAAACTATGATATATCAGTTATCAGTTTATAAGTGTTACTAATTTGTTCCCCAAAAAAAAACCCTTAAGTTTTAACTTCAAAACTATAGAATATATCAGTCTTAACTTATGCAGACAAGGTGTTTGTTAAAATTCCTCAACAAAACTTCAACCCAATTATGGGGCCTTGTTCATTTAACCACAGATAAACAAACAATTAACCAATTGAAATCTAGTTCTAACAAATAATCAACCTTGTAAGCAAAGTAAATTAAAGCTAACATAAAATTAAAGCTTCGAGAAACAGATGGAGGATTAAAACAATTTGTTATAATAAATTCACCAAAAAAATTCAGATCTTGATACCTTTAGATTGGAGGATGAGTGGAGATACAAGGGGAACGACTGCGGTGGTGCTCGGTGCGGTGGTGCTCGGCGAAGGAGGTGCTCGGCTCTGTGGTGCTCGGCGAAGGAGGTGCTCGGCGTGAGGTGGAGGAGCAGGGGAGGTCGGCGTGAGGTGGAGGAGCAGGGGAGGAGGTCGTGAATGGAGAAGGGATAGGGTTTGAGAGTTGTGTGTTTGGAAGAGGATGAATAGATATGTGAAGAGGTAATTCAACATCTGCCCGAGGAAGAGTTTGTGAAGTGGTTTTTTAATGAATTGTCTTCAGAAAAACAAACAAGCTTCAGAGCCCTATGTCTGCGCGTGGTCTGCTTGGTGAAGACAAAAGAGGTCCTGAAGCTCTTTTAACAAAAAACAAACAGCACCTTAGTTTTTCTTTCTGGAATGATATATTATATACTTTGTTAAATTTAAATTCTTTTAAGTAGATCTTTAATAAGATATTACATTAATCAATAAAAGGGACGATGGTAAAACTGTGTGCAAGTACCAAACAAATAAAACCATTAAAAAACAACCATTCACCTTAGGAGAGGAGAAGAAGCCACCAACACGAAAAAACAACTATTGAAAAACATAATTCACATTCACATCTCCACCCTTCAATTCTACACACTGTCATCACTGAACCGCCGTCTCAACAGCACCGCCAGCGAACCGCCACTACCACCACCCAACTTTTGTAACCACATTTTTTGTTTCATCACTCTCTAAACACTAAACCCTTCATCATCCATTCATGCTACCACTGTCGGCCCATCGATCTCTCCGATTGCTTCGTAACCCCTATGGCCGGAAAACTATCACTCGATCTGGCACTCTTTTCCTTTTATGTGAACACTGAAACTACCACTCTCCCAATAAACACGCATTCCCATCCATGTTCATGCTTCAGATGCATCATGGATCAAATGCCTCCCATAAATCTTGTCAAATAATTCTAGTAGAACCGTAACCGCCATGGCCTGAGATTTTTGGTGGCGGTGAGGGTTATATAGGGTGTGAAACGGTGGCAAATGACAGGGTAACGGTTGTTAGAGAAGACACGGGAGTTTGGTTAAAAAATTTCGAACAGTGCGTCGGTTTGTTGTCAACTTTAGTCGCAACGGCCTTTGAATGTTCTTGTCTGTTGACATTGCTGGTGGATTGCGATGACGGTTATCCGACGGGGTAATAGGGGTGTGTTGATATGTACCAATCAGTTGATAGATAATCCGTTGAGTGGATCAAACTCAAAAGAAATTAGCAAGAAGCAAGAGTAGCAATTTAGAGAGAATATTAGACTTTCATAATTTTCATTCCTCCCTTTTAATTAAACTAAGCTTGGCTTATATAGCCTTACAATCAAATGTAACTACAGACCCACTAAGACCACTAATCTACTAACTAACTCCACTAACATAATAATAGGGAAAATAAAAGAAACTAAATAAAACATGCAGAAAGGAAACATGGGTTGATTGCATCGGACGTGGGTGGTCATGGACCCAAGGATTGGCACATAACAATCTCACCCCCTCGAAACATCCTTGTCCTCAAGGATGAAGCCGGATGGAACTTCATGTTGCGCCATGGCGGCTGCCACTCGACTCCTCCCAGTCGATGGCATTTGGAGATGTTGGAACGGAGTGCCATGGTGGACGCCACTCGCGCCTCACGGTTGCACGTATGAACGGTGTCGTTTTCTTTTTAGTCTTCGTTGAAATGACATCCTTCTTCAACATGGTTGCCATGGTGATTGGAGTAGTGGCCTTGACTGTGGCTCTTCCTGTCATCAATAGGGACGGTGATGGGATGAATGATGGTGTCCGTTTTAATGGTGGTGTAACACGGGTTAAGGAGTCGGTGCTATGTGTTGGGTTGGGTTGTAAGGTGACGATTTTGGCAGCGGGTTCAGGTTGGTGTTCCGGTGTGGATTGTATGTTAGCAATGGTGGAGGTGGAGATGATTGCTGCCATTTTTGGTGGTGGTGAGGCAGGTGACGGTGTTTTGGCGAAAGCGGGTGACAGAACTTGTGGGACAGGTGGTGTGGTGGCGGAAATGGGTGGTGGAGGGGTAGGGACTGTTGGTTGCGGTTGGGTAGCGGTTTGTGGTGGTGTGGTGGGAACGGGTGACACGGCTGGTGGTGTTGCGGCAGAAGCGGGTGACACGGCTGGTGGTGTTGCGGCAGAAGCGGGTGACATGATAAGTGGTGCAGTGGCGGAAGCTTGTTTCGGTGGTAGTGAGGCAAGTGGTGGTGTCGCGGCGGAAGCGGTGTGGCTGTAGGTTGCCCATCTTTGGGACTCCATTTTTAGAAGATTGATCATCTCTAAAAGAGTCGACTCAATCCGACTAAATGTACCTTCACTTCAAGAGCGTCCATTGATGGGGATCAAGACCGCTCTGATACCAATTGATATGTACCAATCAGTTGATAGATAATCCGTTGAGTGGATCAAACTCAAAAGAAATTAGCAAGAAGCAAGAGTAGCAATTTAGAGAGAATATTAGACTTTCATAATTTTCATTCCTCCCTTTTAATTAAACTAAGCTTGGCTTAGATAGCCTTACAATCAAATGTAACTACAGACCCACTAAGACCACTAATCTACTAACTAACTCCACTAACATAATAATAGGGAAAATAAAAGAAACTAAATAAAACATGCAGAAAGGAAACATGGGTTGATTGCATCGGACGTGGGTGGTCATGGACCCAAGGATTGGCACATAACATGCGTGTTTTTGATAGGCCAGGAATGGTGGTTGTCTGATACGTCACGTTGTATTAGGAAGTTTAAATGGGTATATTAATTTTAACGGATAGTAAAAATAAACAATGGTCATCGTCCTCATTCGCCACCTTGTGTTTACGTGGATATTTTAATTTAACGGTCGCAACTGTTTTGAAACATATAAACGGGCACACCGTTTTGTAATGCAAAAACTAATTTATTTAATATATTATTTTCTTAGATGTTATGGTATATTGGAACATGTTGGTTTGGGGTGGCGTATGAAGTGTATGGCGTCGGTTTTATAAGATGTGCTTATTAATTCAATGGTATTATTTAAAAGATGTGATGTTAAGAGACACAACTACTAAGTTAGCCAATGGTACCTTAAATTACTTTTTATAGGGTTATATATAATATAATATAATACGCAACGTAAACCCCTTTGAAACGATATGACCCTTTGATTTTATACCGTTGAATCGTTGATTATAATGCATGTGTGTTGGTTCAAGTACGCGTTGGTTCATTTGAAGGGTTTGACTTTTAAAATGAAAGGGTGTGAGTAAAATGAACTAAATGGTGTGACTTTTAAAATGAAAGGATGTGAGTAAAATAAACTAAAGGGTGTGACTTTTAAATAAATAAGACATAACCCAAGTTGCTAATTGTATAAGGGTATAATTTGAAATTAAGTTTTCTGTTGACTTTTTAATATCAAGTTTGACCCGACAATTGATCTAGTTAGAGTGGGAATCAGAGGGTACCTTTTTAAGGGTTTATTACCCACATAATTACCTACTTATAGGTATTTTTAATTCGAGATTTGACTGAACAATTATTGATTAATCTCGAAGTCAAACCTTAATTACGACGGTTTGACTTTTAGCTAATTAACTAAGCTAAATTGAATTAAGAAGGATTAAGGACACCTACAAAAGTCCTAAGTATGATTTGGAGCTTAAGGGAACTTGCTTGCTGACCAGAGGAGCTCCAGAGACCAACTTGAAGTGATGAACAAAATTGTTGCAACTTCAAGTTCATATATATATAGTGAACCCAAATGCACAAGATCATGCCAACTCACTCTACAAGTGTTGCAAGATCATCCCAGGTGCCCCTAAAATGCCAAAACCAGTTGCAAGAGCCCCCTGAATTTGAAAACCATCCATCTAAGGCGGTGTAACCGGATATAACAGGCAACTGCCATTTTCTGCTGCCAGCGACTGTCTTACGGACCGTAAGCTCTTGGCTTTGCGGTCCGTAACCGACCTTCTTCTGAAATGCCCAGTTACCAGCCTTACGGACCGTAAGGCACCTTCTTTGCGGTCCGTAAGCCTTCACCAGAAGGCAAAATCTTTGCAAACCTTAAGGTTTTGACCATGCAACTTTCCTAGTCCGAATCTTGTGCTTTCCTTTCAGTGTAGGGATCATGAAGTTAGTCTTCGCATGTCTAGCCATGCACTTTTACAACTTGGATTCTTGTGGAAGGTCTTGCCATACACTTGGATAGATTTGAATTCTTTTGAAAAGAATTGGTCATTCATCTTGTCGTAACATCATTTTAATAACCCAATTCTTTATAGACTAAATTTATTTAATTTAGGAATAACCGGCTAATTACATTAGATGTTTATCATAATGATTTAAGGTCTTGGGATTTATTATTTGGTCGCTCAGAGGTGTTTATTAACATGTCGACCCTTTTAAATCCTACCATACATCTTTTACTTGATCCGGGTTCCTAACACGTTTATCTTACATGACACGTGTCTTTATTTTATTGGGTATGATTTTACGTGGTGTTACAGGATAATAAAAGTAAACATAGCAGTAAGCGACCAACTGAACTTGGAAACAGCGTAAACAATGGACCCGTATTTCAAGCGCCCATTCCCAAAAGAAGAAGAACCATGCCTTATGGTTGTTTTTATAAAGAATTCTGGTATTGTAAACCAATGGAATTCTCGAGCAATGAAGGGGTCGTTGCAGTTCTACGCTGGATAGAAAAGACTGAGGCAGTCTTAACAACAAGCAAGTGCGCGGAAGAGGATAAGATAACGTTTGCTTCTAATCTGTTTAACAATTCAGCCTTAGAGTGGTGGAACACTATCCTCCAAACTAGGGGAAGTGATAGGGTTTACAATATAGAATGGGAAGAATTTAAGAACATGGTAGAAAGGAAATTTTGCCCTCCCAATGAAAAAGAACAGATAGCAAATAAATTCCTAAATCTTAGGATGACTGGAATAGATAGCAAGGGACAAACTAAGTTATTCTTTGAATATGCTAGAATAGTGCCAACCCTTGCATCACCTGAACCAGTATTAATCTCCCGTTACATCTGGGGATTAATCTGGGAGATAAGGCATGTAGTCAAGGCAGCTAGACCTTAAACCATAGAAGAAGCTGTAGAACTAGCCAACACCTTGACAGATGAATTAGTCCATACACGAGAAGAGGATCAAATGAGGAACCTAACCCATAAGCTTACTCAAGAATTTCGTTCTGGAAATTCTAATCGTGGGAGAAATGTAGGTTCTACCTCTACACCCTACTGTAAGTACTGCAAAAGGAAGCATTCAGGAAGATGCTCCGTATACTATAACTTCTGCAAAATATCGGGACACAAGGAGGAAGACTGCAGGAAAAAGCCTAACAACAGGATATGCTACAACTGCGAAGAACAAGGCCACATCAAGCCAAACTGTCCGAAATTAACTCCAGCTACAAACAACAAGAACACCAAAAATGCTAGAGCATTTGTTCTGACTGCAGAAGAAGTAAAAATGATCCTAGATGTGATCGCCGGTACGTTTTTAGTTAATGATGTTTTTGCTAAAGTATTATTTGACTCTGGTGCGAACCAAAGTTTTATTAATACTTCATTTTGCAAACTTCTTAATCAATCATTAACTAAACTCAAGAATGTCTAGTAGAGACATCAAATGGGGAAACCATTAAGATTTTTGAAATCTTGCAGGGAGCAAGAATAGAAATTTTAAATCAGAAATTTATTGCAAACCTTTACCCAATGAATTTGGCAGGATTTGATGTTGTGTTAGGAATGGATTGGTTAATAGCCAATAAAGCTAGTATTTTATGTGATCAAAAGTCAATCCAAGTAAATTCACCAAAGGGTGAAAATATCACAATTAAAGGAAATAAACCATCTAGATCCACAAAATTCATCTCTATGATGAAAACAACAAGTTACATAAGAAAATGGTCATTAGTGTATTTGATTTCCATAATCACTAACACTAAAGAAAAAGATATTCCAGTAGTATCCCAGTTTTCAGATGTATTTCCAGGAGAGTTACTAGGGCAACCTCCAGACAGAGAAGTGGAATTCAGAATCCACTTGATACCAGGGACATCACCAATTGCCAAAGCACCTTACCGTTTGGCACCCACAGAAATGCAGGAACTGAAGAAACAGCTAGACAAACTATTAGAGAAAAGATTCATACAGCCAAGTTCATCACCCTGGGGAGCACCAATTTTGTTCGTCAAAAAGAAAGACGGATCAATGCGAATGTGCATTGATTACCGTGAATTGAACAAGGTCACAATTAAGAATCGGTATCCATTACCCAGAATTGATGATCTGTTTGATCAATTGCAAGGAGCACGATTTTTCTCAAAAATCGATTTAAGGTCAGGATATCATCAATTAAAGGTACAGGAAGAGGACATTCCTAAGACCGCATTCAGAACAAGGTATGGCCTTTATGAATTTACTGTCATGCCATTTGGTTTAACCAATTCCCCAGCTGCATTTATGGACATGATGAACCGAATATGTAAGCCATATTTGGATAAATTCCTAATTGTCTTTATAGATGATATTCTTATTTATTCTAAAAGCAAAGAAGAACATGCAGCGCATTTGCACGCACTTTTAAGTTTATTAAGAAAGGAAAATCTTTATGCTAAGTTTTCAAAGTGTGAGTTTTGGTTAGAACAGGTACAATTTCTCGGACACCTAGTTAATCGTGAAGGAATTCATGTAGATCCCACCAAGATCGAGGCAATTACAGAAGATTTATTCGAGATTTTTCTAGAATAGCCATTCCCTTAACTAAGTTAACCTGTAAATCTGTTAAGTTTGAATGGGGACCAAAACAAGGAGAAGCCTTTAGAATCCTTAAGCAAAGATTAACCCATGCACCCATACTAGCGTTACCAGAAGGAACTAAAGATTTTGTAATCTATTGTGACGCTTCTAAATTAGGTTATGGATGTGTGTTAATGCAACGTCAAAAGGTTATAGCTTACGCCTCTAGACAACTTAAGAATCATGAAGAGAATTATTCAACCCATGATCTAGAGTTAGGAGCCATAATTTTTGTCCTTAAAATTTGGAGACATTACCTATATGGTAAACTTACTACCATATAGGTAATGTCTCCAAATCTTAAGGGCGAAAATTATGGCTCCTAATTCTAAATCATGAGTTGAATAATTCTCTACATGATTCTTAAGCTTTCTAGAAGAGTAAGCTATAACCTTTTGACGTTGCATTAATACACATCCATAGCCTAACTTAGAAGCATCACAATAGATTACCAAATCTTCAGTTCCTTCTGGTAACGCTAGTATGGGTGCGTGGGTTAATCTTTGCTTAAGAATTCTAAAGGCTTCTTCTTGTTTTGGTCCCCATTCAAACTTAACGGATTTACAGGTTAACTTAGTTAAGGGAATGGCTATTCTAGAAAAATCTTGAATAAATCTTCTATAATAACCGGCCAATCCTAAGAAACTTCTAACCTCGGTTGGTGACTCAGGGGTTTTCCACTTGGTAATTGCATCGATATTGGTGGGATCTAGATGAATTCCTTCATGATTAACTAGATGTCCAAGAAACTGTACCTGTTCTAACCAAAACTCACACTTCGAAAACTTAGCATAAAGCTTTTCTTATCTCAATAAACTTAGAAGTGTGTGCAGATGCGCTGCATGTTCCTCTTTTCTTTTGGAATAAATAAGAATATCATCTATAAAGACAATTATGAATTTATCCAAATATGGCTTACATATTCGGTTCATCATGTCCATGAATGCAGCTGGTGCATTGGTTAAACCAAATGACATGACAGTAAATTCATAATGGCCATACATTGTTCTGAAAGTGGTCTTAGGAATGTCATCTTCCTGTAACTTTAATTGATGATATCCTGACCTTAAATCAATTTTTGAGAAAAAATCGTGCTCCTTGCAACTGATTGAACAGATCATCTATTCTTGGTAATGGATACCGATTCTTAATCGTGACTTTGTTCAATTCACGGTAGTCAATGCACATACGCATTGATCCGTCCTTTTTTTAACGAATAAAATCGGTGCTCCCCATGGCGATGAGCTTGGCTATATGAATCCTTTCTCCAATAATTTGTCTAACTGTTTCTTTAGTTCCTACATTTCTGCGGGTGCTAAACGGTAAGGTGCTTTGGCAATGGGTGCAGTTCCTGGAATCAAATGGATTCTGAATTCCACTTCTCTATCTGGAGGTTACCCTGGTAGCTCTTCTGGAAATACATCTAAAAACTGGGATACTACTGGAATATCCTTTAATTCTTTTCCTTTAGTGTTAGTGATTATAGAAATCAAATACACTAATGATCCTTTTCTTATATAACTTGTTGTTTTCATCATAGAGGTGAATTTAGTGGATCTAGAGGTTTTATTTCCTTTAATTGTGATCTTTTCACCCCTTGGTGAATTTAATTGGATCGACTTTTGATCACATAAAATACTGGCTTTATTGGCTATTAACCAATCCATTCCTAACACAACATCAAATCCTGCCAGATTCATTGGGTAAAGATTTGCAATAAATTTCTGATTTAAAAATTTCTATTCTTGCTCCCTGCAAGATTTCAGAAATCTTAATGGTTTCCCCATTTGCTGTCTCTACTAGACATTCTTGTGGGAGTTTAGTTAATGATTGATTAAGAAGTTTGCAAAATGAAGTATTAATAAAACTTTGGTTTACACCAGAGTCAAATAATACTTTAGCAAAAACATCATTAACTAAAAACGTATCGGCGATCACATCCCGGATCATCTTTGCTTCTTCTGCAGTTAGAACAAATGCTCTAGCATTTTTATTATTCTTGGTGTTCATGGCTGGAGCTAGCTTTGGACAGTTAGGCTTGATATGACCTTGTTCTCCACAGTTGTAGCATATCCTGTTGTTTTTCTTCCTGCAGTCTTCTTCCTTGTGTCCCGACATTTTGCAGAAGTTACAGTATATGGAGCATCTTCCGGAATGCTTCCTTTTGCAATACTTACAGTAGGGTGCAGAGGTAGAGCTTACATTTTTCCCACGGTTAGAATTTCCAGAACAGAATTCTTGGGTAAGCTTTTGGGTTAGGTTCCTCCTTTGATCCTCTTCTCGTGTATGGACTAATTCATCTGTCAAGGTGTTTGCTAGTTCTACAGCTTCTTCTATGGTTTGGGGTCTAGCTGCCTTGACTACATGCCTTATCTCGCCAATTAATCCCCAGATGTAACGGGAGATTAATACTGGTTCAGGTGATGCAAGGGTTGGTACTATTCGAGCATATTCAAAGAATAATGTAGTATAACCCTTACTATCTACCCCAGTCATCTTAAGATTTAGGAACTTGTTTGCTATCTGTTCTTTTTCATTAGAAGGGTAGAATTTCCTTTCTACCATGTTTTTAAACTCCTCCCATTCCATATTGTAAGTTCTATCACTTCCCCTAGACTGAAGGATAATGTTCCACCATTCTAGTGTTGAATTCCTAAACATATTGGAAGCAAACATTATCTTATCCTCTTCCGCACATTTGATTATTCTTAAGACTGCCTCAGTCTTTTCTATCCAGCGTAGAGATGCAGCGGCCCCTTCATTGCCCGAGAATTCCATTGGTTTACAAGACCAGAATTCTTTATAAGAACAACCGTAAGACACGGTTCTTCTTCTTTTAGGAATGGGCACTTGAAGTATGGGCCCATTGTTCACACTATTTTCAGGTTCAGAAGGTCGCTTACTATCATGTTTACTTTTATTTTCTGCTTCCCTAACCGTTTTGATAATATATGGCATCACATCTATTATCCCTTGTGCCACTATATGTTGCATGGCACTGTTATCCACTGTGACAACCCGCACTAAACCAGGTATCCGTACAACTTAATTAATGATTAATTACTACTTAATTACTGTGCTTGCTTGAACTAGCTGATGAACTGCTACTTGATATCTGATACATGAACTTACTTGCATCATACTTGCTTACTGTCACTACATTATTTACATACGGCACCTTAGTGACAAACATGATGCACAAAGAGCACAGTAGCACAATACACGGATAACCTATTGAACATGCTGATAAAGCCAGCATCAGGCAGACACTGCCTCTAAGGCCTATAAGAGCCTGAGATATTTGGCTACACTAGTAGTGAGTGTAGGGATACAAGGGTTGTGGAACTGCGTCTCTAGGAATAAGTTACAATGACCGGATGTGCCTAAAACGTACTTTAAGTACAAAACACAGCACTTTAATAATTAATCCAGCTTCTAGCTGACTAGTAAAGTGCCAAAACATGAGGAAAATATTACTAGACACTTTCCAAAGTGTCGGAAATAAGTGTGTCGCTACAAATAATATTAACGACACTCGAAATATTTATTTAGCATTATAACGGGTTGATATCCAACCGATCAACCGGAATTAACCCGGGACACAAAAATGTTGTCGTTTGCATTGTTATTCTTTTTCTAAACCAGTTAGGGTCCCTGAATACCCTAACACCCGTCATAATATTTAACACACAAATAACTTATAATAATTCCTAACCTAATAAACTAGTCACTAACTAACAATTCAAAACAAACTAGTTATCTCAACCTCATCCGATCGGTTCCCCAATAAAGAAACACACCACAAATTTCTTTTGATTATATTAATCCCAAGGTTTAATATCAGGCCTACACTTTATTTGGAGGGTAATGGCATTACATGGTTTAAGAGTTTACTTATAAAACTAATAAACTTCTATCATTTTCAACAAACAAAATTGTGAGTCCTCTCCCCCTCTCGATTGTGCTCTCGGCCGAACCCCACTAACCCCATCTCACCCTTATTAAATTTAGATCTTGCCATTTCTTATACACCCAAGGGTGCAAGATCGCGTACGAGGAGACCCGGTGCACTCGGATTACGAAGGACCTCACCACATTGCTTTTAACCACCTATTTTTCGACTAGTTTCTTCCCTAGCCCCGAGCTAGTAGTAAGTGACTCTAAACGCCTTTTTGATCTATTCTAAAATGGTTAATAAGAAACTTGTCGGTTGAAAACCATGAACATGTAAGAACAAAAATTAAAAAGTCTACTAAAGGTTACTAAAATAATGAGCTTGGTGGTTAATAGGTGAATATTGGGGTAAAACTTATAAAAATTGTTTTGTTATAATTATTTAGTGTTGTCTTGTGCTAGTAATAGTTCGGATCGTCATCTAACCCGGCTAAGTCATGTTTATGGAACATGACCTAGTGTATGTTTAAATGTGAAAGTGGTTAGATGAAAGACACCACTACTTATTTACATGAACTTGTGTAAAAGTATTTTGTTTGTGTAAAAGTGATTTAACTTTTACAATGGTGTTTAAAACTAGCGGATCTACGTATCTGCAAGTGGTATTTTCAAAGAACCACACATCAAAGAAATCACGTATTACAAAGGATGGATCTTACACTAACAAACATGATTTTATAAACCACAAGTGTGTAAACACTTGTGAAATGAAAAGATCCGACAAAGAACTAGTTTTGTCAAATGTTACTAGAAGTGGTAAAGATGGGTTTTCTCTAAAAACGAGGTTTTTACAAAATCGAATTATTTACACAAAAGATCCATTAAAAGAAAAGAGACTTACCACATATTTTTAGACAAACCACAAGTTCGTATATTTTTGCGATTATGTCTATCTTTGACTAGTTAAAATGTTGAAAAGTTGTTTGATAATGTTGAGAACATTGATTGATTGATTTGTTAAAAAGAAAATGATACGCTTGAAAGCGTGGCCACCTCCAGTTACAGAGGAAACTCTGGCGAAATTTTTCTAAATACCTAACACTTAGAAATATTTGCACAACAAGTGTTAGAATTATTTTTGACATGTTTTCGAAATATAAATTTCGCCATGACTTTATTTACTAAATATTCGGAGGTGGGATTTTCACAAAAATTAACGTGATAAATATATATATTGTCACAACACTGTTTATGATTATTTTTGTGAAAATACATAAATATTATTTTTAGAGTAAAAATAATATTTACAAACGTTAACGATTCCAAAATAATACAAACGCTTTCACATGAATATATAAGTTACACCGGTAATTATATTACCACTCGATTATTAAAACGTAACTTACGCACATGTATTGAATCCCCCATCCTTGGGAAGGAAATTAACTACCAAGTATATACAAAATGTAAACACGAAATAGTTGTCTAACTATTTCCCAAAAACTTAAACTATAAAGCTAAGGCACAGCCGTCCGTCTAATAGAATTAGCACTTGTAGGTCGTCGCACAGCTTTCTGATTTGGAGATACTTGGTAGAGACGCTTCACTGTGAGTTCATGTCCCCCTTTTCTCTAACTGTTTTCAGTTTTCTTAACTGCAGGGGTGAAATACATGTTACTTTGTTTACAAGTACTTTATATACGGTATGGTTAGCGTAAGGAGGTGTATTATTCCGATCATGTGAGTGGGTAGGAGCAATATGAGGCCATTAGTCCTCATGTCGGGACCGAGGGACAGGAGCGGTAGATCTATCTGGGTGTAGCGAGCCCAGCCCCAGGCCAAACTAGAAACGGACCTTGGGGTGACTTTGTCCACATACAAATGCCGTGGCGAAATCTGCTAGGTTTGAGTCTCCCTATTTGCACTTCACATATATCAGTGGCCTTGCAAACCATTGGTGATCACAAGTCCCCTTATTGGCTACATACCACGATTATTTTCATACTCACAAAGGTTTACTTACTCACTTACACATGAACTCGCTCAACATTATTGTTGATTTTTCAACTTACATGTATTTCAGGAAATTAACGAGATCTGGCACGGTATGGAACGTTTTCCGCTGCACTAGTTTCCAAGGTCATCTGGGGTTTAGGGGATGTGTCTCTTTCCTGGACAAGACACAATCCTTAAACCATGTCTATGCTTTGTTTCAAGTTTGTAATGTCTGTTGAACAAGGTTATGATTGTTAGGGTATGTTCCCGTTAAAACAATGGTACTGTATTCGGTTTTCGAAACTTAATGGATGATCTTGCATGTTTTTAACTCATATAGCTTTGTTGTGATTAAGTTATGGTATTAAGAAGTCACACCAAATTAACCACGCTTCCGCAAAGCCAGGGTGTGACATCCACTTGGTTTCCATTATTGTTGTTGTTCGGGTTTTCATTATCCAAGTTATTGTTACTCTGGTTATCGTTATTCTGGTTTTCCTGGTTTACTTCGTCGTCCATCTGAATTTTAAACATTGCCAATTATTAATATCACAAAATAATTAATAATTTAGGCAACAACCACACAACACACATATTGGTCAAAAGCGTCGAGCATTGCGACTTACTCTTTCTATTATAGTATGCGTCAAATACACACTAAGACTGGAATTAAAAATTACAATACTATTATGCATCACTAACCACAAAGTGGTCTATACTACAACATATATTATTATTATTACACATATATTATATATTTTTTCCATATTATATATATATATATATATATATATATATATATATAGGGAGAAGATCATGCGAGAACCACCTCTTATTGCGAGAACCGCGAGAACCAATGTGAACACACCAAAAATGCCTAAAAATAGCTAAAAATCACACAAAAAATTTTTTTTGATTTTTTTTAATATTTTTTAGGTTAAAATCGCTACTTTTCGAACCCAAAAAAAAAATTGTTTTTAATTTTTAAAAAAAAATTTTTTGCTTCGAAAAGTAGCGATTTTAACCTAAAAAATATTAAAAAAAATCAAAAAAAAATTTTTGGATTTTTTTTGGATTTTTTTAGATTTTTTTTAGATTTTTTAGGTTTTTTGGGGGTTTAGTTTTTAGTTTTTAGCATTTTTGCTTGGGGGGGGGGTGTGACAACCCTCACCAAACCAGGTATCCGTACGAAGTAATTAATATTAAATTATGTGCTTAATAATTGTGCTTGTTTACAACAGACAATTTAAACTGCTTTATGATTTCTATATCATACATACATATGCATCATATTTCATACTGTCACTCCATTTATTACACACAAGTTTTAGTGATAAACTTGATGCACAAAACACAGTTAGCACAGTGAATGGATAACTCAGAAACATGCTGACAATGCCAACACATAGACAAACAATAGGTTGAGGGACCTATTTGACATTCTTTGAAACTTGCTTGAAGTTATTACCTTTTAATTTCGAGAATTAAAACCGTCATTATTTTAAACCTTAGATACCACTTTGTAAATTCAGAAACCTATTTGAAAATATATACAGGCCTTGAATTCCAACCAAAAACTCAACAATCGAACTCGTGACCGGTCGGGCTAAGCCCTCATCCGGTTATTTTACAAAGATATATTATATTTATATACACTTTAGAATTTTATAAATTATACATTATATTTCAAATAAGAACAAACTGGCATTACCAACTTTGGACCTTTAGTTGGTCTAATTTCAAAAAAATAGGACGAATGTTATTTCCCATGTGTTTTATTCTGAATCACATTTGGTTTTTTTTAAAAATAGTCAAGATTCAATCACTTTGCCAACTTATTTAAATCAATTAACCGATATTATATCATGCCAACCGTTTCACATTTGGATTTTTTAAAAAAAATAGTCAAGATCGAACTGAATTCTTTTGTTTATGTGTCGAATTGAGGTATTATTTAAGTTCCCTAATCAGCAACGAAACTCACACAACCTTCAAAACACACAAAAACTATCGAAAACACCCCTGTTCGTTGTCTGCATTTTCGCCGGAATTTAGTCGATACGTCGTTCCAGCCGATACCGGTTAGTTTTTTTTTTGTTGTCCAATTAGTTCAATTATACTTATAAATATAGTTTAATGTAATTAAACTATATAACTATATAATTTTTATCCAAAATTATTTTTATGACAAAAGATCCATTATTCTGAGTTTATATAAATTTAGAATCTGAATTTTTTATTATGTATTATTTAGATAATTAAACTTATATAAACTTATTTATTGTTATTATAATCATTTTAATTCATTTTATTTATTTAAAATGATTCCAAGGCCATAATAATTATTTTAAATCAGTAATATTTAAGTTCGAATAATTAAAAATGTTATTTTAATTATTCTGATTTAAATTAATTATTTTTGATAATTAGTTATATAATTATCACATTATTTCTCTTAAAACAAAACATTACCGAATCCTATAGAATTAGGATCTCCACTCATTCAATTAAACATTATTGTTGATACATATTCCATATTATTGCATGTTCAATCAATTAGAGTGACGTGGAATATTATTCCCAAGAACTCTCACATTAGCATACTTATTTGGACTTACTTGAAATCAAGGTGAGTTCATGTCCCCCTTTTCTCTTAACTGTTTTCAGTTTTATACTTCGGGGTGAAATACATGTTACAAATATTACAATGTTTACAAATGGTATTATGGATATAATAACAAGAAACACTCTTGGTGAGAACGAGTACCAAGTATGATGAAATTTGAGAATACAAAAATACAAAAAGCACTCTTGGTGAGAACGAGTACCAAGTATGTTACAACTATTACAGACATTTTATACATGGTATGGTTAGCTTAAGGAGGGTTTACTACTAGACTGTGAAAGGTGGGCACCACACTTAAGGCCATTAATCCTCGTCGTAGGACCGAGGGACATGAGTGATAGATCTATTTGGGTGTAGCGAGCCCACACCCATGAGGTCGGGGCGACCCATAGAGGTGACTATGTCTTCCAGCCGGAAGCCCGGTACAAATATGCTAGGTTTGAGTTTTCCGCACCTTATCACACTTACTTTTGGCTTTGCAACCCATTGGTGACTTATTTTTCCTTAATTGCTACATACCAGGGACTTTCTATACATACAAGACATATTACAAAGACTTATATATACAGACTTACACATGAACTCGCTCAACCTTTTTGTTGATTTTTCAAACTACATGTATTTCAGGGAACTAGCGGATCTGACAGGTTGTGCATGTTTCTAGCTGCGTTGGTTATTAGATGTCATCCAAGAGTTGTGAAGTTTAAGAGGTGTAACCTACTCCTGGACGGGTTATATGTCTCTAAATCTCGTCTTATCCAAAGTCTTTTATGTGTCTTATAAACACGTTTTAAATAATTGGTGTTTTGTAACTTATTTCAAATGTCGATGTTTTGAAACAATGTTATGGTGGTATTTTCTCAGTTTTATTAATGGATGAACATCTTGTATTTTATCATATAGCATTGTTGTGATTGTTGCTATGGTATTAAGAAGTCACACCAAATAAACCCACGCTTCCGCAAAAGCCAGGGTGTGACATGGGGGGGGGGGGTTAGGTTTTTGGGGGGTGGGGAAGGGGGGTTTAGGTTTTTTTTTTGGGGGGGGGGGGGTGGGGTTAGGTTGTTTTAGCTTGGGGGGGGGGGTTTAGGTTTTTTTTTGGGGGGGGGGGTTAGGTTTTTGGGTGGGGGGTGGGGGTTAGGTTTTTTTAGGTTTTTTTTTAGCTTGGGGGGGGGTTTAGGTTTTTTTTTTTGGGGGGGGGGGGGTTAGGTTTTTTTTTTTGGGGGGGGGGGGGGGGTGGGGGGTTTAGGTTTTTGGGTGGGGGGTGGGGGTTAGGTTTTTTTAGGTTTTTTTTAGGTTTTTTTTAGGTTTTTTTAGCTATTTTAGGTTGTGTTCACATTGGTTCTCAAGGTTCTCACAATAAGGGTGGTTCTCGCATGAGCTCCTCCCTATATATATATATATATATATATATATATATATATTATTACCAATTCCTCCATCACCTTCACTGATATGGATTCATCTAGTAATCCATATTGCGCTCGTCGTACTTCCAGACGAGTCGCTCTCCTACCTGCATCATCCTCTCGCTATTCTCTAAAATCTCTTCTCCGAAAGTTCGGAGCTCTTGCACATTTTCTACACTCATTGGGGGTTCAGGTGCTGGTACTGGGTCGGGGTACTGGGGCATGGGTTCCTCCTGAGGGTACGGATTCTCTAAGATCTCCCTAATGTATTCATCGTTATCGTAGTAGGGATCTAGATGGTCTAGACCTGGATAGGCTGCTAAGTTCGGCATGAATTCGTCGTTTAGGTGGTAGCGTGGCACATAATCCCTATGATCATCGAACCATGGATCATAATCTGGGTCTAAGGGATTAGGGGCTGGTATCCTAGGTATCTCCTCAGGGTTGAAATCATGCATTTGGACTTGGATTTCGGGGTTGTTTTCTATCTCCATCGGCTGAGTGGGAAATAAAGGTAAGGGTTGTGGGGCTACTAGTTGTTCCAGATTTGGGTCGACAGTTGTGGTTGCTAGGATATGAAAATTGGCTAAGCTCATATTAAGCATATCCTGTGTATGGGCATCTGACTCTCGCTTAGCAGCTGCTAGGACTCTCTGCTGTTGCAACTTTCGCATTCTTTTCCTACGCTCGTGTGCTCCCTTACTGAACCATCCTCTCTTTTTCTGAGGGAATGGCTCTTCAGACTGAGCCTTAAAGACAAACATCCCTTCTTCCTGGTCAGCTGAATACCCAGAGAGGGCAGGCTAGGAAGAGGTACCTTCACTCCTAGGTGAATCAGAAAACTGTCTGAGGGTCCTTGATCACTCATACTGTAAACTAACAAATAGTCAAATAACACAAAACAATAAAATACAGATATGCACGTATTTTCTTAATTAATTTCCTAACAATTTGATTAATATTTTGGTGTCAGCAGAACACTTCTGTGGCTGAATCAGTGGCTTAGCTCTGATACCACCTTCTGTCGCAACCCCCGCCCCCTATCTGTCCCGGGAACAGGCGGCAGCGAAACCAGTTTTGGGTGGTATCGATGTTTATTATTTTGGCAGCGGAATTTACATCAGGACCGTAGTTAGGAATTATTTTATCAAAGTAAATACCACACTTTTATAACATATTGGGATTAAACCCATGTTTTTATTACAAACTGATTTATAGAGATAATCTCTATTTTATTTAATAAAACATTTTCTTTTATTTAGGTAACTTTTATAGCCACTTTCTCCAAGCCTTCAGTGTTGTCCAGCTGACTTCTAGTTGGCTCTCACATTTTGTTACCTGAAACGCGTTTAAAAATATTTTGTCACTGGGAAATACTGGTGAGTGAATCCCAGTTTAATCAAGAAGAGTTTTATTGATTAACACAGTATTGAGAGCGATCACAATGTTTATATCTACACAATTACTCATTCAGTACTTGCCACTCGACCGTATATGTGGCTATGGTCATATCACATATTGGCTAACCCGTTGTCCAATTGTGAAGGTTATCAAGTAATGTATACAAAACCCCATAATACCGGCAGTAATTGAAGAATTATAAAGACTTAATCACTGCTTAATCACATTGTAAAACATTTAAGGTTTTGTAAAAACAGTTTACAAAAAGGAGATTACTCACATTGTTGTCTTAGATTTCTTCTAAGGTTTCTTGGTGATTATCTATGATTTACACAATGCACACGCGTTAGTATAATAACCCTTTATATTTACATTAGTAATACCCTCCCCAAGACGACATTCAAATGACTACGTCGGACAGAACCTCGACAACCGTTACGGAACCCTAGATCAATCGGGCAGCGTATCTAATACATAACAGGGGTTATAATACTTACAACGGAGTAGAACTTCGTTATTTAGGGAGTATTATACCCGATAATTATGCCTACTATTCATAATTTGAGAGAGAATTGAAGGAATTGAGCAACGGAAACTGAAGGCTGAGGACCTCTATATATATGCGACCCTTCAACTTCCCTCGCGGCCCGCGTAAGATTAAGCTAAGGCTTACGCGGCCCACGACATAGAGTAATAGGGCGTAGGCTTGCTGATTCGTCGAGTTTAGGGTTGACACGATGGTGACACGTGGCACGCTAGGGTTTCGTCTGAGTTTGGAGCTGTTGCAACCCGCGTAAGAAGCCCTAAGGGTTTACGAAGCCAGCGAGCGACACTTAAACTTGATTTTTATTTAATTTTTAATGTTATATCGTATTTTGGTCTCGGTTTTCACATATGGAGTACATTTTAAGACATATTAGGATATTTTAATATATATTAGGGTGTCGAAAAATATTTTGGAGGGTTGTTATAGTGAGTAACCAAAAGCTGTTAGATAAAGACACATTCAATATATGGCATGACCGTCTAGGTCACCCTGGTAGCATAATGATGAGACGAATAATCAAAAGTGCAACTAGGCACCCTCTAAAAAGCTTAAAAGTTTTGCTACCACAAGACTTATCATGTGCAGCATGCTCTCTGGGCAAACTTATAAATCGGCCCTCACAAACTAAATTGATACAAGAAACACCATCATTTTTAGAAAGAATCCAAGGGGATATTTGTGGGCCTATTCATCCTCCGTGTGGACCATTTCGCTATTTCTTGGTCTTAATAGACGCATCCTCAAGGTGGTCACATGTGAGCCTTTTAGCTACTCGAAATGTAGCATTTGCCCGACTTTTAGCTCAAATCATACAATTGAGAGCCAATTTCCCCGATAATTAAATTAAAAACATCCGGATGGATAATGCGGGAGAGTTCACATCTCAAGCTTTTAATGACTATTGTATGTCAATTGGGATCAATGTTGAACATTCAGTACCTCATGTTCACACACAAAACGATTTAGCTGAATCTCTGATTAAACGATTACAAATAATCGCTAGGCCACTCTTAATGAGATGTAAATTACCATCTTCTGCATGGGTCATGCTATTCTGCATGCCGCTGCACTGATTAGATTGAGACTAACTGCTGATCACGAATACTCCCCATTGCAACTGGTCTCTGGACGAGAAGGGGAAATTGATGTTCGCCAGATTAAGTCAAGTGAAAATCTAGCTGACCTGTTCACGAAATCTTTACCTAGAAGCAGCTTCGAGCAGCTATCACACATGATCGGTCTTCGTAGATTGAAAGATGTTTGTTGAATTCAGGGGGAGAATTATACACGTTGTACTCTTTTTCCCTTAACTAAGTTTTGTCCCATTGGGTTTTCTTAGTAAGGTTTTTAATGAGGCAACATAGCTGATCCAGTAGTATCAGTTTATTTATTCAGGTCCTGAAGTACCTATTTAACATCATCCTGAAGTACGTTGTTAAACTGTGTATAATTCTAAATGTCTGAGGGGGAGTGTTATAAACCAGACATTTTAGGCCCAATTCATTACTTATGGGCTTTAGAATTTATAGCTATGTTCATCTATATATTGTAATGTTGAATAATGAGAATTTAGTTTATCTCTTTTCTCTTTGGTTTTTATCAAAATGACATATGTGACATATCAGCATCATTAGATAATAAAAAACTATTTACATTTTAACAATTATTAGATAATAAAGATTTATTTACATTTTAACATAATTGTAATGATAAAATATGCCATCTGCTAATTAAGTTTATTTTTAGGTTTGAGCTAGTTTAAAATCAGGTTGATTCAAGCTAATTGCCGGCTTGACTTGTTTGACAAGGAAGAAAAGTTCGTCTTATTTTAATAGGTGTTGCTAAAAGTACCATTTCACTCAGAAATTGATGAAAACGCTCCCTATTAAAAATATTTTTTCTCGCATGTGTGTAGGAATGTTCAATACGTGTAAGTTTAGACATACCGTATTATAACTTGAGGGGTCCGTTATTAGTAAAGGTAAAACCTTCAAACATTTTAATAGTGGGAGGTTTTGATTTCAAGTCTCATAAACTGCAGAAAATAAAAGAAATTTACCGTTAAAAAAAACTATAGGGAGTATTCACTTAATTCAATGAACATAAAAAGTAGTAAAGCCATACGATTGTTTGAGAAAAAAGAATATTAAAATAAGTAAAAATACCCGACGATTGAGTTTTTTTTTTTTTTTTTCTACTCGTCAAGAATGATGATTAATTGCAAATATAAAATAAAAAAAATGTGATTTTACACTAGTAGAATAGTTATTGTAATATAATTACTCTACATTTTTGTAGCGTAATTATACCCTACAATAATTAATTAATTACTCTACTATTGTAGAATTACGTTTTTTAGATTCTGAAACTAAAATACAGTAAAACTTCTATAAATTAATAATCACGATAAAATTAATAATCTGTCCAGTCCCAACTTGGGACCAGTACAAAATTGGACCTCAATCGATAATCGGCCTTTGTCTTAATTGTTGATTGTTATGTGGCTTATGTTCAAGGCTTGATGCAAAACTACTATCGAGCCGAGGGTCTCATTGGAAGTAGCCCCTCTACTCCTACGGGGTAGAGGTAAGGCTGTCTACATCTTACCCTCCTCAAACCCTGCCTTAGCTTTGCTACTAGTGAGATTTATTGAGTATGGTGATGATGATGATGAACAAAACTATAAATTAATAATTACTAAAAGATTCTAAATTATACGAAATGTGCATTGAAACTTGTTTTTGTAATTATTTTTTGGTACCATGAGCAAACTTTTTGTATTAAAAAAAAGCGAACTTATCAAATTCAATTAATTTGTGAGTGTACATTGAACTTGCAAATTTTAAGGTTATACGTATCTCTTTAAATTAATAAATTATTAATTTATCGATATAATAATATTTCACTAAATTAATAAAATATCTCGATCCTAACATTATTAATTTATAGAGGTTTTATTGTACGTGCTTAATAAGATGGGAAGAAAATTAAAAAAAAATAAAAATATAAATCCCCTCCTTGTTTTCTCACATTAAGGGTATATTGTGTATGAAGACTAGAAAACGACTTACGCGGCGGCCGGGGCCCGATCGAACATCGCGTCCGTAAATGCAGGGCTGACGGGGGAATGTCTTTGACATGAACCCGGTGACCAATAGGTCCAGCACATAAAAAATCACCTTTCAAAAAAAAGAAAACGACTAAACGATCACGAGTTTGTATGAATATTTTGTTTTGTGTAAGCGAAGTTTGTTTTGTCCATCCTGCATCTTTCTGAGGACATGGTCCACGATAGGACTTCGTGGAGGCGTAGGATTAGGGTTAAGGACTTCTAGAGGATATTGTAGTAAGGTCTTAGGTGGATTTTCAGGGACGTAGGTTTTTCTTATTCTTTAAGGGACCTTTCCAGTGTTTGCCTTATTGTGTTTATGACCAGATGATGTTGTATGCTATTATACATGATTTACATTGCGTTTATGCCCAAATGATGTTGTATGCTATGATACATGATTTACATTATATTGTGCCACTCTGATCACTTTCTTGCTAATGGGCGACTTCTTATTTCTGTATTCTTTCTATATTCTTTGACTTGTTGTGTTGGTTTGCTGTTCGTTGTCGAGCCGAGGGTCTCTCTGGAAGCAGTCTCTCTATCCCTAGGGATAGAGGATAGAGGCAAGGTCTGTCTACATCCCACCCTCCCCAGACCCTATAAGTAGCTCTGCTATTTGTGGGACTTACTGGGTATGGTTGTTGTTGTTGTAATCTTTTTAATATACTTTATTTGTGTGTGACAGATAGTTTATTTGAACTGACTGATGGGTTAGGTTTTATTAGAAAATTCTTAAAAGAGTAAAATGCAATTTGCGTCCCTGTGGTATGTCCCAAACATCAACTTGAATCCCTAAAAATAATTTTTTGCATTCTGAGTCCCTGTGGTATTCATTTCATAACACTATGAGTCCTTCTGAGTCCCTGTGTGAGTCCCTGTGGTATTCATGCAAAAATTGTTAACAGGGACTCAGAAGGACTCATAGTGTTATGAAATGAATACCACAGGGACTCAGAATGCAAAAAAATATTTTTAGGGACTCAAGTTGATGTTTGGGACATACCACAGGGACGCAAATTGCATTTTACTCTTCTTAAAAACTTGAAAACCGAAAAACAACTATGAGCCAATCAGTTTTTTTTTTTACTTTTAATTTCCTCTAATCATAAGGTTATTATTATTATTATTATTATTATATATTAATTAAATTAAATTAAAATATATATATATATATATATATATATATATATATATTAATATTATTATTAATTATTAATTAATTATCCTTATATTAAAATTATCCTTATTATTATTATTATTATTATTATTATTATATTAAAATTCAAACTCAATGAACAGTAAAGGAAATCAGGTATCAAATTTATCAAACCGGGTATATTCGGTACCGGTACCCACTTTGGGGGATTTTCGGTCACGGTATTTTCGGTACCGGTTGGTACCGAGCTCATCAAATCCTGTAGCAACGCAAGTAATTGCACCGGTTTAGATTATTTGTCATACACAATCCAATGAATAGTAACATCATCAAGGGGATGAGCAAATGGTATCGGGTACCGGTACTGGTTTCAAATTTACCAAACCGGGTATATTTTCGGTACTGAATCGGTACCGACTTTTGACATTTTCGGTATCGGTTCGTCAACGGTATTCACCGGTTTTTACCCTCAAATACCGGTACCATACCAGTAGCGACCGGTATCGAACCGTACCGTACCAGGTATATTTATTTATTTAATATTTATAAAGGAATTGAAATGAATAGTGATTTTAATATTATAATAATATAAAGTTTTTTTAATACTTTTATTATTTTAATATTATAATAATAGTTATTTTCTTTATTTTTTAACTTTAATATTTTTTTAATATCAGGAGTTGAGATAAGCTTGGTGTCAACCGGTATCGAACCAGTACTGGTATCGAAAATACCGGTACGGTCCTATTCGGTATCAATACATAAAGGTAAAAACCGGCACTAAGGAATTGAAATGAATAGTGATTTTAATATTATAATAATATAAAGTTTTTTTAATACTTTTATTATTTTAATATTATAATAATAGTTATTTTCTTTATTTTTTAACTTTAATATTTTTTTAATATCAGGAGTTGAGATAAGCTTGGTGTCAACCGGTATCGAACCAGTACTGGTATCGAAAATACCGGTACGGTCCTATTCGGTATCAATACATAAAGGTAAAAACCGGCACTAATACAGAAAACGCCAAAAGTTGGTGCCGAATTGATGTTGGAAATCTTTTGGTTTGCGAAATTCAGTGCGGCTACCCGGTACCATTTGCTCATCCCTGATCATGGTTACCGTACGAACAACGGTATCATACAACTTTTTTTCGTTGATTTTCTTCAACTTTTAATTTTTCCTTTTCTAGTTTCAGGGGTAGGGATGAGCTCGGTGCCAACCGATACAGAATCGGTACTGATACCGAAAATACCGGTTACGGTACCAGTAAAAAAACGGTAGTGAACCGATACTAGGAACGCCAAAAGTCGGTACCGAATTGGTACTTAAGATCTTTCGGTTCGGCAAATTTGGTACAGGTACCCAGAACAATTTGCTCATCTCTGACCACGGGTTTCATACGAACAACATCGTTTCCATACAACTTTTTTTGTTGATTTTCTTTCGGTTATCTTTTAGTGTTTTTTTCTACATTTTCTTTTTATTATTGTCAACAGTTCTGTTTGCAACACGTTCGTAGTGATTTCAAAACGCATGTAAACACAGACTAAATAACCAAAGATATTCGCCGCAACGCGACGAACTTCTTTAAACCTAGTTGTGAAAATAATAATTTAAAAAATACATATAGATTAACGAGCTGCATATACATAGGTTGCAAAGATACACATATGAGGTACATATATCTAGTTCACGAGCTACATATATGCAACTCATCGATCTACATATAATTTTTTTATGTTCGACCGCCGTCGCAGGGTGCGGCAGGTTATATTACTATTTTTTTTAAATATATACTTACAGCTCATACGCTATCTTCTTTGGGTGGGATACTAATAATATTGTTTAATGATGTCACTCTTAGAAAAATGTTCTTGTTTAATGATGTCACTCTTAGAAAATGTTCGTTGAATTATTGTGTCAAATACTCAAATATATATAAAGTTATAAACACGTAGAAACAAAAGTGAAACTAAAACACATTTTTTTTTCTTTTTTTTAATCACGGTGGGCATTTTCGAACATGGGTTTTGATTTCGTTTCATTTCCTCGAGATCTAGTGTTTTAATTGTTAGGTTTTCGATTGTGGTTCTTAGTTTTGACTTATAACCATGCTTTTGTTTGGTTTTGATTATGTTTTTATTTGTGTGTGTTTCTTATTGTGAGCTTGGATCCAAGAAAATACAAGGAGACTTTAAGATATCGCCTAACCTCTGTAGCGCCTTAACTTGAGCCGATAGAGTTAATAAGTGATCTCCAATTTAGATTTGAACTTGATCCTAGCTTTTAACGATTCGATTTCTGTTCACGCCCTTTAGTAAAAAAAAGAGAGGTTTTAACAGTATACACAAAACTGCCTTGTAGAACAAGGAAGGTGGCTACGTTTGAAGCATGCAAACGTGTTGAAAAGTTGGATTTGCTTGCTCACATTAATTACTCAAGTCAAGTTGTTGCACCAACCACCAAACAATAAAAAAAGGAGATGGAAGCTTTACGAACATTTTGAATTGTGGTTTGATATATAGCACACCCTTGTTGATTCCATCCTCGTCCACAAACAAACCATAACCTTAAAAGTCACCAATACATACACGAGATATGTGTTTTAGACAAGGGGTATAAACATCATATTAAATAATAACTTTATATATTTTGTAATTACGTCTCATGTATATATAATCACACACCGTTATAATAGTTCAAAAACACACACTATAATTAGGTAACACATGCGTATTATGATGCCTAGCAATAAAAAACCATTTGGGTTTTTTTGGTTATTTTGTGTCATTTTAAAAATGAGGATGCGTCAGGATGGGTTAGGATGGGCTAGGATGAGTTATATGATATCAATTTAAAATAATTTGTGAGTCGGAATAAATATTACGTTGGGCCAATAGTTAACTTTAAAAAGAAAAATAAAAAAAATTCTAAAAAATCAAAAATAAATTCTGAAAAGTCAAAAAATAATAAAAAAAATCCAAAAAATCAAAACAATTCTAAAAAATACAAAAAAACCTAAAAATCAAAAAATAATAAAAAATTCTAAAAAATCTAAAAAATCAAAAAAATCCTAAAAAATCAAAAAAAATTTAAAGAAGCAAAAAACTAATAAAAAATCCAAAAAATTCTAAAAAAACACCGCCGCCACCACCACCACCACCACCGCCGCACCGCCACCACCACCATCGCCACAGCACCGCCACCACCATCGTCTGGTCACCATCACAGCCACCACTATTTCGAGTTTTCCGGTCACCTCCGCATCATCCTCATCGTCTCCGGTGGTGGTGGCGGTGCGGCGGTGCTGGTGGTGGCGGTGCTGTGGCGATGGTGGTGGTGGTGGTGGCGGCGGTGCTGTGGTGCGGTGGTGGTGGTGGTGGCGGTGCAGTGGTGGTGCAAACCTCAGGGACCATTTTGGCTATTAACTCATAGTTAAAACAAGTAAATTATAACAACAGAGACTGTTTGTGTAATAAATAAAAGTTAAAAACTAACTTCAGTTAAAAAAAACTAACGGAGTTTCATTGAGTACCAACATATTAAAATGTAGTATTATTATTTACCAATTCTGTAGGTAGGATTATTCTTTACCAACTGGTGAAAGGTTGGTTTATTAATTACCAATTTTCCAAAATAAAAAAATGATAAAATATCTAAAAAAAATAAAACAAAAAACTCTAAAAATAAAAAATTCTAAAATTTAAACAAATAATAAAAAATCCAAAAAATTATAAAACTTTTTAATAGGTTTTTTTATATATTTTTTATTCTTTAGAGTTATTTTTGATTTTTTTAGAATCTTTTTGATTTTTCAGATTTTTTTTATTTTTAGAGTTTTTTATTTTTTAGAATTTTTTTAATTTTTTGGGGTTTTAGAACTTTTTGGATTTTTTTAGAATTTTTATGATTTTTTTATTTTTAGATTTTTTTATAATTTTCTTGATTTTTGATTTTTTTTTATTTTTTTTATTTCTTGATTATTTTTGACATTTTAGAATTTTTTGATTCTTTTACAATTTTTTGATTTGTTTTTTTTTTTAGGATTTTTTTGAATATTTATATATTTTTTTTTTGAATTTTTAAGATTTTTTTTATTTTTTAGAGTTTTTAGAGTTTTTTGAATTTTTTTATTTTTTAGATTTTTTTTATTTTCTAGATTTTTTTTACTTTTAGGATTTTTTGATTTGTTTTATTTTTTGGGATACTTTTGAATTTTTTTTTAATTTTTAGAATTTTTTTAATTTTTTAAGAAATTTTATATTTTTTATTAATTTTTTTTATTTTTGAAATTTTTTTGATTTTTTTAAAATTTTTTTATTTTTTTATTTATTTATATTTTTAGGCTTTTATGCCAAAATCCATCTTGTTTAAAACTCATATTGACCTAAACCTCTCCTAACCCATTTCTAAATAAATCCATCCTAAACCAAACCTATTCTAACCCATACACATTTTAACCCATTATCTAAACCCGCCCAACCCATGAACAGAATCAAATAAAGTGCATAAAGGGGAGTGGTAAATCAGTGTTATCCGGTCAAACGCAATAGCAGTCGGAACAAAAAACCGATACCCGAACAAACTTAAATCATTTAGTTTTTAGCCTCTAATAATCCTTTGTATAATCTTTTTATATAAATTACTACAAAAACAACAACAAACTTAAATCATTTAGTTTTTAGCCTCTAATAATCCTTTGTAGACGTCGTTGATAGTCACACTTTTGTTTATTCCCACTAACAGTACTACCTTTCAAATATTTTGCTTCCATTAGTCATCAGTTAAAAAAACTTAACGGAGTTAAGTTTTTTTTTTAGTTTTTTTTTCCGAATTACAAAATAATATTTTAGGGCTTTTAATCAAAATTAGGATACAAGTCGATTGATGTAAAACTTACTTCAAAACGGTGCTTCAATTCGGGTGTTTAAACTTCCAATTAACAAAAATCAAGCCGTTTGGAGCACCGTTTCGCGGTAAGTTTTACAACAATCGACTCATATTCTCGTTCTGATCAAAAGCCCTAAAACATCAGTTTTTAATTCGAAAAAAAAACTTAACAACTTTGTTAAGCATTTTTAACTAAGAACCAGTCGAGGGACACTATTTAAAGGATGAGACAGCCAGTAAAAATAAACAAAAATAAAACTGCGAATAATCAACCAATAGCGTCTAAAGGATATTATTAGGCCATCCGTAGTCATAAAGCCCCTTGTGGGGCGTTATGCGACACGTGTCGTGCCACGTCACACAGGGGCTTTATGGGGCGTTATATCACTTGAGCCCGTAGTCATAACGCCCCTACCCATCATTACCAAATTATTAATTTTCAATTTTATTAATTAATTATAAAAAACCTTGCTTAAATTTGATTGGTCCAAATTTATGAAACATGGCGCGATAATTATACCGCCTCCCTCAAATTTATGAAACATGGCGCTCCTTGTTTTGGTGTGTGGGGGGTTATGGCGGCGCTATGAGGCATACCGCCCCTCACATGCCGCCCACTACACATACCCTTAGAATCAAATTTCCGTAGTTTTTAGAGTTAAATGCTTGGTTGGTCCCTGTGGTTTGCAAAAATTGCAGACTTGGTCCCAATGGTTTACTAATTACACGCGTGGTCCCTGTGGTTTTCAAAAATGCACTCGGTTGGTCCCTAGCCCTAACATCAGTTAAATTTCTCAGTTAAGTCCATGTTAAATGACCAAAATACCCTTGCTTATTAACTCTCTTTATAACCCACCTCCTTTCTCTCTATAAACCGCCCCCTGTTCCTCCTTCCATCCTTTGCCGACAAACCCACCAAGTAATCACCACCATCGGAACCACCACAGTCACCACAGCCACCATCTGAACCACCACCATCATCATCTTTCTCCGCCGTCAACGCACCTATCGTTGCCACCACCTTCATCAAAACCTAGATGACACCGCAATATTTGGATAGATCAACCCAAAAGAAACAAGAGCAGAACCTAGAACGATGAAATCAGCTGAACAAAATCCCCAACCAAATTTACTAATCTCATTCTGGATAAAATCAGACTCACTAATTTCCGGTTCCTCTACATGGCTACAAACATCAACCCAACAAAACTGAATATCCTTACCATTAAACGCATCACTAAGAGCACGAAAGCAATCACGAAATCTCCTTCGACAACCATCTAAACAATTATTACTTACATCAACACACATAAACTCCGCTATAGATTTCAACGATCTACAAACCGGAGACAACAATATAATCAAATTCGATCGAGTATCCACAAGATCATAATAAGACTTACCAGACACATTCTCAAAATCAGACTCCCAGTCATGACCGCGAAGGAGCTGAAGCAGAGAGGTGGCTGTATGCGAGCAATTCGAAGGGGAATACGCCAATTTTGAAACATATATAGAACTGAGAGTGTTGGAGAGAGAATCTAGGGTTTGTGAAGGGGAATTGAAGGAGAGAGAAGCGGAAGAATGATCGGGAAGTATACGGTGGAGTGTAGATGCAGAGAGGAGAGTGGAGAGAGAAGAGAAGAAGAACTTGAAGGAGAAAAGTGAAGAAGAAAGGGAAGGGAATGATAGAAGGATCTTGGAGGTAGCGAGAAGGGAGGTGAGGTAATTAGGGTTAGGGTTTAGAAGTAATGGATTGAGGTCTATGAGAAGAACAATGCGGTGTGTCTTGGAGAAATGGAGAGCGTCCGCCATTGAAGTTGAAGGTTTTATCAGACTTTCATGGAGATTTATTTATTTGGGGTTTTGAAGAAGAAGAAGAAAAAGAGGATGTTTGTTGCAGATCCAGGCAGGATATGTTGCCAGTGGCGGCGGTGTGGTTAGGGGGCGGTGTTGTTAGGTGGCGGTGGCCGCAGGTGTGTGGTAGTGGTGGTAGGGTGGGTGGTGGTGAGAATAAAGAACTAGAGAGAGAGAGAGAGAGCTGAGAGAGTGAGAGAGAGTTAGAGAGAGGTGAGAGATTGATCTGTTTATGTATTTGTTAATAAGCAAGGGTATTTTGGTCATTTAACATGGACTTAACTGAGAAATTTAACTGATGTTAGGGCTAGGGACCAACCGAGTGCATTTTTGAAAACCACAAGGACCACGCGTGTAATTAGTAAACCATTGTGACCAAGTCTGCAATTTTTGCAAACCACAGGGACCAACCAAGCATTTAACTCTAGTTTTTATTATCAATGATTCATAGATATTATATGTTTATTGGGTGTTGTTATCTTTCTGCTGGTTCTTTGTCTTTATTACATGGGTCAATTTGTCAACTTTGACTTAGATTTATTATATCCATCCTTTTCTGATGTTTCTTCACCTTTTCATAATCTTGTCTATATCCTCCTACCTTCAACTTTGAATTCATCTTCCATTCACCATTAATCTGATTAAACTTTTCTTAAAATCCTCTCTTCTTCCTGTATCTTGTGTAAATTTGACACTCTAAACCATTCAAAACCAGAGATCAAACAAAGAAGATGAAGTGTTTTCATTACTGCAAAGATAAAACCAGACTCAGAGCCCAAAAATCAGCACCAATACTGAAAGATGAAACCAGTTTGAGCATATCAAATGATGTTTCAACCAAAAACAGAGTTGTTAAATCCTCAGGATCGGCTAATTCGCCACGTGGAATAGTCGAATTGTACGAGGAAAAGGGTGGGAAGTTGAGGGTGTTTACGTATGCAGAGCTTCGACAGGCGACGAATGATTTCACGAGGCTGAGGAAGATCGGGGAAGGCGGGTTTGGATGTGTTTACAAAGGTTCGATCAAGAATGGTGATGGTGATCTTATTGCTGTTGCTGTTAAGAAACTAAATAGAGATGGTTTTCAGGTATGAGTGTTAAGTTATTAACTTTAGAGAGTTCTAGTCTAGTCTAGCTCGTTAGACTAAGCAGTATGGGGGCCGGCTTAGGCCCGGCGAGGCCCGGCGCCGGTCCCCCACACCGCCCCCTCGCCCCGTCCCGTCCTTTCCGGCTCCCACCAGCCGATCTCGCCGGGCCTCCTTCTCCTCCCTTCTCTCACATATACCTATACATATATACATATATATACATAAAGGAGGGGTTCATCCCCACCCCTAGGTTCATCCCCTCCGAGCCACTCCTACGTGACGCCGACGTGGCGGCCCATCCCCTTCGGAGTTGGGGATGAGGCTCTCATACCCACTAGTCTTAGGGTGAGCATATGTGTCAGTTCGGTTAAATTTCGGTTTTTAAATTTTCATAGGTAGTTTTAGTTATAAAATATAAATGGTTGGTTGATTCGGTTATAGCGGCTTTTAGACTGAAGTGGATTCAAACAAATTTCATTAAACAAAATTCATTTATATTTTGTCAAATAATTTTTTGAGTTAAATGCCATTTTAGTCCTTGTGGTTTGTGCCATTTTGACAGATTAGTCCAAAGATTCCATTTTTCGTATGTGAGTCCAAAAATGTTTCATTGTTGTCATTTTAGTCACTGGGTTAACTTCATCCATCTTTTTTGTTAACGAGAAGGGTAATTCGGTCATTTTATATGTAATTCTTTTAATTAGAAGGGCAATTTGACCATATACAATACCATCCTTTTTTTTTGTTTGATTTTTAATCTTGTTGCAAAATGCAGGGTCACAAACAATGGGTAGCTGAAGTACAATTTCTTGGTGTGGTTGACCACCCAAATTTGGTCAAACTAATCGGATACTGTGCGGTAGATGGCGAACGAGGGATCCAACGGCTGTTAGTCTACGAGTTCATGCCAAATAAAAGCTTAGAGGATCATCTGTTCAGGAATTCTCATGAGCCTCTTCCATGGAAAAGAAGACTGCAAATTATGCTTGGAGCAGCACAAGGACTTGCATATCTGCATGAAGAATTAGAAGCTCAGGTATTTACTTTCATTTTTCTAAAAAAGTCATAAATATTTATAGCAAGAAAAAAAAAATCAACATATCTGTGATGTATATGTATTAAATACACCCATCAATCATGACCCAAGTTAAATTGGGTCATTTGTGTTGGTTAAATAGGTAGATCTGCGTCACTAAAACTATACCACTGCCGTCATAAATACAAATATAGCGTGTGAACCCATTTTGATAATTTTTTTTTCTATTAAAACCCATGTCAACCCAAGCCCATTTTGGTCTAAACCAATTTTAACCTGAACCCAGTTGATACTTTTTTATAACAGCTTGTTTTGACCCGTTGCTTAATACTAAAACACACTTTTTTGGCATTTGTAAATGTTTTTAGGTTATATTTCGAGATTTCAAGACATCAAATATTCTACTGGATGAAGATTTCAACCCGAAGCTATCAGATTTTGGGCTTGCTAGAGAGGGGCCCACAGAGGGTAACACGCATGTCTCAACCGCGGTGAGTGGAATTACCATTCTTTTAAGTTTTAAGACAACTTCTACATCTCATTTCATTGACACTGATAGTGAATGATTATCTATCTACATTCTTATTAACTAATATCACGTATTCACCTTCATGTGGTGGGCGCTCATATAATGTATATATAAAAGTACGCCCCGCTTGCGGTATGCTCATATAATGTATATATGCGTGGGCGCTCGGGGGGCAAAAGTGAAAGTGCACTAATTTTAACGTTATTTTACTAATTTCGTGAAAATAACGTTAAAAGAGGGGGACGGTTAATCATGCATCATGTGGTGGCGTTGATAGCCAAAAGACAAGGGGGTGCATGCACTAATCGGCGTTTGTCTCAATTGCTGAGTGTTATGTGCCTTATGTCCAAGGCTTGATGCAACACCACAATCGAGCCGGGGGTCTCATTGGAAGCAGCCTCTCTATTCCTACGGGGTAGAGGTAAGGCTGTCTACATCTCACCCTCCTCAGACCCTACCTTAGCTTTGCTATTGGTGGGATATACTGAGTATGATGATGATGATGATGACGTATTCACCTTCAAAACGTGCATCCAAACACCCTCTTATCCCAAACTATTTAAACTTGAATAAAACACTTAACCCAGTCGAGTTCTTGTCTTTGTAGGTTATGGGTACAAACGGTTATGCAGCTCCTGACTATATTGAGACAGGCCATCTTACAGCAAAGAGTGACGTATGGAGCTTTGGTATTGTTTTGTACGAGGTCTTAACAGGTAGACGGTCAGTAGAAAGAAACCGGCCTAAAGAAGACCAAAAGTTGCTAGATTGGGTAAGACGACATCCGATAGACAGCAAAAAATTTGGAATCATTTTAGACCCTAGACTTGAAGCCCAGTACTCACTTACTGATGCAAGGAAGATTGCAAAGCTAGCGGATAGTTGTTTGCTAAGGAGTGCAAAAGACCGACCTAAAATGAGTCAAGTTGTAGAGTCCTTGAAACAAATTTTACAAGCCTCGAGTGAAGAAATTCCGTCAAGCAAGAGCGTCGAGAGAATTGACGATGAGTCAGAGGAGTCGGACGAAAACTCAAAGCCAACAGAAGTCTCGGAGTCGTCAAAGAGGAGGCTGGCTCAGTTGGCTAAGTTAAGTGAACATGTTGGGGGATTTAGTAAGAAAGGGTTCATGATAATGCATAGAGCTAAAGTGTCTTAAAAGTTAAAACGCGTGATCTATTCGAATGGAAAACATTATAGATGATGGTATCGACTCCAGTTGTGTATAATTGGATATCTATTTACCGTCTAGATGGTGTGAAATATAGAGACGTAGATTTCAAGATTCATTTATAATTTGTATTTGATAGTAAATAGAGTGAATGATATAATAAATCTAGATTGTTCATTGTGCATTCATATTGATCTAAAATCACTTCATACAAGAGATTGCTATGATCGAACATGTGAAGCGAAAATTACTTGATAACAATGTTATACGATGGCTATATGTCTAGATAACATAGCTAATCTGTTTTTACTGTAAGTAGTAATAATAGAATTGAAAGCAATTACCGTAAGGCTATGCAGTTATAGCGGTCCAAAATCGAATAGCGGTCAAAGTCCGCTATATGATATATAGGTTATAGCGGTGGTATAGTGGTAATTTTTATACTATGCATAAGTTATTGTATTTTTATATACTAGTGGGCAACCCGCGCGTTGCGGCGGTGTGAACAATACGGGCCGAGAAACATAATTCAAACCTTATAAGTTAAAACAATAAAATTATCTGTTTGGTGTTCGGGTCACTATAACGTAGTCTAATATTCCAAATGAGTTTTTTTCCATTGAAAACCTATATTTCTGTCTAAAGCATTTGAAAGACCTGTTTGCTCGGACTTAAAACTTTTATATCAAGTTAATTTAATAATAAAATTTCCAAACTAAAAGAAACCGTAAATTCATCCAAAGTCTATAATGAGTCATTGATCAGACCTGTCATCTATACAACTTCAAGCTCTAATCTCAATAAAGTGTAATTTAAGGTGTTATTAGATTAGGATTCAAGCTATTTTCTCAATATAGTGTGTTTTAAGGTGTTATTAGATTAGGTTCATCTTTCAAATATCCTGGACATGTTACAAGGGAAAACAAAAAGAATATATATCAATATCTTGTATAGATCACTAAATTATCTTGTAGCGATATCTTTATTGTATGAATTGGGGCAATTATCCATTAATGAAAAACAATTACAACTTAAATAGGAAGTGGGGATACATGTCCAGTCCACCATGCCACTACTAGCATGTACACCATGTCCTGCCCTTATTTCCAGCCACTACTTAAGATCATGTCAACTACTAATTCAACAAACAAATAAAACAGTAAACGTAACTAATAGCTGCTAAAACTAATTCATAAATCGGGCTGGTTTCACGGATTATCTCTTGGGCCGATCATACTGGGCTGGCCCGCATCAAACCCTCAATATGTTAAAGGCAAAAAGCTAGAAATGATTTAGTTACATACGTTTTATTTATTTAATAATTAATTAAAACGACACGTCGCGCTTCTCTCGAAGGACCTTAGAAGCATTTCTCTTGAAGGACCTTAGAAGAAAATGGGACCCAAAAGATATTTGGAAGAAACCTAGTACTTTATTCAGTCTTCAACTTAAAATGAGAGGCGAACGGGTACATTTATTATCAGTTCTACGCCCATTCCCTTTGTTGCATTCGTTATCAGTCAGGTAATCTCATTAATCCTTGTTAACATAATCTTAGGTATTTAATTTAAGTGTATTTATTTGTCATATATAATTTCTTCGATGGAGATAACCCCAACTAACAAGTTCATAACTATCTGTAAATAATTCATGCCTGTTCTATTTCTCTGTTTAAATCGTTGGGAGACAGCTTGTGATGCTCAGATCATGTGTTGCAGGTGTCGGAGTTGCATGTTGCTGGAGAGAGAGAGAGGTAGAGGTAGAGGTAGAGGAGAACAGGTTTTTTATTTAAAAAACGTAGCCCGGCCGGCGGCCCTGGTTAGAGTTATTATAATGTGCGTAATTATTTTTTTAGAGTAAATTACAAGTGTTTTGTTCTTTATGTTTGTCTCAAATTTCAAGCGCTTTCCTTTACCTTTAAAATTGATGAGTTTTGTACTTAATGTTTCAAAATCTTGCACGTTATGTCCTTTAGAGCAAACCCAGTTAATTTTTTCTGTTAAAAAGGTCATGTGCAAGGCACATGAGGGTATTATTTAAAAAAATATCTTAAAAGAAAAAATCTAAGTTATAATAAAAGACTCCAAATAATGTCAAATGACACTTTCTCCTTCAACGTTATAAATTTTATTTATATTTGTTTAATAAATTTCTTTTAATATTAATATTAATTAATAACCAATATATAATATATAGATATCACTTATTTTATCCTTATCTTTATCTAAAATTAATAAATAATTTTAATTTTGCAATTTAGACCCTTTGTTTTTTTTTTTTTACTTTTAACCCAAAGTTTTTCATCTTTTGCAATATAATCCCAACTCTTTTTTATTTCCAATTTTGGTCCATTATACTTTTTATCTTTCCCAAGTTTTTCGTTTCATTCTAAATTTTGTGAGTTAACGCACCGCAACGTGCGTGTGGGGTTCAACACTTTTTCATATATTTTTTTCCTGTTTGACTGGCCCGTCGCGTAACATCTATTTTTCTGCGTTTGACAAGTTCGTCCAACACGCGTGTCCTGGATGGACTTAGTTATTTTTTCTATGTTTTACGTTTCGGTTTAATTTCTTAGCAACGAGCGTGCGTGATTCAAAGATTTTACGTCTGCTTTTCGCTCGGCGTTACTTTTTTCCCGTTTTTATTTATTTTGTTTTTACGAGCTTTTCCGATGTTGGTGGTCGCTGACAATGGTATAGTATTGCTACTACTTAACACAGTTTTATGACAACCGCTGCAACGCAGAGGTTTAATACTAGTAAATATAATATATTTTTACTTTTTCTCTCTGCTCATCACTTTCCCTCTTGTTCATCTCTTTCCCCTTTTCTTCAACCATACAACCTCCACAACCTAAATTTGGAACAAACATAAAGGACAACTTGTAATTTACTCTTATTTTTATGATGTTTCTATTTTTTTTTTTTGGTATTCAAAGATTAAAAATTGCTACTAAAAAAGGTAGCGGCGCAACTTGTTGCCCGTTTGCCAACTATCTCGATGTAAATTTATAACACGAAAAATATAGAGATAAATGTGCTATCTTCAACTAGAGTATTAGACTCAAGTTGATTCGTAGTAAAAAAAAGTATAATATAGAATGATCTTTTTGCATATCTTTTGTATAAAAGTGTGAACATTTTTAATTTCAGTTTTGTTCTAACATATTGCACAGTTGAAGAAGACCAACACTTAAGGCCATTTTTGAATTCCCACCAATTGTGATTAAGCTAAGCTAAGCAAAGCTTCAGAGTGGAAAATGAAGCTGTGTGATCCAGAGGGTGGGTTTATTCTGAAGTGGAACAAAACCTTTTTGTTATGTTCTATGATAGCACTGTCTTTGGACCCTTTGTTTTTGTATATACCTATAATCAATGAAACTCAGAACTGCCTTGACATGGACCACAATTTGGCAATTGTTGTGTGTGTCCTTCGTTCTTTTACTGACATATTATATGCGGTTCACATCATCATTCAGTTGCTAACTGCGTATGTACCTGAGGTAAAAATAACCAAAAAACCTTATTACGTGGCAAAACGTTACTTCATCGATGTGTTTGCAGCACTTCCCCTTCCGCAGGTATGTGTGTCTTTTTGAAGTATTTTAACTATTTGAGAGAAGCCTAAATGTGCTAGGCATACATGTCCATCAAAGAGCATTAACAAATAGAAATTTGATGTACTTATAAACATGTTATCTTATAATGTGGCAAGTAGAAACGTCCCAAATTTAGAATGTCCATGATATAATATCTCATGATTTGTGTGTGCAGTTGGCAGTCTTGGTAATCATCCCAAATTTGAACGGGCCAACCTCATTTTCCAAGGAAAATCTTTTGAAGTACATTTTCTTCTCTCAATATGTCCCTCGAGTTATACAGACTTCTTTGTTCTATCGGAAGGTGACCAAAACTTCTGGTTTTCTCATTGAAAAAGCATGGGCTGGAGCTGCTTTTAACTTCTTTCTCTATTTGCTTGCTAGCTATGTAAGTACTCTCCCAAAGATTTAATGGTTACTCGTGAAAAATGATAAATGTTCACCCCATACCATTCTGATATTTTGTATATTCTTCTTCTGATAGCAGTTATGATATTTTATGAACAGGTGTTTGGAGCCCTTTGGTACTTGTTTGCAATAGAAAGTGAAATGAGATGCTGGCATATTGCATGTACAGTGCATAACTGTCACTCTGAGTATTTATATTGTGGGAAAGGCCGTGTGGGAGACTACAAATTCCTTGACACGTCATGCCCTCTTCTTGAAAGAAATGAAATTATAGATTCAACAGAATTTGATTATGGCATATTCTTTGATGCAATTAAAACTCGTATATTAGAAACGAAAGACTTCCGCCAGAAAATTTTGTATTGTTCATTGTGGGGTTTGCAGAATCTAAGGTTAGTAAATGATGAATTATAATTCTTAAAGATGAGCTAGTAATTAAATTAACAAAGAAGCTTTGATTGATAAACTAGTCCCTTTTCAATGAAAAAACTGTGTGTTGAACACATGCAAATTTACAATGGTTTGTCATATCCTAAGCTTAAAAAATGTTCTCTTTGAATACAGTTCTGTTGGCCAAGGCCTCAAAGCAAGCACATTCTATGGGGAGATACTTTTTGCCTATTGTATTGTTGTCATTGGCTTGGTTCTGTATGTTTTTCTTTTTGGCAACATGCAGGTCTGTGCGCTTATCTAGTCTTGATTCATGGTTCTTGACTTTGGTTACTATCTAAAAAACCGTCATTTTCTTCTTTACTCCATGAATGTAAACAGTTGATATTCGATAACAGTTAATATTCTTCTACAGTCTGTCTAATTATCAAAATTGCTTTGCCATAATATATATAGTAGTTGAACGCTGGACTGTCTATTATTACAGAAATATCTGCAGTCTTTATCAAACCGGACTCTTAGAATGGAAGAGATGAAGGAAAAAAGGCGAGAAACAGAGGATCTAATGTCACATCTTTCCCTCCCCGAGGAGTTGAGGCGGCGAGTTAGGGAACACAGGCAGAACAAATGGAATATAACACGCGGTGTTAATTTAGATTCCTTTGTCAAAGACCTTCCTCAGGATTTGAGAATGGACATAAAGCGTCATCTTTGGTTGCCTTTGTTAATGACGGTGAGAGGCAACTTATTTTCATGGCATTAGTGACTGTTGGAAATAAAGCAGGATTCAGTCTCGTACTGCAGGTACCATTTTTTACAAAGATGGATGAACGTTTACTGGATGCTATGTGTGACAGTCTACAACTGGTTCATTACACACAGAATAGCTACTTAGTGCGAGAAGGTAATCCAGCAACTGAAATGCTTTTCATAACTCATGGCGAGGTACTAAGCATAACAACCGATGGTGAGAGAACTGGCTTCTCCAATGCTAGGAACCTCAAGGCTGGTGACTTCTGTGGAGAAGAGCTTCTCACATGGGCTTTGGATGGTAAAGGTCAACAACTTCCGTTTTCAACTAGAACAGTCAAAGCACTTACAGATGTTCAAGCTCTTGCTCTAGTGGCGAAGAAACTTTCCCGAGTTGTATCCCAGTTTATGCATCTCCAACATACTTTTCGGTATTCACAAAACAGATGTCTCATTCTTGGATTGTATAATACTAGTTAATAAACTTCTCAACTGTGTGTTGTATTTTAGGTTCTGCTCACAGCAGCAGTGGACATGTGCAGCCTACTACATACAGTCTGCATGGAGGATACACTGTAAAAGGAAGTGGAAAAAAGAGGCAAATAAGAGACTGCATGATGCCATAGCTACTGGCTGTGAAACCTCCACCCTCAGTGGTGGTGCGTATATCCATGCACAAGTATGAACACCTAAGCTGGAACCCAAGCTTCAGACGCCAACTCGTAATGATGATGAGGCAGCCTATAAGCTGGGACCTTCGTGTGTTTATATGTGTAGATTAGGTGACTGGGCTTTCATTGTTGTTTGTACTTCTTATTGATGTTTTATTCAGTACTCGAAAACCTTAACTTTTTGTTTCTGATATAGAACATGTTTATATGAGTCTGGCCGTCTTGGTGGTTACCGTTTCTTTTCTTTCGATTGCCGTTATTTTTATTTCGATTACAATCACGAGTGTCAAAACCGATAACAAGTGAAACGATGCTAACAGATTAGCAGCCACGAAGCTCGGAGGAATATTATTAGTTAAATTAATATACCAATTACCAAATATGAGATTAGGATATATATATATATATATATTTTGATTTAAGAGTTAAATGTCCGGATAGCTATGATGCACTGGGACGGGTACGGGAACGGGGTACGGGGACGGGGACGGGAACAGGAAACGGCAAAATTAAAAAATTCAAGAAGCGGGGACGGGACGGGTACGGGAATAAAAACATATGAAAAATAAATATATATTAAAGATAATGTTACACAAAACCCCAAAATAGTTATATATTGATGTAAAATTCAAAAATCTCATATCTATCATGCTCATCATTATTATGTTGATTTAACCAGTGTAACTAAATTCATTAAATTTAAAGCAAAAAAACGTACAACGAAAATAATAAAAAGGAAAAAAACCATTATTAAAAAATTCGTATACTATTTAATTCACTTAAAAAACTGTCCACCTGCTTTGAAATATAATAAAATATACTAAAATAATATATATAAATGAAAAAAGATAAAATCGTACTAGGTTGGCATTGACATAAAAGGAGGGAAATGAAATATATTAATAAAAAATAACAAAAAGACCAGACAACTTCATCTTCTACCTTATAACACAGTGCCAAAAAATCTGAAACCGAAAAAACCATTTCAAAATCGTTCATAACATAGACCGTCTTCCCCAATTTCAAACCCTAAAAATCATCCTTGGTCAAACATTCCAACACAATAAATACTCTTCTCCCCTCAAAACGCCGTACCCAACATGCCGGGGACGTTTCCCGGCCGTCCCCGTGCCGTTTCCGTCCCCTAGCAGTCCCGGGACGGGAGACGGCACCTCAATGGCGTTTCCGTGCTTCCGAGCCAGATAGTCCCTGTGATTTGCCCTTTTTTCATCTTTAGTTTCTAACTTTCTAAAACTACAGCTATAGTCCTCAACTTTTCAATTTTCGTTCTCAGATAGTCCCTGGGCAAAACCACAGGGACTATCCGAGCATTTAATAAATGAAAAAATAAAAATCTATTTAATCTTCTTCTCCACATCCATCACCCACTGTTCATCCAGACATATGGACATTTGAAAAGAACATGTTCAGGAAGTGTTGAGTTTTGATTTCAAATCTTTTGGAGAATAAGTTCTGGTGATTAAAAATGTTATTAGTTATTACAATATTAAAAATGTTATTACAATGTTAAAAAGAACTAGCAGGTTTCCTACGGTGATGATTTTGGGGAAAAATGTATAATACAGAATAATAAAAGTTTATTTAACGCAATATTTAGTTTAATTACACATAAAGCGCACTCGTGTAAACAAAAGAAAGAACTGTTATTGATGAATTTATAATCTCAGAAGAAGAAGATGATAGGGATAGGGATAGGGATAGGGTGAGGGTGGGGTAGGTTGTGGGGTCCACTTGAATATTAATTGGATTTTTATTTTTTCATTTAAGTAGAGGAGTAAACTGTCCATTTTGGTCCCTGTGGTTTGGTCAGTTTTGCCACTTTAGTCCTAATATCAAACTTATTACATCTGGGTCCATGTGGTTTGCATTTTGTTGCCATTTTAGTCCAAAATCCAAAAAACCCCCTTTTTAACTGTTAAGAGCTGCCTATTTTGTCCTTTAGTGCAGGGGTATTTTGGTCATTTTTTAAATTTCATTTTTTAGCAATAAAACCCAGATTAAAATAATCAGCTCTCTCTCTCTCTCTTCTCTCTCTCTCTCTATAGCACCACCATCACCGCCGCCCCCTCCTCTCTCTCTCTCTCTACGCACCCTACCCCCTGATTTACCACTGTTGATTCCGGTTGATCATGTTCACCGCTGACTACCCCTCTCTCTCTTCTCTCTCTCTGGTCATCACTCTGATTTATCAACATATGGAATCAACAATCAATAAGAAAAACTTCAAAATTTGGTGATTACGTAAAACTGAACACGCAAATCAACATATCGATTACGTAAATCAACACATCGATTACTCAATCAAAGAAATCAAATCAATTAGCAACAAAACCTGAAACCCCTGATATTCTTAATCCCCTCACCAAGTTACTGCAACTGAGTCAAATCCGCCACCATCTCCACCACCGCCATCGTCTTAACCCTCACCAAGTTACTGCAACATATCGCCGTCTCCGGTAAGCCACCACCGTCTCCAGCAGCGCCGCCGTCTCCGGTAAGCCACCACCGTCTTTCTTCCCCAGATCCAGTCGCCGGCAGCAGCGTCGTCTTTGTACGCCACCACCGTCTTTCTTCCCCAAATCTCAGATCCGTCATCGGAGTTCCTTCCCCAAATCAGTGTGCTGCTGAGTTTCTTTCTAGAGAGAGAGAGGGAGGAGGTGGCGCCGTGGCGGTGGTGGTGGTGCTATAGAGAGAGAGAGAAGAGAGAGAGAGAGAGCTGATAATATAGGTTTTAATGAGAGAGAGCTAAAAAAATAATAATTAGTTTTCAATTTAAAAAATGACAAAAATGTCCCTGCACTAAAGGACAAAATAGGCAGCTCTCAACAGTAAAAAAGGGGGGTTTTTTGGATTTTGGACTAAAATGACAACAAAATGCAAACCACAGGGACCCAGATGTAATAAGTTTGAGATTTGGACTAAAGTGGCAAAACTGGCCAAACCACAGGGACCAAAATGGCAGTTTACTCTTTAAGTAAAAAGTATTTTTATCATTTCACACGCTTTTAACTGAGAAAACTAACTGATGTTAGACACAGAGACTATCCGAGAACGAAAATTGAAAAGTTGAGAACTATAGCTGTAATTTTAGAAAGTTAGGACTAAAAGTGAAAAAAAAATGACAAAGCACAGGGACTATCCGGGCATTTAACTCTTGATTTAACTATTTTTTTCACTATAAAAAAAATTAAAATAATATAACTTCGACGTCAATTTAAGAAACAACTAGGGTTTAACCCGCGCGCGTTGCGGCGCGCTACGCCAAGTCTTTCCGAAATAATTTACTTATAAACGAATCAAGTTTAATTACATATAAGGCGATCTTCTATAAAGAAAAGGTTAACCCATGACATTTTAAAAAGAGGAAAAGCACACAAAAGTATCCCCTTGCTTTCATTATGCAAATCATGCTAATTCTTCTCTATCAAATTGCAAACAAATGTACACATCTATATAATTTAGTCAACTATCTAAATTTGAGTCACTAAATAATTAATTCACCCATACCTAAGGAACGGATTGCAGTGTCACAACTCATAAGAGCATATGCCTTATCTGCGACTGCACGGCGAGATTGTGTCTGCATCAGCCTGAAAAAAAAGATATGTTTTTTGGAATGACTATATAAATAAGAACATGATACCAAGTCAACCTTAGATCACCAAACTTGACATTTTCTCTAGACATCCAACATTGTTCTAAAACCATGGACGTTTCTATCTTTTTGCATATCGTAAGTATATAGGCTTTTATAGATAAAAAGTAGTCGACTACATCCCATTCAGTGGCGAAGCTTGACCCGAATGACTGGGGTGGACTTGCACTTATAGAGAAGGCTGTAAAATGGCCAAGATTAGCTAAGATAGCTTCATTACCTGAGCAACAATAACCATAAGAAATGTGTATTGGAAATGATTAGACCATATATAGTTTCTTTAACTTATAACATAATATATATTTAGTAACATAATATATCAATTGCTGGGTATTATATAATTATAATTATATTATAGTAAATAAAAAAAATATCATTTATATATATAAAATGCTTTTTAGCTCAAGATAAAACACAGTAATGTACATAACGATGATTAAATACAACCGTACATGGATTTAAAGTTTATGCCTTACAATGGAAACCTATTCCCTCCTCCAATTCATCATTTTCAAAAAACAATTCCATGTGAACTCGCTCGCTATATCTTGAACAATATCATCACACAAATGAGCAAATCATTGGTTGTCGCCTTTTGATTGTCAATGCCTATCTTACCATCTTACCCATCCTGCCATCTCCCGATGAGTCGCTCTGTGAAGCACCTTTGAAACAATTGTTTCTAGTTGGCCTGCAATGTGTGAAGCACCTTTAAAACTGTTGCTTTTAGTTGGCACAGCTTGTAGGCGTTATGATGTCCCTCATTGTGAAATCCTGTATCTCAAACCATCCCGACCCATACTCCCGCTAGCAACACTCTACCAAGAAACCTAAAGATTCTGCCAACCGTCACCGACATCACCATCATTACTCATATCTTGAAGTAGTTTGACAACAGGACATCCATCAACAGAGAACATATGCACAAACATCATTTTATTTTATAGGAAACCATATATAGTATCTACAAAGCCAAATTAAACTCAAATTTACATATACTTTCAAGTGAGCATTAAGTCGAACACCTGGTGTGCAGAATTTAGATTTCTTTTAGCTCTTTATGATTATGCAAAACACCAACAAAATTCATCATAATTTCAATAACATTTTTTTCCAAACAGCCTACACCTTCACATATATTTACACTTAGCCTAAAAATTATGCCCTAAATGTGAAAACATTGAAGGAACTGCAAATAGTAAACCAGATTAAATTTAAAAACTTACCATGTTTCTCACCTCCGCTCATACGTGACATCCTTTGCTTAATAAAACCCTAACGGATTTAACCACCTGCAATGAAGAAAAAACAACTCATAAAAATTTAGGTTTCTAACTAATTCACCGACATTCGATTCTAGCAAAATTGAAACACCTGACAATCACATACAATCATCGCCCGTCTATGGTGAAGAGGAACTAAACAAATGACCAATGATTGACGATCATGTAACGCAAAATCAACCACCGAAATCACCATATAAACTGATGATTGTCGCGAAAACAAAGAGCACCACCATCGTCACTTTGATTCCTTGTCGTGTTCGCCGACAGCGATGGACGCTTCTGTAACTTCTTTATGGGGCGGTGGTAACACCGAGCAAAGTAACTGATGATGAAACCTAGCAAAGATAAAAAGAAAAGAGGGAGCGAATCTACAGATCAAGACGCGTGTAGTATAAGCCATCACCAGTAGATAATCTTAAACAACCCTCCAAGCTAAGGATGCTACTGCCAGACACCCTCATGCCGCCATGGTAGTCGCCGTGCACCACCATGTCGGCCACTGCCATCTTTCTTCTGGCTCTCTCTCCCCCTCTCTAACTATATGTGTCCAGATGTTGTGAATCAAAAGAAAAAGGACATTTGAATTTCAAGATCTGGGAGAGAGAGAAAAGACACGTATGGCCCAAATTAGCCAATCAAAAGGAGAAAAGCAAGCAGACCCCAATTTTTTTTGGCAAATTGGAAATAAATAATCCCCGCTCACTGTTATTGGCCAATAATAATCCCAACTCATTTAATCACCAATAATAATCCGAACTATTCACTTTTGTTTGTAAAATACTCCCACGTTAAAAAAACACCAACTAGGTTAAAATATTGCTGATGTGGCTTAAAATGTGTGGACTGACGTGACTGGTTAACATCTTACCCGTGCATAAAATGATTATCAGCCTCATTTGCACACACAATCGCACTCTCCTTCAAAACCCTAATTCTACAAATTGGGCAAATTCAGTCGATTGTGGGTGCAAATGAGGCTGATAATCATTTTATACACAGGTAAGATGTTAACCAGCCACGTCAGTCCACACATGTTAAGCCACATCAGCAATATTTTAACCTAGTTGGTGTTTTTTTAACGTGGGAGTATTTTACAAACAAAAGTGAATAGTTCGGATTATTATTGGCGATTAAATGAGTTGGGATTATTATTGGTCAATAACAGTGAGTTGGGATTATTTATTTCCAATTTGCCATTTTTTTTTGAAATACACCCTAAGCTCAACTTACAACATGCATATGCAATAACATGTTGCTTCTTTATAAGAATATAATAACCCGCTAACTAGGGCTGTAAACGAACCAAACGAACACGAACAAGACCTTGTTCGTGTTCGTTTGTTAAAAAATATACGTGTTCGCGAACCGTTCACGAACACTTGTCGAACGGGATTTTATGTTTGTGTTCGTTTGTTAAGGAAATGAACTTGTTCGTGTTCGTTTGTGTTTGTTTGTTAATTTTAGACAACTAACGTTGACAAACACAAATGAGCACAAACTAATGTTCATGAACACAAATGGAAACAAACGAAAACAAACAATTGTTCATGAACAGAATATATAATACACTGACACTTATTAGATATTTAATTTGTCAGAATTTTGATATATTTAAATAAATATAAAAACTAAAAACACTAATTAACTATCGAACACAAGCGAACACGTTCACGAACATAAACGAACGAACGCCACCTCTGTTCGTGTTTGTTCATTTAACTAAACGAACGAAATTTCTTGTTCGTGTTCGTTTGTTTAATAAACGAACGAACACAAACGAACTTCCAGCCGAACGATTCACGAACTGTTCGAACGTTCACGAACATAAACGAACGAACGCCACCTCTGTTCGTGTTTGTTCATTTAACTAAACGAACGAAATTTCTTGTTCGTGTTCGTTTGTTTAATAAACGAACGAACACAAACGAACTTCCCGCCGAACGATTCACGAACTGTTCACCGAACGTTTGGTTCGTTTACAGCCCTACCGCTAACCGTAACTACCGACGTCGACTACCTCTCAATCTGATAAAAAGCCCTTCTAAATTCCGGGCGGTGGATATCTTTGGAAAACAGATGAATGAGTTCGAAATCAACCGGCGAACACGGTGAGATCACAGTCGCCGGAAAGTTACATGAAACAGAGGATCTGCGGCGGCGTGTGGTGGTTCTAGAGATGGCGCGTGGCTGAGTTTGTGCCGATATGATCGGTTTTGCATTATGATTTGGATTCAGAGGTGAGATCACACTCGCCTGACATGAAACTGAAGATCTGCGGCGGCGTGTAGTTGCTCCGTTGGTAGCCGAGTTTGTGCGGATTTGATCGGTTTTGGATATGAAGTTTGCTTACGTAGGTTGTGATGCTAGGTGTGTGACGATGTGGATTAAATCTGATTATGTAAATCGGGTGGTGGCCGGAGAGAGATACACTCCGGCGGAAGGTAGACTGCTGGAGTTGATGATACCAGGTGAAGATAAACGAGGTGTTTCATTGAGATCGATTAATACGATATTCCAAGAACTCTCACAAGCTTATGACAGCTAAACCATCACTAAGGGGTGGGGTGGTCATCAATCATCACTCACTCATCACTCACAACACCCAATCAAGTTTTGCCATGTCACCAACCATTATTTCATCACTAACAACATTTTTTAGTGGCAATGGTCATCACTCACCACCACACCTAACAATTTCCCCCCATCCAGCAATTATCCTCACAACCTCAAAAGTATCACGCTTTAAAAACATCACGGAAATTGAAATTGTGCATGCCCATCACTCGTGAACATTTTAGTGGCGGTGGATCTTTTGTTTGTTCCACGCGTGGTAAAGGGTGCATCACGCACCATCCCGCCTCCCCTAATCCAAGTAGCTAAATGCATCTATAGTCACTATCATGAAAAAAACATGTTGATATTAACTAACATTCATGTTTAATCTTATAAACATTCATGGATTACACATAATCCATTTCATCAATAATCACTCAAACATAAAATTCAACTTACTTGGTGATAAGAAGACTTAGATGGTCATAAATCTTAGTCCATGCATATACTCAAGCTTAAATTTCTCTTTCAATTTCACTGATTTGTTGAAAAGGGGTTTTCCCCTTCTTTCTCTAGTTTAAGGCGACACACAGTGATGTAGTGATGTCTGTGTTTTGTGTTTTAATTTTGGTTTTATTAATTCATTTTTCCACTTTATCCTAGTTTGGCCCCTCAAGTTTGTGTGTTTATATTTTTATGGCTAAATCCATTCTTTTAAGTTAAAATCTTACTTACACTCTAACTAGTTTCATAATCCTAGTTACCATTCTAACAACAATACACATATGTTCTTATTTTAACATATACATATAAAGATTTTGGGGGTGTGGGCTCTACCAACTAATTATATATATATATATAGAGAGAGAGAGAAAGTATAATGTACAAAAGCCCTAATCATACTTCACGTACGCGACTATCCTGACCGTCAGATTTTGTGTCATTATCACGCATGGAGCAGATTATCACGCATGGATCAGTTTTTTGTGATTATCACGCATGGAACAAATAATCACGCATGTATATAATAAGCCACTGAAGTAATTATGCATGTGTTAAATAATCACGCAAATGACTCATGTATCAAACACTGAAAATTAATCACGCATGGATCTGAAACTGAAAATAATCACGCATGGATCTGACGGTCAGGATTGTCCCGTACATTAAGTACGATTACTCATAATGTATGTTAACCGCTCTATATATATATATATATAGAGAGAGAGAAAGAGAGTTAGGATCCTGTAAAAAAGGCCCAAAGTGTGAGAAAGGTAAGAAATAATCTCAGCCATTAGATCTTTTGATCTAATGGTTGAGATCAATAGGGACCAAATTACAAAATATTTTTGTTAATTTGGACTGAATTGAAATATATAGGGGCAATTGTGTCTTTTTATCTTCATTTGTAAATCAAATCCCTGCAATTTCGTTCTCTCTCTCATACGATCACAATTTCTCTCTCTCTTTTCTTCTTCCATTTTCAATCAATCGGAAGATCAAAAACGACAGGGGCAGCGGCGGTGGTGGTGCTAGCGTTAGAGCAGTGGTGGTGGTGGTGCGAGCGGCAACGGCGGTGGTGGTGGTGCGAGTGGCAACGGCGTTGGTGGTGGTTCGAGCGGCAGTGGCGGTGGTGGTGCTGGATCGGCAGTGGTGGTGCGGTGGTGGTGGTGCCGGAAGTGGCAGTGATGGTGGTCGTGCGATCTCTCTCTCTACATCGAACGGTGCCGGAAGTGGAGAAGTTGATACAGAGGTGTTATATTTATTTCATTAATGGTGTTTATTTTCTTTTCTGAATGGTGTTATTTTCTTTTCTGAATGGTGTTATTTTTCTTTTCATTAATGGTGTTATTTTCTTTTCTTAATGGTGTTATTTTCTTCTCTGAATGATGTTATTTTTCTTTTCATTAATGATGTGCTGAATGGTGTTATTTTCTTTTCATTAATGATGCGCTGAATGGTGTTATTTTCTTCTCTGAATGGTGTTATTTTTCTTAATGGTGTTTTTTTCTTCTCTGAATGGTGTTATTTTTCTTTTCATTAATGATGTGCTGAATGGTGTTTCCTAACATGTTAAAACACCATGGTGTTATATAGGGTGGTGTTTTAACATCTCAAAGAACTGTAATAAGATTCAAGCGTGGTGTTTTAAACAGTAGGAAACATTGTATTTATGATTCAATCCATGGTGTTTTTTACATGTTAGGAATGTGTTCTGATGTTTGTGAATGATGGAAAACACCATACGCTATTAAAACACCATACCAAGAGAAGCTTCTGGAACGCATATTGTAAAAACACCATGAATTGAACTATGAATTTATTTAAAACACCATGTCATGAACATGCTCTGATTTTTTGAATGATGCAAAAAAAAAAAAAATTTAAAATGAAGTAGGAATGATGTTATGGACGGTTATCAAGTCCTTAAATCAAGGATTTTCTCTCTCCAAATCCTTAAATCAAGGATTACCATATTTGAATTGTTAATGCATTTACAATTATACCCTTAAGTCTTAATTTTAATTAGTGTCACATGTCCTCACCATATTCCTTCTTACACTTCTCACAAAAACCACATTTTTACAATAACCTCACCATATATATATATATATATATATATATATATTGATTTCGATAGATGATGAATATTAACCTTATTTTTATAATAATATATAGTCTTTTATTATTTTTATTATTTAATATATTATAATAGTTTATTATTATATTTACTTTTAATAATAAACGAGGGAACGATGCAGCCTACGAGGGAACGATGCAGCCTACGACCTGTCGTGGGACGAACTCAAGGAGGTCATGTTGGAAGAATTCTGCCCTCCTCATGAGCGCCAAAAGTTAGAAGATGAATTCTGGCACATAAAGCAGAAGGAAAGTGAAAATGCTGCTCTCACTGCTCGCTTCAAACAGCTCAGCATCATCTGCCCTGACCAAGTCAAGACTCCAGACATGGCAATCAAGAAGTATATCCGAGCCCTGCCTGACTGTGTTGCAGATTTCGTGCAAGCGGCTAAGACTAAGACGATCAAAGAGACTTACCTACTGGCTGCTGAAATCAACGACAAGCGGGTCAAGGCTGGTGTCTGGGATAAAACTTCAAAGCACCTGCATCAAGCTACCACCGCCGCACCAACTGCTAAAACCACCACCGCATCGAGCAACAAGAGGAAGAACAAGAGAACGAACAGCTCCAGCAACAAGAACTGTGCGATCACTGCTGCACCCATGGTTGCAAAAGTCGCTAGGCGCTCCCTAGTCGGATTCGGGAGTACTCGGGAAGTACTCGGGAGTATTCGGGAGTACTCGGGGAGTAATTGGTCTGGGAGAAGAGTACTCGTGCCTCGGCAACCTACCTTGTAGCGAGTACTCGGGGAGTACTCGGAGCCTAGGCGGGACTTTTACAACCATGGCTGCACCGATACAAGCTGTACCAGCCCAATAGCGTCAAGTAGCGGCGCCTGTGGAAAATGCACCTCCTGCTAAGCGTGCATACACTGGGCCACACCCGCTTTGCCCTACTTGTACCTACCACCACCCGACTACCATCGCTTGCCGTTTTTGTGCTCATTGCAATATGTACGGCCATTTCACTACCAACTGCCGTGCTCGATAAGCTCCTGCTCATCAAGCTCTACTCACCGCCCCTCAGGGTCAACAAGCTCCTCCGGCACCCGCGGTCAACGCCAGAGCCTGCTTCGCATGTGGCGATCCTAACCATTTCGCCAATATGTGCCCAAACAGGGTTGTGAAACAAGAGCCCCAGCAGCAGCAGGAACAGCAACAAGCAGCACGCGCATGAAATTTTAACATCAACGTGCGCCAAGCCCAAGCCGACAACACCGTGGTCAATGGTACATTACTTGTGAATGATATTTATGCATCGTGTTTATTTGATACTGGAGCCGATAATTGCTTTGTGTCGTTCGAATTCGAGAAGCTCCTTAGTCGTAAGCGCTCCCAACTCTCCTCGATGTTCGATGTTGAAGTCGCTACCGGAAGAACTGTCGCAGTTAATTCTGTTCTTCGTGATTGTACTCTTGAGCTCAACAATCACATCTTCCCAATCGAACTTATTCCGATGCAACTCGGAAGTTTTGATGTCATAGTAGGCATGGACTTTCTTCGCGAAAACCATGCTGAAGTTGTGTGCTTCGATAAGATGATTCGATTCTCGCTCGCGAATGGTGATGTATTGTGTGTCTACGGTGAAACCGCTTCGAAAGGTCTCAAGCTCATGTCGTGTGTCCAAGCTAGCAAGTATCTCCGCAAGGAATACAGGGCTTTCTTGGCTAACATTGTAGTAGCGGAGAAGGAAAAGAAAGAAAAGACGGTAAACCAGGTACCTGTTGTATGCGAATTTCCCAACGTCTTTCCTGAAGATCTTCCAGGCTTACCACCAAGTCGTGATATCGACTTTCGAATCGACCTCATTCCTAGAGCCAACCCTATTGCCAAAGCTCCTTACCGACTCGCATCATCCGAAATGCATGAACTCTCAAACCAAATTAAAGAATTACTTGAGAAAGGCTTCATTCGCCCGAGCACCTCTCCTTGGGGCGCGCCAGTCCTTTTCGTCAAAAAGAAGGATGGGTCGTTCAGGATGTGCATTGACTATCGGGAATTGAATAAGTTAACTATCAAGAACCGCTATCCCCTACCCCGCATTGATGATTTGTTTGATCAGCTACAAGGTGCTACGTGTTTCTCGAAGATCGATCTACGCTCAGGCTATCACCAACTACGCATTCAAGAGGAGGATATACCCAAAACCGCGTTTCGCACTCGATATGGCCATTACGAATTCGTTGTTATGCCCTTTGGTTTAACCAACGCACCCGCGGTTTTCATGGATCTGATGAATCGCGTGTGTAAACCATATCTCGACCGTTTCGTCATCGTATTCATCGACGATGTCTTGATCTATTCCAAATCGAAAGCCGAACACGCGCAACATCTACGTTTGGTTCTCGAGCTACTCCAGGGGAAGCAACTCTATGCCAAGTTCTCCAAGTGTGAATTCTGGTTGGAGGAAGTTCAGTTTCTGGGTCACATTGTTAATAGTCAAGGTATTCACGTCGATCCCGCGAAGATTGAAGCCGTTAAGAGTTGGATTACACCTAAGAACCCGTCTGAAGTTCGTTCCTTTCTCGGACTAGCGGGCTATTACCGCCGATTTATCGAAGGATTCTCAAAGATCGCTGTACCGCTCTCACGCATAAAGACAAGCCTTTTTTTTGGGGAACTGAACATGTCACACCCCAACCGATGGCGGAATCATCGGGGCTCGGCACTAGGCGAATCAGATTGCTCAAGAGAATCCATAACAACTATATTGCGATAATATTTAATACATTCGTTATCCCATACTAACAAATAATACAATCACATAAGTTATCACAGATTTCTTGTCCTCTCGAACAATACAAATCCGACAACCTAGATTTTAGTTGAGTTTCTAGACTTCCTAGCTTGATTTGATATAGCCTGCGATCTAACCTGCAACATACGTTAAAATATTTGTCAATACAAAAGTATTGGCGAGTATACAGGTTTGATATGTATAGCGTAATAGATGAAAAGTGTAGCGAATTTCCATATGCAAGAACGTAACACACGACATATATACTCACAAAGCTGATACTACCAACTAAGTCCTCGATGCTCGAATATGCGATGGCAAGCTAGACCCCTTCGGGCGCAATAATACTATACTAGTCATGGTGGGACGTCGCGGGTATAAGCCCTAGCACATATGCAACTAGCATCACGTATATCTATGCATAACAGTTATTCGCAAGTGATAATTCGATTGATTGAATAATTCGTTTGATAAATTCGATTTGCTAGAAACGTATGTTACACCCAAAATACGATTAAAAAGGGTTCAAGTATACTCACAATGCGTATTTAGAGAGAATACAACTTGATTGACTCGGTTGCGAGTACGTCTGCGTTAATCATTGAAGGATATAGTAAATGATGGACGGTTAAGCGAGAATAGCCTTGAAAAGTCAGTTATCCGGTCGGATAGTGCTCATCCGTCCGGATGACATGTTATCCGTCCGGATGACAAGTTATCCGTCCGGATGACATGTTATCCGTCCGGATGACATGTGATCCGTGCGGATGACACGTCTGCTTCGCATTCTGAACACTGTTTTTGAGTGTTTATCGGAAGGTATACGTGCGGAGTTTCCGGGACAGTGTAATTTCGCACTAACACTTGAAATTCCATCAGTTCCGACCCGCTCTAACGGCTAGGAATCACCCCGCTCCATCAGAACTGGCCGTTCTTGACGGTTTCTCCGGTTTAGCTCGAAATCGCACAATTCCTTGGTTGAATACGTAGATTTAGGTGAGATTCGTTATCATAACATGTGGAAATCACTCAGATCTGAGGCGCTTATGGTGGGATGAGGTCACAACTTGAAGTTCATATGAACTCTTGGTGACATCACCTTAAAACACCTCAAAATCAATAGATTTCACGGTTAAAAATTGAGTTTTAAAAGATAGAATGATGTAGAATCGAGTGTAGATCATAGAAGTACGAGTTTTAGGTTGAAATCTTACCGAAATTGCGAGGAATCGAGAGAAAAAGGTCTTGAAGCGTGTCTAGTCGAGTGGGAGCTGTCACATCACTTGAACAGTGGTGTGACAGGCTATTTATAGGCAACAGAGAGGTTGGAATGGTTTTGGGTCGGATGGCCCATCTGTCCGGATGGCCCATCCGTCCGGATGGCCCATCCGTCCGGATGGCCCATCCGTCCGGATGGCCACTCCGACGCGATGGATTTCTCCGTTTTTGAGCGTTGCGATCGACTTTGAAGTGCGTGCTTTTTATATTATTATTATTATTATTATTATTATATATACCTATAGATATACATAATCCACAGTTTCGATAATTACAGCCGGTTTTCGTTTCGAGTATGAGATTATTAGCGACGTTTCACGGCCATCAAGGAGGGTAGTATAGGTCCTTTCTTGATGTCATCGTGAACGTTATTGTGTTTTGTGCCACAATGACTGACGGGGTACCACTCACTCATTTTGTCATCATCGTCACGACGACTGGAGCAATAGCACTCACCCGAGAGTCCTTGTTAGCGTTAGTTGTTTACGTTCGACACATCACGGCCACTGAGGAGGGTAGAATAGGTCCTCACTCAATGCCTCTATGAGGGTTAGTGTTTGTGATAATAGTGTATTGTGAAAATATGCGATTATCCTTCAAATAGCGATGTATGCGATATAGTTACATTATGATCCGAATCTCTGGTGCTAGGCGTAACGAGTATATAGAGTAGTAACAACGCACGAAAGTGCGGGTTGTTACAGTCTCCCCTGCTTTAGGAAATTTCGTCCCGAAATTAATCCAACAGGTAGACTTTTGAGAATTGATCCTGTATAAGTAGCGATACAGCGAGTGATTTGACCGAGAGTCGACAAGCGATGGTGTTTCGAATAAGAGAGATCGATTGCGATTGCGGGAAGGCGACGTAAAAGACAAAAGTAATATCCCACGAGTTGGCGTTCCAAAGTACCTCGTGTCGTGGAGAATTCGTTAGTTCAATACGACTGCAATTTTAAAGAACTTGAAGGGTTTCTCATGACGTGGAACTAACTGAGTCAATCGTTAACCAGCGTTACAAGAAACGTTCCTCTTAGATATTTAAAGGGAATTTAGGATAAAAATCTTGAAAATTTTCCTTTTAACGTATAGCCAACTGAGTCGATGTTTAAGAAGTTCGAAGATGAAAACTGGGCTTACGAAGCTCTCCTACGACATGGGTTCAGCTGAACTCGATGTTGAACCAACGTCTCAAGAAAGTCTTGTTCTTGATATTGTAAAAGGTTTTTTTTCTTAGGAAAAATTTGGACTCATGAATGCTTCCCTTGGGCATGGAGTTAAGCTGTTTCAATGTTACCTCCACGTTGTGAGGAGTTTTACTTGTCCCATGGTTTTAATAAAAGTTTTATAAAAAAACAGTTTTAACCATTTGAAGAAGACAATTTAGCATCGAGCCCCACTTGGCACCTTCCCACGGAAGTTCGTTAATATGATTAAAACATTTATATATAGGAAGTACCAGCAACGTATCCACCATGTTTTTCCCATATTACTTCCGTTCCGTGAGGCGGTGTCATGTGAGCCGATACGACACAGATAGAATTACGCTCACTCGGTCCAATCGATAGAAGGTCAGACCGAGTATAAGGTGGAATCGAATAGGTTAAACCGGCGAGTTAAGTTGCGAACATAGCTGTAGCAGCGTGCGCGAGTAGCCTGATGACACAAAGTATTTATGTGTCGTGTCTGGGTAGGCGTTGAGCGATAAGCGATAAGCGAATTGCGCGTTTTCGATTAGATTCTACTTTGAACCCACATGGCACGTTTCCACGAGAGTTTGCTAACATGGTGAAACACCTCGTTTAACCAGGTTAGCTTCGCCTCGTGAAGCGATGTCATGTGTACTAATACCTCACAAATTGCAATGAACACCAAGCGAGCGATAAGCGGTACGCGATACGCGAATAAGCGGTAGATTATACACGATAAGCGATAAGCGATTAGGTGATTAAGCGAATAACATAACACAACACTAGTAACGACGGCAACGATAAACGAATTACGATAAGTGGCAGTTGTTGCGTTGCAAGCGATGGAGGTATGCACGAGTTATGCGATTCGATTTGATTGATTACCACCACAGAGTTTACTAACATCTGGCCCCGCATGGCCTTTTTCCACGAAAGCCCGCTGATATGACTAAAACACCTTGCTTTAACCATATGAGCTTCATCCCGTGAAGCGAGGTCATGCGTGCTAACTATTACAGATAACGGTATAGCGATAGATTGATACACAGCAAACGATATAGATTCGCATAATAAGCGATAGAGATTGCGGGATACACATGATAAGCGATTGCGATTAGCCGAGTTTTGTTTCGAATGAGCTTAACGTTATGCTGCGACGCATCACAGTTATCGAGGAGGGTAGAATAGGTCCTCACTCAACAACATCGTGAGCGTTACTACACTCGATGAGATTGATCGCGACAGACTTACGACCAGTCTTGCGTTGATACAATGGCCATGCGAGGTAGACTCCTGGAGCCCATCGATGAGGCGATTGCACTGCGTTTGCAGACTTGCGTTAAGTCTCGCGATAATGCGATTTAGTTGTTACGCCTTGCGATTGAGTGTAGTGTGTTGAAAATAATCACAATAGTATAATAGGTCTAATAACGTTCAACTCCACGTGGCACTTTCTTCACGGAACTTTGGTAGTATGATAAAGCACACCTTGATTGACCCCTACTACTTAGATCCCATGATTTGGTGTCATACTTCGTCGAAACGCTTATGGCACCTTAGAATTCACTACGATCTCCGTGCACTGACCCAAATAATCCCGTGTGCACCCGTGATTAATCGTTCCTTGCACGTTTATCGTACCTCGTTCTAAGAGTGTAGTGAGGGTAAAACACATTATTTCGTGATATAGTATATAGTATGTGCGTGATTCTAGTCTAAGTGCGACGACTAGAGTGTGATAGAGAAAACGAAAACGAGAGTTAATGTTACGCATAGTGGCGACATCGAGTAATAGAGTAGATTCAAAACTTAGAAATAAACGTCGAAAATCATATCATTACAACTTTATCCTACGCTTGCTAGATGTCTGATGCTGAAGACTTTTGCTGGAGCTGTTGTTGTTGTACCCAAGTTCACGGTTCGATGCGGCAGTTGCGGGTGAAGTGACCATAACGATTGCAGTTAGTGCAATAGCGACAGTCAGCTCCAATTGGATGATGATAGGTACATGAGTAACACTGAGGATGAGCTCCAGTGTAGGCTCGTTTTGGAAACATCAGAACTGTTCGAAGAGGTTTCGGTTGCAGCAGTTCAGTTGTTGATGAGCTCGGGCTTGAAGTCTTTCGTTTGCGACTGGGTTTATCGGTGTCTTGCGAAGAAGTGTCGTCGTTGGAGGATTCGTCTGAGGACTCACTCGTAGAATCCGTGGCTGAGTCGTTGGAAGAACCGTTGGCAGAGTCATTAGAAGAATCGTCGGTAGATCCGTCAGAGGGATCGTTAGCAGATTCGTCCGAAGACTCGTTGCTAGGATCCTCTGAAGGATTAACGTCGATCGCTTGATAAGCTTGCTTGACAGGATTCTTGGAGAAAAACCCTTCCACGAGTCGTTTGTTGTTGATTTCTACAGCCAAGCGGTATGTCTCTTCGATAGTAGCAGGTCTTGCAGCTTCGACAAAATCACCCACACACTCAGGCAAGCCGCGAATGTAATTCGATATGGCTTTTTCTGAAGTGTTGACTTGACTGGGGCAGATTACGCTAAGCTGCTTGAACCTTGCGGTGTAACCAGCATTGTCACCTTCGGTTTGCTTGATTTCCCAAAATTCGTTTTCTAGCTTCTGGATTTCGTGAGGGGGACAGTACTCTTTCTTCATGAGCTCTTTCAGCTCATCCCAAGAGAGAGCGTAAGCTGCGGAGATCCCATGTTTGTTACGTTCGGCGGTCCACCAATCGAGTGCTCGTGATTGAAATACTCCGGTAGCGCAAGTAGTACGGAAACTATCGGGACACCCACTTTGACGAAGGGTAACTTCGATAGAATCGAACCACTGGAGTAGTTGAGTCACACCTCCTTCACCCGTGAATTCCATCGGGTCACAGGCTTTGAAGTGTTTGTAAAGAAAAGCAGATTGCGGCGCTTCCGTCTTGGAGTCTTCCGAGGCTCGAGAGTTGCTGAGGGAGTGCACTTGAGCGGCAATTCGAGGAATAAGCTTTACCACTTCTCTGGTCACAAGTGATGCAATCCTCTTACTGGCGCTTCGTTTGGTTCTCCTCCTTGCTATTCGTCTCGAGGTAGAACCGTTGGAAGGCATCTAGACAGGAAGAGACTTGGAATGAGATTCGATCATAATGATTTTTGAGTTTTGCGATGCGATTGAGCGCGTTCAAAACTTGATGCGATAGTATATTAGTAGTGCGAATTACATAGGAGACACGAAATTCCTAAGTTCTCACAAAATGACTTGTTTGTTTGTATATATATATATATATTTATATAGGTGTAATTTGTAGTCATACACATACAAGTTGATTTAGAATATGCGAGGACGTGTTGAGGTGAGAAAACGATAGCGAAGGCGATAGATTATGCATTAGTTTCGTTGCGAACATTCGGGTTTCGTTTTTAGATTGTGATGGCTGTGCGAGTTGTGCGTTTATAAAGCAGGTAGTCAAAATCGTTAAATTGAGAAATCGATAAAGCGTAAAGTTTCAAAACGTAGATAAGTTTCCAACCAATTGAAAGATTGGTGGGTCGTATGACAGAGGGCCTTGGGTGTTTAGGCGTCGACTAACCAAGGTAGCCCAACTATACCTGACAAGTTCGTGCGCGCGCATTGACCTAGAAGACTTCATGCTTCCACTGGGATGCAACTCATGGCATTCGTCTTCCTAGTCATCGCGTGGCTCGAGTTATCGTGTTAGTCGAGTCCTTGGTGAGAGCTTTTGTAAACCAGTTTATAGAGAGTGGAACAACTTATTAAGGTACGGGTTTCACCCCTGAATTAACAACTTTGTTCCTAATTGTGGTTATGCTCTTCGAATAATTTCGTGAGTTCCACTAGATTTCGAAATGGAGACTTTCGTCGAGGTGTGGATGTCACTCCTAACTCGATGAGAAGTTCTCGTGCTAGAAAAATGCGCTGAGTGAGTGATCCCATCGAGAGTTCTCGGTTTTCACACCTGGTCTTGACAGGATCACTCGGTTTCGTTATGCGAGTATTTTCGAAAACACGTGTTTTGTGTTGGCCTTATGAAAGGCTAAGTAGTATTCCAGCCTTAGGAAAGGCTCCTCCGGGTGAACTTGTAATATGCGGTGTTCACACAAAGTTGTAGCTTTTAGCAATTTCGATCGAGAGTATCAAGTAGCCCAATACAAATCCTACTGGGTTCGCACGAGTCGGCCTGTTGGTACTTAGACTATAGACTAGGTCAATTTCTAAGACATCGACCCGGACTAGGTCGAGTCACCAAAATTTACCTAATTCCCTATAGTTATGGCTCTGATACCAATTTGTCACACCCCAACCGATGGCGGAATCATCGGGGCGCGGCACTAGGCGAATCAGATTGCTCAAGAGAATCTATAACAACTATATTGCGATAATATTTAATACATTCGTTATCCCATACTAACAAATAATACAATCACATAAGTTATCACAGATTTCTTGTCCTCTCGAACAATACAAATCCGACAACCTAGATTTTAGTTGAGTTTCTAGACTTCCTAGCTTGATTTGATATAGCCTGCGATCTAACCTGCAACATACGTTAAAATATTTGTCAATACAAAAGTATTGGCGAGTATACATGTTTGATATGTATAGCGTAATAGATGAAAAGTGTAGCGAATTTCCATATGCAAGAACGTAACACACGACATATATACTCACAAAGCTGATACTACCAACTAAGTCCTCGATGCTCGAATATGCGATGGCAAGCTAGACCCCGTCGGGCGCAATAGTACTATACTAGTCATGGTGGGACGTCGCGGGTATAAGCCCTAGCACATATGCAACTAGCATTACGTATATCTATGCATAACAGTTATTCGCAAGTGATAATTCGATTGATTGAATAATTCGTTTGATAAGTTCGATTTGCTAGAAACGTATGTTACACCCAAAATACGATTAAAAAGGGTTCAAGTATACTCACAGTGCGTGTTTAGAGAGAATACAACTTGATTGACTCGGTTGCGAGTACGTCTGCGTTAATCATTGAAGGATATAGTAAACGATGGACGGTTAAGCGAGAATAGCCTTGAAAAGTCAGTTATCCGGTCGGATGGTGCTCATCCGTCCGGATGACACGTCTGCTTCGCATTCTGAACACTGTTTTTGAGTGTTTATCGGAAGGAATACGTGCGGAGTTACCGGGACAGTGTAATTTCGCACTAACACTTGAAATTCCATCAGTTCCGACCCGCTCTAACGACCGGGAATCACCCCTCTCCATCAGAACTGGCCGTTCTTGACGGTTTCTCTGGTTTAGCTCGAAATCGCACAGTTCCTTGGTTGAATACGTAGATTTAGGTGAGATTCGTTATCATAACATGTGGAAATCACTCAGATCTGAGGCGCTTATGGTGGGATGAGGTCACAACTTGAAGTTCATATGAACTCCTGGTGACATCACCTTAAAACACCTCAAAATCAATAGATTTCACGGTTAAAAATTGAGTTTTAAAAGATAGAATGATGTAGAATCGAGTGTAGATCATAGAAGTACGAGTTTTAGGTTGAAATCTTACCGATATCGCGAGGAATCGAGAGAAAAAGGTCTTGAAGCGTGTCTGGTCGAGTGGGAGCTGTCACATCACTTGAACAGTGGTGTGACAGGCTATTTATAGGCAACAGAGAGGTTGGAATGGTTTTGGGTCGGATGGCTATCCGTCCGGATGGCCACTCCGACGCGATGGATTTCTCCCTTTTTGAGCGTTGCGATCGACTTTGAAGTGCGTGCTTTTTATATTATTATTATATATACCTATAGATATCACTAGGGGTCGTATTTACGTATCCATAATCCACAGTTTCGATAATTACAGCCGGTTTTCGTTTCAAGTATGAGATTATTAGCGACGTTTCACGGCCATCAAGGAGGGTAGTATAGGTCCTTTCTTGATGTCATCGTGAACGTTATTGTGTTTTGTGCCATAATGACTGACGGGGTACCACTCACTCGTTTTGTCATCATCGTCACGACGACTGGAGCTATATCACTCACCCGAGAGTCCTTGTTAGCGTTAGTTGTTTACATTCGACACATCACGGCCATTGAGGAGGGTAGAATAGGTCCTCACTCAATGCCTCCGTGAGGGTTAGTGTTTGTGATAATAGTGTATTGCGAAAATATGCGATTATCCTTCGAATAGCGATGTATGCGATCTAGTTACATTATGATTCGAATATCTGGTGCTAGGCGTAACGAGTATATCGAGTAGTAACAACGCACGAAAGTGCGGGTTGTTACAGAACAAGAGTCTGCTTTCCAAACCCTCAAGCACATGCTTTGCAATGCTCCTGTTCTCACATTGCCCGATGGAAACGACGATTTCATTGTCTACTGTGATGCTTCCAACCTTGGTATTGGTTGTGTTCTCATGCAACGGGAAAAGGTTATAGCTTACACCCAGGTAAAGCAAATCTTGTTGCCGATGCACTCAGTAGACGGAGCTATCTGCTTAGCACTCGTAATGTTCAAGCCCAATACGATCTCGAAACCCTCATCCGCGAAGCTCAGCATGCTTGTTTTAATGAACGCACTCTGAAGAAGGAAAGAATCTATCACGACGGAGCCCAGCTTGTGAGTAAATCAAATGGGATATTCCACTTTCTGGACCGAATTTGGATCCCCAAACGGACCGATTTGCGACAAATTTTGATGGACGAAGCCCACAAATCCCGGTATTCTATTCATCCCAGTGCCGACAAAATGTACCAGGATCTTCGCTACAAGTACTGGTGGCCGGGCATGAAAAGGGATATTGCTCTCTACGTTGGAAAATGCCTAACTTGTGCAAGAGTCAAGGCTGAACATCAAAGACCCTCTGGCTTACTCGAACAACCGCCGATCCCCATGTGGAAGTGGGAGAGTATAGCTATGGACTTCATAACAAAACTTCCGCACACGTCATTAGGTCACGACAGCATTTGGGTTGTTGTGGACCGTTTGACCAAATCAGCTCACTTCTTGCCAATACGGGAAGACTACAAGGTAGAACGATTAGCCCGAATCTACACCGACAAGATCATTTGTAATCATGGGACGCCTCGCGACATCATCTCTGATCGTGATGCTCGGTTTACCTCGCGACTGTGGGAAACGTTTCAAACAGCTCTCGGTACATCGCTTAATCTAAGTACCGCTTTCCACCCTCAAACCGACGGTCAGACTGAAAGAACGATTCGTACTCTTGAAGACATGCTTCATTCGTGTGTCATAGACTTCGGTGGTAATTGGGATAAATACCTGTCGTTAGTTGAATTCTCGTATAACAACAGTTATCATTCTAGCATTCAAATGGCACCATTCGAGGCCTTATACGAAAGAAAATGTCGATCACCTATTGTGTGGCACGAGATCGGTCATTCGCATCGGTCCCGAGCTATTGCAAGAAACGACTGACAAAGTCCTCCAAATTCTAGACAACTTGTTGAAAGCTCGAAGTCGACAGAAAAGTTACGCCGATAGACAACGCAAGCCCCTTGAATTTGACGTGGGCGACTACGTACTCCTAAAGGTATCACCTTGGAAGGGTGTGGCCAGATTCGGCAAGAAAGGGAAACTAGCGCCTCGATATGTTGGACCTTTTAAGATTCTGTAACACCCCGTGTTTCTGAAGTCAAAGTCAAAGTCAACGACCGATTTCGCGCAACCTGACTAGTAGTGAAGTTCTTTTATGTGTCTATTTTAGTTGTATTATGTGGAGTAAGTGTCAATAATTACAACAATCGACGTATGTTTTCCCTATATAATCGACTTACGACTGTGAACTATAGGAAGTATCAATGCGATAAAGTCAACTAAATGCTAATCAATACAATTTAATCGACATCGAATCACAATCGCACTCGCAACTCAAATTACGCATTTTGGTTATTGTCATACGTGTGTGTGTGCCTTACGTGTTACTTGTGCATGTTTATTTATGTTGTGTTATGGTAATCAATCGAAACGCAATCGAAACTCGAATCGTAATCGAACTCAATCGCAATCGAAATGGTATAATGATTTGTGGAGAAGAGATAGTGCTAGATATGAATAGTTGGGATTAAAAGTAATTTGACTAGGAAACTCTATCGCATTCGCATCGCTCGCAATCAAAATTGAAACAGCAAAAATCGTCGCGCCGAACAACCGAACCAAGTGCCATCCGGCCAGATTGCCATTCGACCGGGCTGCCACTTGATCTGGTGTCAGGATTGCCATCCGACCGGGCTGCCACTTGATCTGGTGTCGGACAGTCATCCGGGCGAGATGCCATCCGACCGACCTACCCTTTCCTCTTTGGGTAACTCTAGAAATACCCATGTCACTTTCATTCTTTCTACTTTTGGAAACCCTCTGTCCGAACAGCTCGTGCTCCTCACCTTTTCTTCGATTTCTCTCGAATCCGGTAAGATCTCGTCCTAAATCTTGTACTTCCTTGATCTACACGCACTCCTACACCTTTCTATCTTTTAAATCTTAACTTTTAACCGTGAAATCACTAGAGTTGAGGTGTTCTAGGATGACGTCATCATGGTGTTCTTATGAACTTCATGTTTTGGCATCAACCCATCAAGAACAACTTAGATCTAACCGATTTCAACACAAATAAACAAAGATCTTGCATAGATCTAAACACTTTCATGGTGAAAAAGGATTGAAGGATTTTTTGTAACTTTCTTTCAACTCTCTTACACTCAATGCACTCAAAACCGATAGAATCGGACCTTGTTCTAGCCCTCTACTCACTCGCGGTGTGTGCTAGCTCAAGATCTGGATTCTACTCACGAGACCACCGATTCCGAGTTAACCAAGAACAACCGTCTCGAACCGGTTAACTGGTCAAACTAGGGTGATTCCTGGTCGATCGGGTCACTTGGGTCAAGATGGGGTTCTGTTGGTTAACACGTTGTCAAAACGTGTCGATAAAACGACAAACAATCAAAACGACCAAGTGAAAGACGAACGGAACGACCAGCACGGAGTGCTATCCGACCGAACTACTGTCCGAACGGATAAGCCATTCGAGCGACTAGGTCATCCGAGCGACTTGCACCTTGGGTCCCACACTTGACCAACTTTATCCGAAGTTTGAGTATTAAACGAATTGTTATCCGATCGGACTACCATCCGACCGAATTACTCTTCGTATCATGAGATACTTGGACTTTAACACTCGAACAATTTTCAACGTGTTCAATGCACTAAGGATGCCACCCGACCGGACTGCTGTCCGATCGAGTGACAACCTGCTGTGGATTTGTTCTCACTGAGTAACCTCGCCACTCGAGTCGTCGTCCGACCAGATAAATCATCTGAGCGGATTGTCGTCCGCACGACTGACCGTCCGATCGACCGACTTGAAAGGTAGAGATACTTCAATGTTTTCAAAATGCTACAACGAAAACTTCAAAGGACAAGCCATCATACACAAACACATCAAAGGAAGAAACAATCCACTAGAACAGTCATCCGACCGGACAACCTGTCCGACCGGATTGTCATCGACACGACTGGACCGTCCGGTCGGATTACCATCTGACCGAGCTGCTGTCCGAGCCACTTACGCCTTGCGTCGTTTTACGCGTCACTTATCGTTATGTTATCGTTCTGATCAGGCTAACCCTACTCTCTAGCGCTGCCTTCAATCCATCATCACTGTGAGTATACTAGATCCCCTTTTGCTTTACACACTTTTGGGTGTTACATACGTTACGAATATTCAAATCACAATAAACACACTACTTAATACTATTTGAACGCTAACCGTTAACGCATGTTATACGTGGCTTATGAATGCTTGTTTGTTATGTTTACACATGGAATGTTGTCTACCTGCCTTAGCAACGATAGTACTATAGTTTGGACTCACCACCTGTTCGCAGGGGTTGTTAAGGACAATTACTTGCATGGATTACGGTGGTAATCATGTATTGCGAACTGCCTCGGGCAGTCAACCCGCAGTCATTGGTATCGATGGATCTATGTCGACAACTAACGTGCTTCATTTCACTATGTGTACATGCTGGTTATGCATTAACGAATTTTGAACCCTATATGCTATTATCATACTTGTATGCTCACCTTTACATTATATGTATTGACTTTATCTTAACGTATGTGACAGGTGCTTAGGATGCACATCTGCTAGGAAATCGAGGCTAGAATAAGCCTCTAGAGGCCAACAAATAGTTGTCTGTACAAATTAAATCAAGGGTCTCTAGAAGCAGATAAACAATTGCTCTATTTGAAAATCTGAGTTGTCGGAATAGAACTATTTGCCTAGATTTTGTCTGTAATAATTTGTTTACCTTTTGAGACATGGTATGGGACATGTTATCTTAAATTGATTGGTAATGATAATTGTTATGGAAACTTCTGGACAATATGTTTCGCTCAGTGCCATGCCCCGATGTTTCCGCTATCGGTTGGCGTGTGACACATACTTTATTTTCAAATCACATTTGTTTTACATTATCATTTGCTCGTTTTCGGCGCAACGCGCGATATAAAAAAACTAGTTTACCATTAGTTTTATTGTATTAAAATTTTTATCGTTAGATTGAATATTGCTGTTAATATCTTGAAATGGAAAAAATGGAACGTTGTAGTTGAATTATTACTAGGGGTGGTAAAATGAGTGGGTTGGGCATATTTGGGTAATGGGTTAGGATGGGTATTAGTTAGGATGAGTTTGGGTTTATTAAGAAATGAGTTAGGATAGGTTTAGGTCAAGATGGATTTGGGCATGATTGGTTAAAAATATAAATAAATAAAAAAATCAAAAAAGTCAAAAAAATCAAAACAATAAAAAAAAATCCACTATGACTGCCTAATTTTACAATAGACGAATCTGAATGTCCTGAAAAACCCAGAAGCTAAAAATGTAAAAAGATTAGATATGAAAAAAAAGAGTTATGTTAGGATAGGTTTTGACTCCGAAACGATTGCGAACCAAACGTGTGACGTGCGGAATCCGTACACGAACGTGACCGAACACAAAATCGTACAATTTAACGTGATTCCATTGAATAATCTGAGGAGTACAAGTACCGTGAATCACCTTTCTCTCTCTAGATCTAGATCTCTAAGATCACCAAATGAGCTCCAAACTAGCAAAAGTTCAAAAGTTCTAAAACTAAACCCTAAGGCATCTATTTATAGGCACAAGGTTATAAGGATTTCTCCTTATTTACAAGATTGCCACCTTTCCCTTTCCTCTAAATATTACATCATAAACTCTATATTTCTTCGGTGTCTCGCTACGGTTCTGATTGACGGAGGCGATAGACATACTGCACTAACAGACTCCCCCTTGGATATTGCCGCAGTCAATCTCGTAGTGTCTTGTCTTTCCTCTCTCTCTGAGTCTTCTTGAAAGTTTGATATCATCAGCAACCACAGACTCCCTCTTTCTTGAACAGAATCCCCGTGGATCTGTTTTCAGGCTTCCGTTGCTCTTCCTTTCGATCATACTCCTTTTCTTCAGGCTCCCCTTTTCGTTAAGCTTCCGTGCTTTTGGGATCGACACCTGGCTTTCTGGATACAAGCTCCTCCAGGATAGTTACGTGGCTCTTTGAATGCATGTCACACCCCGCATTTTCCACGTGTCACCGGTGGGCCCGGTGGGGAGTATCGTGACGTAGTTGATAACATCATATTCAAACAACACAATATATAAATGCACAGCGGAAGCAAAAGATAAATTATATTACATTCCGAATATAAAGTAATATCAAGTATTACAACGGAAAGTAAAGAATCCACAGGCGGATCAAATAAAAGAGAAACTATTCAACAGACTTCAGGCATCTAGAACTTGTAAGATTCCTTATTAACGCCCTGAGCTTCCAGCCAATTTCGTTTAGTACCTGTCACTTAACCTTTTTGGAAAATACGTCAGTTTACACTGGTAAATACACTCAACCGACTCATTTGGAAAGAGTTTAAGAAAATTGATTTAGATGCACCAGGCACAAAATATCTTGACACATTGATTAAAATGTACAGAGGCAAAATTAACCTTTCATAACTTGGGAAAATCTTATTAATAAAAATCTTGTATCCGATTTACATGTTTGTCCAACATTTAGGGCCGGTGATTATACAATACAAGCCGGTCTAGATTAATCGACACACCACATATATGATCTCACAAGAAGATACCCTTACGAGTGAGTATATGTTATACATATGCAACAGGAGGTGTTATATCTACACCTTGTGCTTACGTCGTGGCCATTCACTTTTTAAAATGAGCCAAGGATATCCAGGACACGGTCATTAACCCCCAATGTTATTTGTTATCAAACAATACAAATTAAAACGGGATTATGCAATTTAATCATCTCCGATTAAAATGTTTCTACACCCGACCAAGCGGTATTTTTATAATACCATATCCCAAGCCCTTATAAGGGAAAATAAGTTAAGAGTATTTACCTGAGCTAGCAATGCAATTTATACTCAGCCGTATATTCTAATCAGCAAGCACAAGTACTTCTACTGGAGCTCTCAATCTGGAACGAAGGTTTTATGAACCTATTAAATTCCTAACGGGTCTTATTTAAGTCGTAACTTAGACCGATTAGTTTTAAGGAAAGGTTTACGGTTCAAAACGCATGATTAAGTGAAGACCGGAATAGGATGTGATTTAGACCCGACAAGTTTGGAGACTTGTATAATATGGGTAAACTAAACACATTCTGGATTTTGAGATAAAAACGATAACGTTTGACCCGTTTCGGCTAACTTATGCAAACTAGTTACATAAACCGAACCGAACGCGAACAACGTATGACGGGTAATTATGAGAGTCATATACAGGTTTCCTAAGTTAATTATGCCTCAAATATGTTGTGACATCAGTAAGATGTCTTTCATTATGCCCAAAACGTATTTAAACACAAACTAGGCCTCGTAGGGGTAGTTTGGTCAATTAAAAGGTTATAAAAGAGTTTAAGTATTTACCTGAGTTAATGGTCTGGTATAATCAGCGAAAATACTTATTTTGATAAGTTATAACAGTAGGATAAAGTATATATGTGAAATTTATCAATTATAACCAAACTATGCACCGAAGGGGCATTTTGGTAATTTCACATAAGCCGTAAAGCTCAAAACTGAAGTCTGAGTTTATCAACCTTTGCTTACTGTTAAAATATTACAATTTGCCTCAAATATCAGTAGGTATCAACCCTTGTATGTTTAAAATAGTTTTAGTACATACTATGCGTAAAAAAACGCTTAAAAAGGCGAGTAAAGGCCATTTCCGGGTTCGATACTTAAATCTGATATTTTTATATTTCCAGAAGGCTTAAAATAATTTATTTATCATATGTTATTAGTAGCAAATGGTTTAGAGTCGTTTAGATATGTAAAACTCATTTTATGGCCCGTAAGGGCAAAACCGACATTTACCGGATTAAGCCTACGACTATGAGTTATGCTCAGCCTAAAATTAATTAAAAATCTTTAAAATTCCTAAAATAATATATTACATCAGTGGGTAAAGATTTGATATCAAAAAGTAGGCTTAACTAGGCTATATGCTAATTACGCCATTTTATTAGCATAAAGCTTTCAATTTGCGCTAATGAGCATAACTCTCAATTTATACTTCAAACTGATGTCAAACTTTGCATACAAGTTTATATATCAGTAATTAAAGTTTCTACACTTTTACATTTTCATAATTTACGTTTTAAGGTGTAAAGGGCATAATGGTCAACATATGAGCAATTAACGGAAACGCGTAAACGAATGGGTCAATCAATGAACCAACCACAGAGGGTTATGCTAACATGTAGCCTGGTCCTAAGGAAGCTCTAAGGCATTTCCAAATCATACTAAAGCGGGTCAGAACTGAAGTCAAAGCAAAAGTCAAAGCTTTGCGACTTTCGGTTCCGAATCGGTTCAAAACAGAAAGTTGTCGAATCAAACAAGCTTAGACAAGTTCTTATGCTTATTATCAAGTTATATGAATGATAAAATATGTTACACGCCTTTTTCATCGTTAATTATGCGTTAAACGAAAGATTACATTTCTGTTGACTTTTTATAATCATCTTTGACTCGACAAATGACCTAGTTAGGATGGGAATCAGTGGATGCCCTTTTAAGGGTTTAAAGCCCACATAATTACCAACTTATAACTACCTTTGATTTGGCTAAACACTGAATCAATAGTGATTTATCGATAAGTCAAACCATATTTACGACGGTTTGACTTTTAAGCTTATAACTAAATAAAACATGATTAGGGAAGGTTAAGGAACTTACCAAGGTCCTAATGCACGACTAGGGAAGCTTAGAAAGAGGTCTTGAGCTCCAGAAGTCTTCCAAGAAAGCAGGTGGAATGAATGCAAGAAAGTTGCAAACATTGGAGGCCTTATATAGTGATCCATTCACCATAAGATGTTGACAAGTAAGTCTAGCACTAACCACAACATTCCTACAGGTGTCCTACATGTTTAGGGGTTGTTTAGGGGCCAAGGGAGATGAGGAAAATCGGATAAAAGGTCAAGAATGCGTTTAAAACAGCAAACAACAACTTTCTGTCACTGGCAACATGCTTGCGCACCGTAAGCATAAGCCTTGCGGTGCGCAAGGCTTCTGATCAGCTTCCAACTTTTCCAATTTTTGCATAAGTGACTCTTGGCTCTTCCGAAAGGTCAAGTAACTTATATTTTGCACTTTGAACCCTCCATATTGATACTTAAGGGCCTCAAGACTCATACCCCTTTTGTTAAGTCCTTGGCCACTCGGTTATTGCCCGAAAAGTCATAACTTTCAACGTTGACGCTTTAACCCCCCGCATACGAATTTGATCATAACTTTCTCATACGATAACGAAAGCTTATGAAATTTTAATCGTGTATTCTAGTGAGCATAATTAATCATTACAAAGCTTCGGGTTTGTCAAAAGGTCACTCAGTGACATAACTTAAACATGTTGACACATTTAACCCTTGTCGTTTGTAATCTCTCACTTTTAGCTTCGTATGATCCATGATTTATTCGTCTAAGGGTATAAACATCATGTAGGGTTATTGTAAAGTATATTTATCCAATGTTGACATTTTTGAACCCTTATATTCACATACTTTCTATGTTTGTCAACTTTAGCCCCTCTAAAGTATACTTTCTCACGTTCAAGCTTATGACACGTGTCAATACATTATAGGACGTGAATTTTCGTGGTGTTACATCCTCACCCCCTTAAAAGAAATCTTGACCTCGAGATTTGTTGAAGTAAAGGAAGTATTTTCTGCCTAATAATGGCAACTTACAGATGATTAGGCATTTGTATGATCTTATTTGTTGTTTCCAACGCAACCTTCAGATCCTGAATATTGGTCTTACCAATCTATTGTCTTAACAACAGATGTTTAACATTTCATTTATACAAGGGCTCCAAGGGAGCAACCTTGATACTTCTATATCAACCATTATAGAAAAGCTTCTCTCGAGATGGTTATTCCAACCACTGTTTAACTAATCTTAAGGAGTCGCTAATCCTTACAGTTAGTCGAACAAATCGACGATCCTGGTTAGTTGATGGCGATTTTTAATCGTTGTCTAAATAGGGTTGCGGTAATGAGTGCATAAGCAAAATGAACCGTCTTTCTTATCTAACAATATTAAACTCTCAGAATATCGAGTTAGGCTATATGGATCTCCTGTATTAAAATTTACTTAATCAGGTTTTCGGTTATTCCATAATCAGTATGGAGTTCTTACAACACTTTAATCCAAAACGGGATGTTAATCCTAACTCTACCTGCCTCTCGAGAGGTAAACAGGGTAGTCTTAGGAGAAGACAACCAGGATACAAGGAGGTTACAGAGATTTTCCATATCTCAGGCTCCAGTTCACTCATCAACGCTTGTGTCTAATAAGTGACACATTTATGTTATGAGTCCACATATTTCTTTACCAGGGAATATTTATTTGGACAATTCCATTCTGGATATCTTCTTTGGATACCATTAGTTGACTTTAGTACCATATGATCATTGGGATATCTTTGTGGTTCCATGCATTAAACCTCCATACTGATCAGGCATGGAAGCAATCTATGGAATTTATTAAGATACACCAATCCTCATATAGCGCTTTTGTCATACCATTTGGTATTCGAATTCGTTATTAAAGAGATATCAACTATATGTGCTTATATTTAATCAGAATGGAAATTTTCACAAACTAGGCACCTAGCTCGGTTGGCTAGGCGCGCGAAAGGGTGTGGCCTAGACCCAGGTTCAATTCCGCGGACGGCCGGTTCCACCATTTTTTTTACAGGAACAGAAGAATAGTTCTGGTGAACTTTCTACCTGTAAGTTTTACCTTACACTTAATATATATCTAGAGTTCTTATGAAAAGTTTTAAAACTTGTTATACTTATAGTTTATGAAGGATTTACTGGTATCCGAACCAAAATAAAAACTCTTAGCATTTAAATTACTGATAAAATGCCAAGGAATGTACCTGATGCCATTATTTATGGACTAGCTCAGGTATTTTAGGCGCTTTCAATTTTAGGCTTTACTTCCTCTGCCGCATTTCCTTTGACAGATTTAGGGCACGTAGTCTTGATGTGGCCTTTCTCATTACAGCCGAAACAGACTGCATACTTCATGTCTTTGCAGTCCAACGTTTTATGTCCCTTAGACTTGCAGATCCCACAATGTAGAGGTCGAGGCTCAAATCTGCATTTCCCGTAGTGGCGCTTCTTGCAAATCTTGCATACAGGTTTCTGATTGGACTTTTGTTTAGTCTTTTTCTTAGAACTCTGGGAGTTATCTACCTCCCTTTTCCTTTTTAGTTCATCCTTTGCATCAGAGGCATGAACGGGATCCTCCTTAAGAGTAAGGAAGTGTGGTCCTAGATAAAATTTGGACCGAGCAGGATGGGGCTCCTTGAACTTTTTCACAGCCTTCTTCACAGCTTTTCCAACCGCTGCGTCTATCATAGTTTGAAGAACATCTTTGGAAATTCTAAGGTTCACAATTTCAGCATCATTAGCATGCGTCGTGCCATCAATGGCGCGATCGACTGTTGTCTTATCCGAGTTTGCCATACTTTCTATTGTTTCCTAACACCAATAAAACAATTTCTTAGTTGAAATCCAACAACTGTTATTTTTCATTCTGATGGCCTTAATATATACTAACCATGGTGTCAATAACCTATACAGGCTATTATAGCACTAACATTCGTAATGAACATTAATTAAAATATATTAATATTACTTAGCCTAGGTCGCAAAATACCATCAATGGCATTAAAGATTTGGACCTAGTCCATCACTTTTCTGACAGAGGATCAAAACGTCACATCTGTCTTTATTATATTAAAGAGTTTACGTAGCTTGAAAGCTTGCCATAGGAATATCAGAAAAGAGTGATTCCTATTAGATATAAAGTATCCATTTAAGGTTTGTTGGAGCATTTTCTAAAGTATCATCGGCCAATTTCTACCTCGTATTAAATGACCGAAGTCCTAATCAGGCGGAGACAACAGTTCTCTACAGTTATTGTTCAATATTGAATCCTATATGCCAGTATCAAGTAAATTTCTGCATGAACTGCTTGATAAGGAAAGGTGCCTGCTATATAGTTATCCTTCTGCACCATCTCCTGGCGTTCATCCGGAAGACTCATACGTTTGTTTTCCTGGCCTCTCCAGGCTTCTTTATAAGCTTTGGGCAGTTGGTTTTGATGTGCCCTTCCTCGTTACAATTGTAACATGTGGCGTTCTTTATCCCCTTGCAATCTAAGGTTTTGTGACCCTTGGTTTTGCAAATTCCACACAATTTAGCACGTGGGTCGATTGTACATTTTCCAAAATGTTGCTTTTTGCAGTTACTGCATTTGGGTTTGTTATCAGACTGACTCGAGTTCTTCCTAAACTCGGAATCCTTCCCGCGCTCAGTGTTTCCCTTCTTCTTCTTGTTATATCGATGAGAGTTTTCCTCCTCTCTTTCTCTTCTTCCCTCGCCTGAAGCCTTAACAGACTTAATTCTGATTGCATCTAAGGTGAGAGATAAGGATAAGTCCACCGCGGACCTATATGTGGTTGGCCTAGATGCTTTAACACTTCCTTTTATTTCTGGTGCTAGGCCTCCAATGAAACGCGCTATGCGTTTAGGTTCAGGGGTGACTAAATAAGGAACTAGGCGGGACATAGTGTTGAAACTTGTCACAAACGCCTGACAATCCAAATTCTCCATGACCAGAGTCAAGAAGTCTGATTCTATCTTTTCTACCTCATGCTGGGGGCAATAGTTTTCCTTGACTAATGCAACAAATTGATCCCAAGATAAGTTGTAGAGTAGAACTTTTCCCGTGGCTTGGAGCAATGATCTCCACCATGCCAACGCTTCTCCTTTGAATGATTGTGAAACAATTTTCACAACATCTTGCTCCGCACAACCGCTGATGTTCACAACGGCGTCCATCTCATCGAGCCATGTCATGAAATCGATGGCCCCTTTTTCTCCTGTAAAGTCTCTGGGCTTACAGGAGACAAAATATTTATATGAACAGGTCTGAACTGATGCCTCTTGATGAAATACAACTTGTCTAGACGGAATACTCCTTTGGTTTGACAAGTCATGAACATCGTCCTCCCTTGACTCATATGTTTTAAGAGGGAGCTTACTACGAGCCACAGACAGAGTCTTAGAGTGGGTATCATTTGATTCATCATACTGTCGATCAAGAGCTCGAGTAACAGCATAATCTATTATTGCCTGCAGTTCTGCTCCAGTTACATTAATTCTGGTAGTATCATTGTTCTCCTCCATGCGGCTGTTAACTTCATCTAATCCAGCCATGTAGCTTGATTACTACACAAATATTAACAATGATTTATTCAGAGGTTTTTATGGAATCATCATCTTTTACGATTCATCAACCATGGTAATATAAACCATATTGGTTAACTTGTTAGTTATATTTAATTAGTATTTTCCATTATGATTTATCCTAGTTTTAAAACATTGAGGATATTAAAGTGGCGCAAAAAGGCCTAGTCACAAGGACAGTTCTAAATTTTTTAAGCCATGATTTCAGAGAATCGAGGCATTAAGGTTTGAATCAAGTTCATTACCTTCTCTTGACAGGGAGTTGTGGACTTCAACTGTCTTTTGTCTTTTAGGACAATAGATATAGCCCGTGGGCATTTCCCTTCTGAGGGATGGTTATAATATGATCATCTTCTCAGATGCTATTAATCGAGATCGTATGGATCCTACCGACTATTATGCTTGGACCTGGTCCAACATTTTTAGACAGGAGGTCAAAGACTACCACTGTCGTTGTCTTATCGGACAACAAGTTTAGCCCGTAGGCACTTCATCACTATCGGATGTTTATAATGTGATCATCTTATAGGATGACACAAGCCATGATTTCTAAATCACTAGGCTAGATAAGAAAATTGGAAGAATCCAATATAAGGATGACTTGTGTGATTTTTATCGAATCACATTTTTCAGGAGTGCTAACACGTTCTTAGGTGTTAACAAGGATCTGAATCCCTTGGGTAGGTTTCACCATCTTGGCCGCGTAGGCTAGGTTTCACCTTTAAGATTCTTTTTAAAATGCCTACTGGCAGGGAAGGAAGGATATTTATTTTATTCAGGATTTTTATCATAAATCCTAATTTATAAGTTAATAATAGCACAAATGGCCTAGTCGCGTAGACAAGTTTAATTTATAAGCCATGATCGTTTGGGATCGAGGCATTTAGTTATAGCACAAAAGGCTTAGTCACGTGGACAAGTTTAATTTATAAGCCATGATCGTTTGGGATCGAGGCATTTAAGTGTGAATCAAAGTTCATTACTTTTCCTTGACAGAGAGTTGTAGGCTACCACCGTCTTTGGTCTCAGAGGACGTTAATTATAGCCCGTAGGCAATTCCCTTCTAAGGGATGTTGTTTTCCATTTATTTCATATTTCATGTTTAGAATGAAAACTTAGTTTTATCAATCCATTATATGAAAATAAAAGTACAGAGTTGCCCTAAGCGGGTCTTTGAAGGGATAATGTGTCCTCGAAGGGACTGAAAGATAAATATGTCCTTATAAGGACTATTAAGGAAACGATCTTCAGCAAAAGGAGTTTCTTCTTCAAGTTATTTCTGAATGCTCTCTCCTTGGATGCTCGTTTCATTCTTGCCGCGGTACGAAGCTCAGCATTTCTAGGCTCCGGGTGTGGAGGACTCCTATTACGGCTTCTTCGTTTGGCGACGTATTCAATAAAAATTTTTGGAAGTAAAATTTCCAGATTAGGATTGAGAATATTCCTAAGTTAAGTCTAGACTCAGAAGGTCAAGGAATGTGCTACTGTGTCATTGAGATTAAACACATAAGGCTAGTGTTTAATTCACTCAATGTTGGCTCTGATACCAACCTGTCACACCCCGGATTTTCCACGTGTCACCGGTGGTCCCGGTGGGGAGTATCGTGACGTAGTTGATAACATCATAGTCAAACAACACAATATATAAATGCACAGCGGAAGCAAAAGATAAATTATATTACATTCCGAATATAAAGTAATATCAAGTATTACAACGGAAAGTAAAGAATCCACAGGCGGATCAAATAAAAGAGAAACTATTCAACAGACTTCAGGCATCTAGAACTTGTAACATTCCTTATTAACGCCCTGAGCTTCCAGCCAATTTCGTTCAGTACCTGTCACTTAACCTTTTTGGAAAATACGTCAGTTTACACTGGTAAATACACTCAACCGATTCATTTGGAAAGAGTTTAAGAAAATTGATTTAGATGCACCAGGCACAAAATATCTTGACACATTGATTAAAATGCACAGAGGCAAAATTAACCTTTTATAACTTGGGAAAATCTTGTATCCGATTTACATGTTTGTCCAACATTTAGGGCCGGTGATTATACAATACAAGCCGGTCTAGATTAATCGACACACCACAAATATGATCTCATAAGAAGATACCCTTACGAGTGAGTATATGTTATACATATGCAACAGGAGGTGTTATATCTACACCTTGTGCTTACGTCGTGGCCATTCACTTTTTAAAATGAGCCAAGGATATCCAGGACACGGTCATTAACCCCCAATGTTATTTGTTATCAAACAATACAAATTAAAACGGGATTATGCAATTTAATCATCTCCGATTAAAAGGTTTCTACACCCGACCAAGCGGTATTTTTATAATACCGTATCCCAAGCCCGTATAAGGGAAAATAAGTTAAGAGTATTTACCTGAGCTAGCAACGCAATTTATACTCAGCCGTATATTCTAATCAGCCAGCACAAGTACTTCTACTGGGGCTCTCAATCTGGAACGAAGGTTTTATGAACCTATTAAATTCCTAACGGGTCTTATTTAAGTCGTAACTTAGACCGGTTAGTTTTAAGGAAAGGTTTACGGTTCAAAACGCATGATTAAGCGAAGACCGGAATAGGATATGATTTAGACCCGACAAGTTTGGGGACTTGTATAATATGGGTAAACTAATCACATTCTGGATTTTGAGATAAAAACGATTACGTTTGACCCGTTTCGGCTAACTTATGCAAACTAGTTACGTAAACCGAACCGAACGCGAACAACGCATGACGGGTAATTATGAGAGTCATATACAGGTTTCCTAAGTTAATTATGCCTCAAATATGTTGTGACATTAGTAAGATGTCTTTCATTATGCCCAAAACGTATTTAAACACAAACTAGGCCTCGTAGGGGTAGTTTGGTCAATTAAAAGGTTATAAAAGAGTTTAAGTATTTACCTGAGTTAATGGTCTGGTATAATCAGCGAAAATACTTATTTTGATAAGTTATAGCAGTAGGATAAAGTATATATGTGAAATTTATCAATTATAACCAAACTATGCACCGAAGGGGCATTTTGGTAATTTCACATAAGCCGTAAAGCTCAAAACTGAAGTATGAGTTTATCAACCTTTGCTTACTGTTAAAATATTATAATTTGCCTCAAATATCAGTAGGTATCAACCCTTGTATGTTTAAAATAGTTTTAGTACATACTATGCGTAAAAAACGCTTAAAAAGGCGAGTAATGGCCATTTCCGGGTTCGATACTTAAATCTGATATTTTTATATTTCCAGAAGGCTTAAAATAATTTATTTATCATATGTGATCAGTAGCAAAAGGTTTGGAGTCGTTTAGATATGTAAAACTCATTTTATGGCCCGTAAGGGCAAAACCGACATTTACCGGATTAAGCCTACGACTATGAGTTATGCTCAGCCTAAAATTAATTAAAAATATTTAAAATTCCTAAAATAATATATTACATCAGTGGGTAAAGATTTGATATCAAAAAGTAGGCTTAACTAGGCTATATGCTAATTACGCCATTTTATTAGCATAAAGCTTTCAATTTGCGCTAATGAGCATAACTCTCAATTTATACTTCAAACTGATGTCAAACTTTGCATACAAGTTTATATATCAGTAATTAAAGTTTCTACACTTTTACATTTTCATAATTTACGTATTAAGGTGTAAAGGGCATAATGGTCAACATATGAGCAATTAACGGAAACGTGTAAACGAATGGGTCAATCAATGAACCAACCACAGAGGGTTATGCTAACATGTAGCCTGGTCCTAAGGAAGCTCTAAGGCATTTCCAAATCATACTAAAGCGGGTCAGAACTGAAGTCAAAGCAAAAGTCAAAGCTTTGCGACTTTCGGTTCCGAATCGGTTCAAAACAGAAAGTTGTCGAATCAAACAAGCTTAGACAAGTTCTTATGCTTATTATCAAGTTATATGAATGATAAAATATGTTACACGCCTTTTTCATCGTTAATTATGCGTTAAACGAAAGATTACATTTCTGTTGACTTTTTCTAATCATCTTTGACTCGACAAATGACCTAGTTAGGATGGGAATCAGTGGATGCCCTTTTAAGGGTTTAAAGCCCACATAATTACCAACTTATAACTACCTTTGATTTGGCTAAACACTGAATCAATAGTGATTTATTTATAAATCAAACCATATTTACGACGGTTTGACTTTTAAGCTTATAACTAAATAAAACATGATTAGGGAAGGTTAAGGAACTTACCAAGGTCCTAATGCACGACTAGGGAAGCTTAGAAAGAGGTCTTGAGCTCCAGAAGTCTTCCAAGAAAGCAGGTGGAATGAATGCAAGAAAGTTGCAAACATTGAAGGCCTTATATAGTGATCCATTCACCATAAGATGTTGACAAGTAAGTCTAGCACTAACCACAACATTCCTACAGGTGTCCTACATGTTTAGGGGTTGTTTAGGGGCCAAGGGAGATGAGGAAAATCGGATAAAAGGTCAAGAATGCGTTTAAAACAGCAAACAACAACTTTCTGTCGCTGGCAACATGCTTGCGCACCGTAAGCATAAGCCTTGCGGTGCGCAAGGCTTCTGATCAGCTTCCAACTTTTCCAATTTTTGCATTAGTGACTCTTGGCTCTTCCGAAAGGTCAAGTAACTTATATTTTGCAATTTGAACCCTCCATATTGATACTTAAGGGCCTCAAGACTCATACCCCTTTTGTTAAGTCCTTGGCCACTCGGTTATTGCCCGAAAAGTCATAACTTTCAACGTTGACGCTTTAACCCCCCGCATACGAATTTGATCATAACTTTCTCATACGATAACGAAAGCTTATGAAATTTTAATCGTGTATTCTAGTGAGCATAATTAATCATTACAAAGCTTCGGGTTTGTCAAAAGGTCACTCAGTGACATAACTTAAACATGTTGACACATTTAACCCCTGTCGTTTGTAATCTCTCACTTTTAGCTTCGTATGATCCATGATTTATTCGTCTAAGGGTATAAACATCATGTAGGGTTATTGTAAAGTATATTTATCCAATGTTGACATTTTGGAACCCTTATATTCACATACTTTCTATGTTTGTCAACTTTAGCCCCTCTAAAGTATACTTTCTCACGTTCAAGCTTATGACACGTGTCAATACATTATAGGACGTGAATTTTCGAGGTGTTACAATGCACGCTCTTCCTTGCGTTGAGCTTGTCTTTAGACTCCCCCTTAGACTCGGCTATCGGGATCGTAATCTGGAATGAAATCTGCAATCCTCAAACATTTATAAGTAACAGCATTATGAACATCCAGGATTGATGAACTGGCTTTCTCAACATAAGCTAAAATATTTTTACATTGAAAGCATTTTAGTTGTCCAGGAACCGTAACCTGGCACTTTTAAAACATTTCCACTTCCCCTATCAACAAACTTCATAGATTTGACGATTTAAGCGACCAAGATTGGAACATAGCTCTTTAATCTGATTTTAACAATTAAGAATCCAAATCCCTCACAGTAAATCATCCAAGTCCAACTTAATGACCTTGGAGATATCACAAACTGTTTTTGATTTTTGAGTTTAAAAACTTCAAGTTTCAACTTAATGAACTTGTTTTATTTTTAGAAACACGATCAGCATACTTAGATTTTGAAACTCAGCACTCGGTCATCGGTTGTCGAAAATAAAGCATAAATCAAAATCTTTTGTATTTTTCTGAAATATAAAGCAGTAAAAAAAATATTTACAGACAATATTTTTGTTTGAGTTCGTGTCAGAGGATCATATCAGTTTATGACAAATCACTAGTACCGTTGAGCTTTAAAACACTTTAAGTTCTAAACGATTCACTTAGATTGTCAATATACTGATCCAATTTAAATTTTCACACAAATTTCAACTTTTTCGAGATACGAGATTAGTGTTTTAAGGACTTAAACTTATTCACGTGTCCCACCTCAGAATATACTCCCGTATCCAGATCCCAATATTCAGTCTTACAGGTGAGTATACCTAGATGATATCTGTAAGGGGTTAAATGCGAGACCATGAGAGCTCAGGCTATTGCTTCCGCAAAATCAGAGAGATGATGGTTCGACTTTAGGTGTATCCCCCTTGGGGATCTTCTTTTCAACAGCACATGATTAGCATTGTTCAATGTTTCAGCATTTTTTATGCTGAGGGGGGTGCTTTTATTTCAAGTAAGCGAAAAGTATTATACGGGGACTAGGCCATTGCTTCCGCAAAATCAGAAGTCTCGGGATAATACCCCATATATCAATAAGCATAAAGACCTAGTATCTCAGAAAGAGGGATCTTTCAAACAAGATTTCAGGGGTTACCTATATATCCGAGAGATGTTCCCCACGAAATAAGCAAGTAAAGATTTAGGTTTATATCTCGAAAACAATCTACTAAGCGTGTAAAAACCTACCGACATATCATCAGTGAGACCGTTTATCACATTTTAACTTTCCATTTTTTAGCGTACTGTGATTGTCTACTGATGTACTATCATTTCCCCTTTCTACACAAAAACTCATTTTTGAATTTTTATCATGTTTTTGGCTTTTTCAAATTTTCTAATGTTTTTGTATTTTCAAAATTTTTACTCCCCCTAAAATTCAAAACATTTTAAAGAAAATTTGACAAACCGATACTGATAGCTTTGTCTCGCCATCCATTTTCTGCATCTCATGCTCTGTTTTGCAGAAAGTATAACGTACCCCCATGATTTACAACCCATTGATTTTTTACAGTTTGAAAACCGTTTTTCAATCTTGTGAAAGTAATCATGTTTGTTCAGCCGTGAGGGTTTCGGCGTATTCAAGCAACATATTTTTGAAATTTTTTAGATATTTGAAAATTTAAAAACAAACATATTTTTGATTTTTCATAATTTTTTTTTTCAGTTTTTAGGGTTTTTGAAATATGGTTTATTTATGTACAGAAACTGATAAACTCCCTGTTCAACCAAACCAGGGTTCAGCAGCCTTCTCCTCCTGTGCCAGGCTGCTCATCAATTCTTTTTCTTGACAATCAAACTTCATGAGCACCTGCACATTCACAAAAACTCAATTACTTGAACAATTTAGCCCAGGTCTGTTTGACCTTAGGCATTTCAACACAATAATTTTCATTCAATGACAGAAAATCTTTGTCATCTTGTACAAAAACTTTTTCATCTTTGACTTTGACTTTTTCTTCATTCACAGAAGTCACTTGTTTCTTAACCACCCAGTTCTGTCCTTTTGAAGCACTTCTCTTGTAAAATCGTGACTCGTTTTAATTATTTTGACTTTGAACAACAACTTTTGGTTTCCAAAATTGGTTTGGTTTTGTCATATCAGCCGATGTTTGCCAACTTTGTGTTGTTCTGATTCTGGGTGTGTAAGAATTATGGGTTTGTCTTGAATCAGACCTGGTCTGTTTTGGTTTCCAAGTTTGATTCAAAGCAAACTTGTTTGTGTTGAACCTCCAAGTTTGTTTTGAATCAAATCTGGTAGTATTTTGTTTCTCAACCTCAGATTTATGTTTTTCAACATCAACAGGCTTTGGGTTTGGACACTTTCGTGCAAGATGTCCAGTTTGGTCACATTTAAAACAAGTTTTCCTTGAAACATCCTTAGCCTGTTGTTGTTGTTTTTTCTGAGCATAGAACTCTTCATTAGATTGTTGTCTAAATTTGAGTTCTTTCTCTTCTTCCGAACTTTCCCATGAACGAAATTCATTTTCTTTTGAAAATTTTGCTTTTCAAACCTTTTATTTTGATTTTGTTTCTTTTTATAACCCAACCCTGCCTTCATGTTCTTCTTTTTGTAACCGGGTTTGTTATAAAAAGTTTTCTTGCTCTTTCCAACAAATTTTGAAATTTCTGACTTTTCGATCTCTACCAGTTTAAACACTTTGTCAATTTTATCCGAAATCACATTTTGAATCGGGAACTCGTTATCTGAGAATAATTTGTCCAATCCAATCATGGTATAAGCTAATCCTTTTGGATCATCATTCATAACTTTCTCAGATTTTAAATGTTTGAGGTAACCATCATGAAAATTTCCCTCATTTTCATCATGTGATTCAGACTTACCTTTGGTAGACTCATCTTTCTAAACGCTTTCAACAACCTTACTTACCACCTCTGAATCATCAGCTTCATCAGATTTGGCGTATATTTATTTTCAGGTAATTGGTCAACGATATTAAGACCTTTTGCCACCTTTTCCTCATCATAAAAAGTATATGTATTTCTCAATGGTGGTGGTACCTGATGAAATTCTGAACCAATACCCTTTTTATTCTTATCAGTATCTTTGTCATCTAGTGTGATGTTGAAAATGCGTTTGAGAATGTACGAAGAACTATGATAACTTTGAATTTTTGTAACAATCTTTTCTTTTTCAACCAGAACTTGTTTGAGATTAGCAACTTCATCAACACACTTTTTTAATTCAAGTTTCTTTTCTTTAAACTTTCTCTCATACAGTTCTTTGGTTGTTAAAGTTTCAGACAATCTTTCGTCAAAACATTTAACTTGTCTCTTCAAAGTATCATAAGCTTCTTGTACTCTCTGACTTGACCATTTCAAATTATCATACTCTTTTTGAAAATCTTGAAACTTATTTTCTTTTTCAACACAACCAACACATTTTGCTGTACACATTTCTTTCAAAATCTCATTTTCTTTTTCAAAATCTTGACATTTCTATGTCAGCTTTTCAACCTTTTGTTTCAAAATTTCTTCTTTTTCAATCATTTCTTTACATTTTATTTTGAAAACATTTTCAAGTTTATTTGTTTCAATATCTTTTGTTTTTATCATTTCATCTTTTTCGGTACAGGCTTTGCACATTTCTATGCAATTCCTGCACTTGTTTTCATTTTTATCAACAGTTTCAGCATTTGATAAATCAGAAGATTCATTTACCTCAGTTTCTTTCAGCACCGATGATTCTTCTGTTTCAACTTTCTGGACTTCTTCTTTCTTCTCTTCTTCTTCCATCTTCTGTTCTTCTTCAACATCATTCTTTGCCAGAATCTTCATCTCTTCTACCAGCCTTTTCAACTCTTCTTCTTTCCCTTCTTCATTTCTACCACCTTTGGCAGACTTGCTTCAAAAATTTCTTTTATTTTGTTCAACAGATCAGCCTCATAACCTTTTTCAGATAACCTTCTTGTATTATAAGTGTCCTGATCTGGAAAAAGATTTGTTACTGCATCAAAATCCACCTTATCCGGATCAACCTCTGGATTACCCTGTGGATCCATGTAACATTCCAGTTCAGCATTCCATCTATTGGCTCTCCGAGCTTCTTTGAATGGTTCTTTCAGCTTTCTAATCTCATATCTCGCTCTGTCCCTTCTCCACCAATTTTCATAAGCAGCATCGGCTACAAATGCGGATCCAACATAATCTTTTTCATGAAGAATTCCTTCATCGTCTTGAATAACCGCCATCGCCCATGATCTTTCCTTTGACGACCCTTCATCGATCTATTTCTGACTCACATTTGATGATCCACTGTTGCGATGATAAATTGCTTTCTTATAATAATCATCTCTGAATGGATTCGTGGGTTCGTCAGTTTCCCTGTTTGTACACTCTCTTTTGAAGTGTCCTTTCTGTTTGCATCTGAAACAGGTAACTTTTGGCTTATCAAACCCCAATTTCGAATCAGCAGATCCCAAAGATGATCTTCCAGTGATCTCCATGAAGCGTTGTGCTCTTCTCATTGTGCTAGCCATGCACCACTTAATATCCATTAACTCCATCTCCTCTGGATCGATCTGATCATAATCTTCCTTTGTGATTTTCGGGTTTCCAACTTTTCCCGCGATCAGACTTTCGTATGATTCCAGGACAGATGCTAAGAACACCATTTGTTGCTTGGCAGCTTCTGCATTCAGACTTTGAGAGTTTTTCAGATCTATAGCGATATTGCAATTGACTATGTTTGGATTTGATGAATTTGAACCAATTGAATGATAACCCGAATCTCTTGAAGAACTTTGCTGAGGTGAATCCTTTGAGCTTCCAGCACTAAATCCCGTTTTTGATTTTTGATCAAACATGTTTCCTCTGTAGTATAAGTTGACATTTTGTTTATACAGTTGGCTTCCTATTTTGTTTTGTTTCCTGATTTCTAGATCATGCCCCTCAAGTTTCTCAATCAGCCAGTCTAGAGTCACCTTGCTCATATCATTGCTGTTTTTGAGAATCATGATATAGTATAACCAGTCGTCTTCATTTGGAACAACTTCTATCAACTTATCAATGATCTCTTCATTATCTTTTGACACACCAACTCTCTCCAATTCAGATTTAAGATGACAGAATCTTTCAATCATATGTGGAACAGTTTCACCTTTTATACAAGCAAACAAATCAAATTCCTTTTTTAATAACGAACGATTGTTTTTAATAATCAGCTCACCACCAGTACATTTTCTTTCGAAAGCTTCCCATAAACCCTTTGATGTTCTCTCATGTTCAAGTAGTGAAATTATATCTTCTCTCACTGACTGTTTTAACAATGTAATCATTCGGTATTCAGCTACAACATTTTTTAAATCTTTTTCTGTGAACTCCTCTTCGGTTAATAACTCTCCTCCTTCTTTTGTTGGTTCTTTATATCCTTGTTTTAGTTTTAACCAACTTTCAGTTGCAAAAGCTTTTACCCAACCCTCAAACCGATTTTTCCACCAGTATAATCTTCAACATTCATTAATTTCGGTGGTTTCTGTTGATTTCCATACATATTGTCGTATTTCAAATTATCTGAAATCTCTTTTGAATAATCTCTTGTTTCAGATCTTCTTTCGGATGATTCTGAGGTAAAAGCATTGTAAAACGTGTTGTAAAATTCTTCACCACCGCTTGAAATCTTCAAACAAATTTTTGATATTCGCACTTTATGGATTACCTGCAAACGAAAAACAAATAAACGATCAGTTTAAAACGAAGTGAATATGTGAAAGTATGTGACGTGGAATTGATCTAGGACTCGTGTCGAAGATTTTCGGACTCGTTCAATGTAGTTCGGGTGAGTTATCCGACCGGATAGCACGGTTGTCCGTTCGGGTGAGTTGTCCGACCGGATTACTTTCTCGTTTGATGGCACAAAAAGACAAAAATGTTGTCCGATCGGGTGAGTTGTCCGACCGGATTACTTGGTCGATCGGGTAGCTTCTCAATGTATGGCACTAAACGACAAATATGTTGTCCGATCGGGTGAGTTGTCCGACCGGATTACTTGGTGACTTCTTTTATCAATGCAAATTGACAAACTGCAAACTGACAATTACTATTAATTGATCCAAGTGAAAATTTAATATTCTCAATTAACGAGGCCGACAAACAAATTTGAATTCTAAATGCTCATTTGACCAATTCACTTTTATTTGAGTATATCAAAGCAATGACAGACAACTACTTCATGTAGTCAATACTCACATGCAATCTATCAACATCTCTTTTTCACGTGTGAATCTGATTTTAACAATTAAAGTGACCGACAATTTCAAATTCACATACAAACTGATCATATGCAAGTAATTAAAGATTTCACATGAGAATACTGACACATGAATTGATTAAACGAATCTTGGGCCGAGATGTATATGTATCAAAATATGATTGGGCCTTTAATAGAATTTCAAATAGACTGACAAGGTCACGTGAATTGTAATCAATTAACTATCACATGAATACCTGATAAAGTTGACTGAACAAAAGTAACAATGTTGACTAAGTGAGCTTTAATGGGAGAGGTGTTGCTGTCCGAGCGGGTAACTTGTCCGATCGGATAGGTAGTCAACAAGGTCAACAACTTTAAATGAATTGCAAAGAGATATGCTATCCGACCGGGTGGTAAGTCAACAGGTCAAACAATTTAAATGAAATTGCAATGTATGAATTTGAGTCGGATAGGTCATCCGGTCGGATTAGCCATCCGACCGGTGAACATCAAGAACACCAACAACAAACATTTTGAAATTATTCGAACCACAAATTTCTAAATTTCTCTTAAACGGCTTCGAATTAAGTTCTGAAAATTTATAGGCTTGTAGATTAAGTATTTTCGCACATAATATCCGAAAAGCAGCAATTTTCGACCGTAAAAACCTGTTTAATTTTGTTTTTTAGTAATAAACGTGACGAAATGAAAAAGATGAAGAAATAGATCGAATCTGATGCAATTTGGATCTGAATTTGATGAAATCCTGTGCGAAATCGTGTGATTGATCCATGCAATCGAGCTCCTGCTCTGATACCACTTGTTAGGACCGGTTTTGACTCCGAAACGATTGCGAACCGAACCGAACGTGTGACGTGTGGAATCCGTACACGAACGTGACCGAACACAAAATCGTACAATTTAACGTGATTCCATTGAATAATCTGACGAGTACAAGCACCGTGAATCACCTTTCTCTCTCTAGCTTCTCTCTCTAGATCTAGATCTCTAAGATCACCAAATGAGCTCCAAACTAGCAAAAGTTCTAAAACTAAACCCTAAGGCATCTATTTATAGGCACAAGGTTATAAGGATTTCTCCTTATTTACAAGATTGCCACCTTGCCCTTTCCTCTAAATATTACATCTTAAACTCTATATTTCTTCGGTGTCTCGCTACGGTTCTGATTGACGGAGGCGATAGACATACTGCACTAACAAGTTAATTACATAGTTAGTCCATGTGGTTTGCACGAAGTAAATTCTCTCTAGGTTTTTCAGGACATTCTGATTCGTCTATTGTAAAATGGCTACCACACCCATTGAAATTCCATACAAAGCTCCTCACAACTATCTGGGTCTCCTCACAAAACCCGGTACCATTGATATCTACGATTCCATCATTGACACTATGTCATCGTCAAAGTACAAAACTTTGTTGACAACAGATGATCCGATTTACCTGAAAACCCAGAGAGAATTTTGGAAAAATGTTACTCTTGAAAAACAAGGTGAAAACGTCATAGCCATTAATTCCTCTCTAATGGGTAAAACAGTCAAAATCACACCAAAATCCATTTCTGAAGTTTTTGAACTCGGTGATCAACAAGGTACAAATTCTTTTCCCAAAAACGAGTTAAAAACTGATTTCCTTGAAAGGGGGTATGCAGATTTAATGAAAAAGGATACCTTACAAAAATGTAGCTTTCCACCTGCAACAAGATTTTTGTTCCATACCCTTTTGATGTGTGTTTCTAATAAAACAACTGCTTTTAATGAGATACCATTAAAATTTCAATACCCGGGATATGCTATTTTACAAAATGAAAACTTTAATTACTCCCAGGAGATCTTTAATGATCTAGTTAAAAATGTTGATAAAAAACCATTCTTACCATTTCCAAGATTTCTAAGTTACTACTTTCAAAAGAAATTTGGTAAGATGATGCTCATGTAATAAAACAAGGTGACTCTTTTCAAATAATCAGCTTAACGGCTGAAACTTTTACAAGACTCTCAACACCTTGCAAAACAAAAGCAGAGGTCCCTGAGCAGAATTTAGCAGCTACCACTGCTCCTCAGGTATCTACTGCTGAGCCCACTGCTCTAGGTGATCACAGCAGCAAAGCAACTGTTGTGAAACCCACACCTAAAATCACCAAAAAGCCTAGACAAAAGAAAATTCAAAAACCCCCCAAACCTACACAAAAGGCAACTCTGGAAGATGAGATCCCAAAGCAACTGCCAGTGACAACACAAAAGTCACAAGAAACCACTGCTGCTACTTCCTTATAGCAGATGGTAGAAAGATCTCAACCCATGCCTGAAACTCCTCCTGCTTCTTCTAAAAAAGAACAGGTTGTAAGCATAGGGACACCACAATATGATGCTCTGGAATCACTTGCTTCTGTCATCCACAACCCACTGCTCGGGGCAAATTCGCTTTCTACACCCAACCTCACTTCCACAATTCCCCCACAAACAAAAATATTGTTGGATGCTCTTGATTTGAACCAGGCACAAACCAGTCCTTCTCACTCACCTGTCAATGAGAACATACCTCAACAAGTAACTGGGTCTGATACTCTGATGTAATATTCATTGCTAACCCACCAACAACACTTGAGGAGGTTACACCCCCTGAGTTACATGTAACTCTTGGTGGTAGTTCAAGTGAAGCAACCACTACAAGTGCTGAACCCACTGGTTTGCATTTAGACAATGGTTACATCCATAAGACTTCCTTGAAGGCAATTTCTTCTCTGGGAACTCTTGTGTATCCAGTTTTTACTGGTTCACTAAAAAGTGTTTCTCTTTTTGAAGGAAGAAGTCCCCAGTTCCAAGACAAAGGGGCATCAGTGGATGATTTCTGGAGTACACTCCCTGAATCAACCACTGTTACAACCCTTGTTAGTGGGAAATAAGATGATCCCATTAAGTTGGGTGATGGTTTAATGTACCGAGAATTGACGGATCGAGTTGAAAAACTGGATACATCTGTTGCAGAAATCAAAGACATGCTGCAACAGTTGTTGAAAGTTCAAAAGGTACCACCCACTGCTGCAACAACTCCAATAGCTGCTCCACCATCTGCTGCTACTTCAAATGAGCTATGGAGTTTGTTTCAACCACTGCTCCAACAACAAAGAGAATTAGCTGATCAGCAGCATGAGATTCAAATCCAAAAGTTCAGAAATCTTATGGAGTCAAGGTTTAAAGATACCCAAGCTGATATCAAGGCTATAAAGGCCCACATACTGAACACCACTGGCACTGCTCCTCCCACTGTTATCTTTGTGGATAACCCACCACCAGATAATGCCAAAAAGGGGGAGAAAATGAAGCAGTGGAAGAAGAAGGGATATAAAAATGGCCTGTATGTTGAGCCACAAAAAGACAGTATGCTCAAAGACATCCCTTTGCCAGATGGGTCTAAAAAGATTGATGTTACCACTAATGCCATTGCTGATGCAATAGCAGAGGTGAAAAAGGGATAGAAAGGCTAAGGATAAATCCAGGTGGGAACAGGAGAAAAGAGCATTTATGGAGCTAAATGAGCAGGGTGTTTCTGAGCCAAAGGATGATAAAAATCATGAGCCAAAAAGAAAGAATCTCACTAGAAAAGTGAGGGAACCCAAACACAAACCATCCAGACCCACAAAGCAAACTCCTAAACCTACCAAAAATCTCACACATCAATCTTCCACCCAAACAGCTCTTGTAACACCTGTTGTATCAAAAACTGTTGGTACTTCAGTGGTTTCAGCAGTTGTTAAACCAAAAACCATCACTTCAACCACAACAACTGCTCCCATTTCAACCACTGCCCCACCAAATATTCCATCACCACCAAAACTACCATCACCACCATCTCCTCCTGCCAAAAAGCAGAAGGCAGCTGATGACACATCATCAGTTGTAATGGCAACAGTGGTTGAAACACCAGTTGTTTCAACAATTGTTAGTCAGCAACCTCCCACTCCAATCATTTCCACTACAATAACCACCACTCAAATCACCACCACTGAACCACCCAAAACATCATCAGCCTCTCCTCAACCTAAAAGGAGAAGGTTAATTCTAAAAGATGATGATTTTTCACCACCACCAACATCTTCACAACCTTTATCACTTGTTACCATACCTAACCCTGTTCCTCTATCTTCAGCCCAAGTTCAAAAGCCAATCACTGACATTACTCCTGCAGGTGTCCAATATCATCTAGAGCTTATGGCTGTCAGAGAAGAAATCAAATCTTTCTACTTTGAGGATGACCCTGCTAAAAGGAGTTTACCATCTGTTGAAGGATATCCCAGGCCTAACAACATTGAAGAATACTTGAAAGTTAAGGCTCAACAGGCAGAGGATATCTCCAAGAAAAATTCACAAGGAAAGTCTGACAAAGAAATTCAAAGGCATTATCAATTTCTGCTCACACAAGTCAGATATTTGGAGTAGTTTGCAAAGAATGTTTGTCAGCAAATATCAGAAAGAGCAGATGAATCCCTGAGAAAAGACTACATTGAAAATATCATGGCTTATAAGAAATATAAGGGAGAAAAACACATGTACAAAGAATGGACTATTCCTGAGCTTGAAATTGAAGCAGCCAGGATTCAAGAAATGATTAAAAATAAGGTTAAACATACTCCTCCTGATTGGGCAAAATATAAGAAGAATGTACCTTATAAGGCATTGGAGCTGTGGATAATGAAAGAGGAATTGATCACTGCTGACTTTGGGTCAAAGAACCAAGTGATGAGGTGGAAAGAAGACAAAGTCAGGGCAACGTACAAAAAGTTGGAGGAATTAAGAAAGAAAAATCCAAAAATTCCTCAAAAACCTGACTATCCTGAAGCAGAGGTTTCAACAAGACCACCAAAGCTGCAAATCAGGAGAGCCACTGCTCCACCTGGTGCAATTCTTTATCAAAGAAGAAGGCAAAAAACAGATGGATGCAGAAACAACACATGAAATAGCTGCTGGTAATGAAGTTATAAAAATAGTTTACAAACAGATGATGGCTGATATTCCTGAACTTGCTCAAGCTCAAAGCACTGCTCAGTCAGTCATCACAAGGCCAACATCTCCAAATTCCTCATCTAATAAAAATCTCCCAAGAAACCCACCAGACTCAAAAGTACTAAAGTGGAAAACTAACAAACAGACCCATGTACTGACTGTGATCAAGTCTAGTGGAGAGGTGAAGAAAATATCAAGGGAACAAGCACTTGGCCTGAGTGTTGAAGATCTGCAGGATCTCCTTGATCTTCCACTTTGCAGGGATGAAGATGATACAGATGCCTTAGACATTCAGTTACAACTCAAAGGGCAAATTAGGGAAATGTTGATGAGGCAATAAAGTTTCACAATAATGAAGGGTTTTGGCATTATCTGTTCCAGGGGGAGATTGTTGGGATTGAACCCTATCAGAGGAACAGATAATTAAAGCCAAAACTGGATCAGAGCAGTGGATCCAAAATAAGCAGTGTATGTATACAAGTCTCTCCCTTTGAAAGTGGTTTCAACATCTGATGACCTCCATCCACTGATCCTTACAACTGCTGATCAAGTCAAAGACTGATGAAGACTAAAGCTCTGTTGATCAATCTACTGCTATGGATCAAGCACTGCTGAATATATCAAGTACTGCTGGAGTCACAACAGTGGAAGGATAAAGCAGTAGTTTAGCTTGTTTTATGTAATGTATTGTAATCAGTAGTTAGCATAGCAGTGTTTGTATAGATCAGTTGTTTAGAGTTTGTTAGGAGGTCAGATGTCACTTTCATGGTGACGTCAGCCAAGATGCTTCAGTGGTTTGGACGTGCCTATAAATAGAACAGTACCCTGTACTGTTCTATTAGCTCTTCACCACTTTTCTTCCTGTACGAACAATCACTGTGTGCTCAGGCTGAAGGGGAGTTTGTTACATGCATGCATTGTAATCGTAGTTGAAATAAATTCAATCATTCGGTTCTTTGTGAAAAGGTGTGTTCAAAGCATTTCTCCTGTTTGATTGTGTGCAAAGTTTATTTCCATCTTAATTCCGCTGCATTACTTGTTCATCTTTCATCTTAAAACAAACATAAAACACAATCAATCCAAACTCAGATCCTAACAATTATAAACTAATGTTTTAGGGTTTTTGATCAGAACGAGGATACGAGTCGATTGTGTAAAACTTAACTCGAAACGGTGCTCCAAACGATGCTTCAATTCGGGTGTTTAAACTTCCAATTAAAAAAATCAAGCCGTTTGGAGCATCGTTTCGAAGTAACTTTTATATCAATCGACTCATATCCTTGTTCTGATAAAAAAATACTAAAACATCAGTTTGTAATTCGAAAAAAAAACTTAACAACTTCGTTAAGTTTTTTTAACTAAGGACCAGTTGAGAGACAATATTTAAAAGGTGAGACTGCGAGTAAAAATAAACAAAAATAAAACTGCCAATAACCAAAATGATATTATTAGAATCAAATTTTCGTAGTTTTTATTATCAATGATTCATACATATTATATATGTCATTGGGTGTTGTTATCTTTCTGCCTGGTTCTTTGTCTTTATTACATGGGTCAATTTGTCAACTTTGACTTAGATTTATATCCATCCTTTTCTGATGTTTCTTCACCTTTTCATAATCTTGTCTATATCCTACCTTCAACTTTGAATTCATCTTCCATTCACCATTAATCTGATTAAACTTTTCTTAAAATCCTCTGTTCTTCCTGTATCTTGTGTAAATTTGACACTCTAAACCATTCAAAACCAGAGTTCAACAAAGAAGATGAAGTGTTTTTATTACTGCAAAGATAAAAACAGACTCAGAGCCCAAAAATCAGCACCAATACCGAAAGATGAAACCAGTTTGAGCATATCAAATGATGTTTCAACCAAAAACAGAGTTGTTAAATCCTCAGGATCGGCTAACTCGCCACGTGGAATCGTCAAATTGTACGAGGAAAAGGGTGGGAAGTTGAGGGTGTTTACGTATGCAGAGCTTCGACAGGCGACGAATGATTTCACGAGGCTGAGGAAGATCGGGGAAGGCGGGTTTGGATGTGTTTATAATGGTGTTCTTATTGCTGTTGCTGTTAAGAAACTAAATAGAGATGGTTTTCAGGTATGAGTGTTAAGTTATTAACTTTAGAGAGTTCTAGTCGAGCTCGGCTCGTTCGTAACCAAGGGTGAGCATGGGTTAGTTCGGTTAAATTTCGGTTTTTAGATTTTCATAGGTAGTTTTAGTTATTAAAATATGAATGATTCGGTTATATTTTGTCAAATAATTTTTTTAACCACGTGTCAAATGAAATATTAACTAGGGATGAGCAAATACCGATCCCGTTCCGATCCAGTCCCGATACCGATAATCATAAGTGGTGAATAATTCATAAGTGGCCTTTCCCTTTTCCGAGTTTTACCTCTGAGTATTTTTGACCACCAAATTGCATTTTTCACTTAAAACCCATCTAAAGCACATCCAATTATATTGTATACTATCTTAAATAAAATAAAATCTATAGCCCTGCAATTTGCTTAGTGGTTGGCTTTGCTACCCTTTCACTTTGCAAATTGCCATTTATAGCCCCTATTTCATTTTACAAGTATTAAAAATGAACCCATTCAATTTTTAATGTTTCAATTTAGCCCTATACCATAAATAATATATGTTTTTAACCTATTAAAAAAAGTTTCAATAACTTTCGTTCGATAATTTATTTTTTCAATAACGTTGTGAAATATCATTTTAACCACCTCAAGTTTCTAATGTTTTGAGTTTACCCATTTCATTCCTTTACTTTAAAAGTATTCTTTTTATGTGCGTATTTTTATATACGTGTGGATATAAATTCAAGTTGTTACCTTTTTTAGTTTTTAGAAATGAGTCAGATCAAGTACAATACGTTTACATACTTATTCTATGTACGTTTTCAGTTGTTCCACATTGTCACGTAAATTTTGCTCCAAACCAATTGGGGTCAAATATAATACGTTTCATTCGACGGTATAAATTAAATTTACTTTACGTTTCGACCACGTAACAACGCGCGGCAAGCAAAAGTAATATTATATCATATATTACACTAGGGATGAGCATTTGATACTGGATACCAGTACCGTACTGAATTTTTTCGGTACCGGTACCTTTACCCACTTTTTTGCATTTTCGGTATCGGCACCGGTTTGGTATGGTATTGGTAAAATACCGAATTTTACTTTCAAATACTGGTACCGTACCGGTACCGATACCGTACCGGTACCGATACCGTACCGTACCAAATATTTCGGTACCGGTACCGGGTCGGTACCGGTACCACGCTCATCCCTATATTATACCCCATAACTTTGGTCCTTTCTCTTTGCAAAACACTCATGTATATCCAATGCGTTTTATTTTGTCATTTTGTTGTTTTTTCCTTTTTATAAGCTCTATTTAATCTCTATTGACTACACATGTTAGTTTTTCCTTTTACTTTATGATTTGATCCAACCATAAATCAAATACGTAGAAACACACAGTTTCATATGATTAACACATCACATAACGATTGAACTAATTCATTCAATGTTTGCAACGGTCCCGCGGTGCGTCGCACGCGGGTCATATTACTAGTTTTAACTTATAGATAAAATGTTATCAATTGTTATAGTTTATATCAAAGAATAAGCGTTAACTAATATAATATTTGTTGGAAATATTGAAGGTAAACATACAAGTTGGTATGTTTCCTTCATCCCACAACGGTGGAGGGAGTGAACTTTGAGTGGTTTATAAGTGATTATTCCTTATGGGCCTCCATAGTGTTAAATGGGTTGAGAAGTGGATGAAGCCCACACGCGCACCGAGCCGAGCCGCGAGCTCGCGAATGGTCGCGTTTGAGGCGCGAATGGGCGCGTTTGAGGCGCACTTTGCACTTCGCGAGGAGCTTTTATTTTTAGCTAAGGTCCGGTCAGGTGGGTCAGATCTGTGGATTGAATGAGATATGGATATAGAGATGAATTCGAAACAGTGGGGGTTATCCCATTATCTCTAGCATTCGAATTCGTATGGGATATATATCCAGCAACCGATTTCGTATCTATCTCTTATACGAAAGCAAAATAATGGTTGACTATTTGACCATGATGTGGCTATTCTCTTTGGCCAGAGAATTGGGATTTTAGGCGGTAAAATGTTTTCTCTCCTTTCTCATTCAGTTTCACGAGCGGCAAATGGATTTTAGGCATTCTCCGTCATTCAATATGAAACCGCTCATATGCTATTCATATGGAAACTGCAATCAATCATCAATCAGTTGAAAATCTTCTCCAAAACCTTTAATACCTTTCCATTATTATCGCGTATGTACAATTTATGTTCAATCGGAGATTCAAACGCTAAATCGCTTCATCGGTCTTTGAATCCGAATCATCAATTAGTGTTTTCTTGCAATTGCTTCTTATGTTATGGATTATGTTGATATATGTTCGGATTGGAGCTCTGATTGTGTGTTTTTATTTGTTATAAGAAAGCCCTAATTTCCTTTGTCTTAATTTGTATGTTGTTGCTGATTAACATTTTGATTTTTTTTGTTTGCAGAGATCATGTGCTTTTTTGAATCTATCTATCTCTGAACGATTGAGGGAGAAAGTTGTTGAATAGGTTATACCTTTTTGAATCTCAAATAGATTATTATTTTTCTTATGGATTATTCTGTTGTGGAACCTAATTTAATGTATTTGATTGCCCCAAATCCCAGTCGCATGCACCAACTACCAGGTATGTTCTTCTCGATCCTCTCAAATTGTGATTGATGATGTTTGTCCGTGTTTTTCTTCTAAAGTAACTGACCATGTTTGAGATTTTGCGTGATTTTGATTTATGTAAGTTCATCATTTAGGATATCAAATAAATCGAGTTACCTAAATCATTTGTTTTTTCAGAATTCCTTTCTATGCTAAGTTTTTCTAAAAGCCCCAAATCTGATTAATTTTCTAAGAGTCCTAAATTTTGTGATCATAAGGATTCAATTTACTTCAGATCTACTCATTTGCATACACTATCTCCAATGACATTACTTATTAAAAATTTGATCATGATTGTCAAAATCTGAAATAAGTAGTGAAGCCATCAAAGATATTTGGGATTTCACTTAGAAAGGTATATCATCTTTTAAAATTTCAGTATAAAGTTCTTTAAAGAATGGAATCATGTTTAATCAGTATTGACTTCCTCTATCCAGGTTCAAACACCATAGGACATCACAGGGTTGGAGTATTTGCTGCAATGATGGATGTGTTAAACCGAAATGCTTCCCAAACAAGTACATCATATTTTTTTAATTAGATTGTGTTAGGATGGTTGCAACACATCTCATATACATAGAGAAAGATCACCCATTTTAGGCATTTTTGTTAGTCTGCAACTACTTATTGAGTCAAATGAAGAAAATGGTTTTGGTGGGTATTATAATTTTATAATCTTTCATATAGTTTTAAGGAGTTAATATTTTTTTTCTTTTTGCAAATGAGAGTAATATACTAAACGGGACATTCTTTTTTTGCAAATGGAGTTAATTTTTATAATCTTTCATATTTTTTTCTTTTTCTTTCTCGATTGTGCACTTTTGTATAGTACTACCTCAAGTATATACCAAATGGGTCATTCTTTTTGTTGCATACTTGTGCTCATAATCCAACTAGAGTTGATACTATAACTGAAAAATGGTTAACGGGTCAAAACGAGTTGGGTTGGTTGTGCCAACCCTTAAACACACATTCTAATACATTTTTTTTTAATTTGTAATGTGCTAAGGACAATCCTTATGCCAGAAATTTAGAAGACCTGCGTGATGCAGGTTAATAGCTTCTTGTGACGCTGATAGTGAGTTTTCTTAAATAAAGTGAAGTTTTCATTTGCGGGTACGTATATATCATTCTCTTTTGGTGAAACTATTGTTTGCGGAAGGGAAGGGCTGGCCATAGTTAGACTTCGGATTTCACCAAGAATTTTTTTTTCTCCTCCCTCTCAAGCATCATCATCATCTGTGTTTGGTGTTTTCCTGTGAGTTGCAATCATCAACACCTCAACGGGTCATCTTCATCTGTGTGTTTGAGGAATCAGGTATAATTTTGTAATAAGTTGTATTCATATATTAGAAACGTAGTCATTAAAATTTGTTGTCTATAGGAACTCAAATAATAGAGAACACCTAATGCTTTTTTAAATAAGAACTATGTATGGTATTCATTATTTTTATGGACCAAGGGATTATTTACTGATACTATTCATATATTGGTATGTCGAAGTGACTCGAGGTGTGGTATTCTTTTAAAACCGTTGAAATATAATATTATTATTTATTTATAGTTCTTAAGTTTTTATTTTGTATTTGCAGGTGTATGGACTCATCATTAGTACGAAAAGGCTTTGTTCGAGGTTCTATGACGGTTGTTATCAACAGAAATATGTAAACAATATGTTGGAAGTTGTTGTTGATGGTATCTGGAAAGTATGCTCTGTAGCTTGTGGACTAATCCAGTTTCCTGCCTTTAACGGTAATTTTCGAAATCAAAAGTTGTTGCCTATATGTCTGAGTTGTAATCAACTTTACAACTTGAAAATTTGACAAAAAAAAGTGTTTGCGGGTTGGGCTAAGGCTTTTTGCCAATGGTTTGATTGTGTTATCCCTTAAGAGTAATCATTTCGACCTGTTAATTAGCATAAATGACGTGTATGCAAATTTTTATTGTTTTGGATTATTTTGATGAGATTTCTTTATCTTTTTGTTGATTTGTTGAGTATTTTGGTACCATTTTGGGTTGTTTCTATTGTTCGAGCTTGCTTTTTTGTTTTCTTGAAATGTGAGTAGTTATTGATTTAATTCGATCAGTGTAAATTGACATTATATTAACTGCAGTTGGAGGCAGGAACGGCAGCGGAAGCTGGTCACATTATATCAACTACAGCTGGAGGCAGGAACGGAGAATGAAAAAAGGTATATCATTGATCTTAATGTTGCAATTTGATTTTGTACATAAGGGAAAATCCTATCGGTAAATTAGGATCTTGTGTTTATTTGGTGAAAGTGTGTAGCGGTTGGAATAATTTTTAGTGTTGTAGAGGTGCGAACAGATGGTTTATTATCAGGTTTTGTTTTGTTTTGTTTTGTTTTGTTTGTGAGTTGGTTTTCCAAATTGTTCTTAAGGCATGAAATATAGGTATACAGTGGCTTTTAGGTGTGTGGTGATGGTATGTATATATGGTAGCGTGACTTCAAGTGATTAGAGTTGTGAATGAATTTTCTTTTTGTTTCCATTTGATGATGTCATCGGTGATGGAAATTTCTTTTTCTTTTGTTTGGTTTACTTTAATTTCTTTTTATAACGTAAGAATTAACATTTTATAATAATAAAAGAGTAAACTGCCATTTTGGCCCCTGTGGTTTGGGCACTTTTGCCATTTTAGTCCAAATCTCAAACTTTTTAAATCTGGGTCCCTGTGGTTTCACTTTTATTGCCATTTTAGTCCAAAATTAAGAGTAAACTGCCATTTTGGTCCATGTGGTTTCACTTTTATTGTCATTTTAGTCCAAATCTCAAACTTTTTGGAACAGTCAAAAAAGGGGGATTTTGAATTTTGGACTAAAATGACAATAAAGATGAAACCACAGGGACCCAGATTTAAAAAGTTTAAGATTTGGACTAAAATGGCAAAAATGCCCAAACCACAGGGACCAAAATGGCAGTTTACTCATAATAAAATTATCTTATAATATGAGTAAATAGAGTAATTGGTTTTGAAATATATGCGCATTGTTGGTAGAAAATCGACAAAGTTTACACAAGAAAAGAATAGATAAATACCTTGGAATACAACTCTTAGAGGACATAATGCACTTTTATACGTTGTGATTAATGATTAATGCATTATATATATTATGTATGAGTACGGTATCGGTACCGAAATTCGCCAAATATGGATACCGGTAAAGATACTTTGTAAAGTTGTTACGGTCCAGTTGAAGGTACGGTTGTTGATGATGTAAAGTTGACTTAAAATTGAATTTGATTTTGATTTTGTGTTATGTTGGTTAGTTAAATTAATTGAATTTTTTGTGTGTGTGTATAGGCGGAACCAGATACGGATGAGGTATTTGCTCAAATTACTCTGATACCTGTATCTGATGTGAGTATCATGGGCTTGATGGTGTCAGCTGATCGTTTTTTCTGGTGTTTTTAATGTTGATAGTTTTAACATGATAACATCGTTTTTGTTGTGACAGCAAGATGTAACTGCTTCTAAGGACTCTGCATCACCGTCAGAACCACAGTTTCGAGTGCATTCTTTTTGCAAGACGTTGACTGCTTCAGATACTAGCACACATGGTGGATTTTCGGTTTTGAGAAGACATGCTGATGAGTGCCTTCCTCCATTGGTTAGTAGCTTACTTGAGAGGATTGCCTCCCTTTCCTGAGTTAGTTTAAGTTTTAAAGTGTGAGCATGGGTTTGATCGGCTCGGTTATGGGCTAAATTGAACCTAAAGCTGATTAACCGATGATTCAGTTACATTTTTTATGTCGATAGTTTCAGTTATAAATGGCTTGGTTAATTCGATTCACCATCGGTTACAGTCGTCGACGCTAATATCTATACTAGCCATGATTTTTTTTCAATAGGGACCATGAAGGACCACATTTACCTTCACTTGAATCATATAAATTTACTAAAGAATCTTTATTCTCCCATGATTTCTGTTTCAAACCTGGTGGGTTTCTTGATGGTTTGCTTGGGCCGCTTATGCATGGAAAAGTTTGGCTGTTGAGGGAATGATGGGTTGGGTTCCACAAGTTGATTTGTATCAATTCAATATGCGTTTCATGTTATCATCATAACCATAACTTTTTTTTATATATATATTTGTTTCATGGACATAGACTGGAGCAAACTCACTGCTGCTGACAGGAGTAGCCGCCTTCGTAACTCGTATTAAACAATCATGGGCGGAAGTGTTGGTCATGGTGATTTTGTACGGTCCAGTTGTAAAGTTGTTACGATCCAGTTGAAGGTACGGTTGTTGATGATGTAAAGTTGACTTAAAATTGACTTTGATTTTGTGTTATGTTGGTTAGTTAAATTAATTGAATTTTTTGTTTGTGTGTATAGGCAGAACCAGATACGGATGAGGTTTTTGCCCAGACCAAAGTGCCAGCCAACAAACCATTTTCATTCATTTTATTTTATTTGTTATGAAATATATATATTATGCTAATCATGATTGCAAAACAAAGGTGTATGAGTACTTTTTGCAGCATTTTGTAACTACTTGAAAGCAATCACATCTGATCTGGATGCAATATACAGCAAGAGCTTGAATGTGGACATTTTTTATTAGGTAAGAGTTAACTACTTTTATATAAAAGTGGGAAAAGCGGGTTTGTGATTTAAATCCATTTTTTTATAGATTTAATACAACATTTCTTTCATTTCAAAAAATTATTTATAGACGTATACATGATAATTAATATGAAATGTAATCGTTCATTAATTTTTATAAGATATTATTTATCTTAATATTCGAACAAACCTGTAATAAAGTATTTACGTATTAAAGTATAAATTTTTTGTTGTTTAGCCACCCGTGTATTACACGGGGACTTAGACTAGTGGGATATATATTCAGTAATTCGAATTGGTTATGGATGGTTATCCCACTCCCCGTTTTTCTCATTATCTGGTAGGGTCACAACCTATAAATAAAAGCCTCTTGTTACTCATTCCATACTACAATTTTTCGCAGCCTCCTCCTTGTGTGATCCAGTTTCCTCTCTAGCTTCTGCGTTTTCTAGTTTCCATTGCTGTTGGAATACCAGATCAGTTCTGCATTAAATCCTGGGAGTTTACGCCGCAGCTCACAGCAATACGAGCGCGTAAAATCCTTTAAGGACAGGAATCATCCATGCAGTTCGAAGATTGTTCTTTCTCAATAGCCAGGTTGGTTTTATTTTTTGCATGTTCTTTAAATTCGCCCGACAACGGGACAGTCTCCTTCTACCTTTCTTTAATCAGTTTGCTCAAGTTGGAACAAACTGGTTTGGCTGATAACTCGGTAATTAATAAAGTTATATTAATTTATTGTTGATTAATTTAATTTTCAACAATCTTAAAGGATTTTATTTTTTGTGTTTAATCAATAGAACTAATGGACTCTGAACTACCAACAGCCAATCTGAGATTCATGAATCAAGAGTTTGTCAAGTTGGACAGATTCGATGGTCAGAACTATACCCGCTGGGCGGACAAGGTTAAGTTCATGCTAGTTGTTCTAAAACTCTACTATATCCTTGATCCTGACTTGCCTGCAATCCCTGATGACCCCTCCTCTTGAGGCAGGAGAGCTCCCAAATCAAGATTTGGCAAAGCAAAGACTTGTCTGTAAGGAAGCAGAAGATCTTTGCCTGGGCCACATCAAAAATTCTCTTTCGGATTGTCTCTATGACTTGTACGCACCGGTAAAAAGTGCTAGAGAATTGTGGAAAACTTTGGAAGATAAGTACAAGACTCATGAAGAAGGTACTAACAAATACCTTATTTCCAAGTACTTAGACTTTCAAATGGTCGATGACAAGTCAATCCTGGTGCAAGTGCATGAACTCCAAGTTCTTGTTAACAAATTGACCGCACTTTCAATTCCGCTGCCAGAAATATTCCAAGTAGGGGTCATTATTGCAAAACTGCCTCCTAATTGGAAAGATTTCTCAAAGAGAATGATGCACAAGTCTGAGGACTACTCTTTGGACGAACTGTTGAAGCACCTTCGAATTGAGGAGGAAATGCGCAACAGGGACAAAAGAGGTAAAGTCGGATCGAGTGTGAATCATGTTGTTGGAGGATCTGGTCAAAAGGGAAAAGGGGCATCATCAAAGAATAAGAAGTTTACAGCACCAAAGAAAAAAGAATTCAAGAAGTCACAACACACTAACAACCATCAACCAAAGAGGTCTGGTAAATGTCATGTTTGTGGATAAATATGGCATTATGCACGAGAGTGCTCTCAGAGGAAATCTGGATCTACGGTTGGTTCTACAAGTGTTGTTGATGTTGAGAAAGTCACCAATCTAGTGGCCAATGTGGGTCTTGGTGAAGTTAACATGCTTTCTCAATATACACGCATTGTGGCATGTAGAGGATGGTTTTTGGATTCTGGAGCCACTGTTCATGTTTGTGGGAATCGTGGCTCGTTTCTTACTTATGCTCCTGTTCCTCAAGGAACAGTGGTGGTATGTGCTGATGGACATCGTGTAGAAGTTCGTGGTAAAGGCACGGTGCGGCTAAACTATAAAGATGGTCAAGTGGTTACCCTTCAGGACGTGTTGCATGTTCCTGGTATCACCAAGGGTCTTGTTTCTGCTGATAAGTTCGATCGAAATGGTTACAAGCTGTGTCACACCCCGACCACGTAGAACAACCAGACGTGGCGGAAACGTCGGGGAGTGTTGTAACAGAATCATTGTTTCGTAACCATGGAATAAATAATTTTGTTTTATTGAATAAATGAACTCATTGTTTTATTACAATCAAATAAGTACAACTATGATCTTCCAAGTTTTAAAGTCGCTAAGGCATGAGACCATCCTAAATGTAGCATGTATCAACAATCATCTCAAGACAACACCTGAAACATGTGTAAAAATAGGTACGTCAACATAAAAATGCCTGTGAGATACATAGGTTTTGTGAATATAGGATTCATGACTTATAAGTTTAGAAAAAAAAGTTGTTTAACAAAAGTCAGTCATGATCCTTGTAAAATGTTTTGTTTTATAAATCATTCGAAAAGTGATGATAAAGTAGATGATCATAAAAGAGTAATGTAAGGTTAAATGAATAACCAAGTAAAAATGAGTTTGTATAAGATAAGTTGTTGTAAAGCAATGTCTTATGAAAAGTATGTTATTTGTATAAAATGTTATATGACTTAAATTGAAATGATTCAAATAACGCTACGATATGTAATACCATACAAACACTTATATATAGGAAGTACCAGCGGCGTATCCACCATGCTTGTATCATATTACACACGCCTCGTTACTTAAGTCACTTACTCAAACCAAACCACCAATATAGAATGTTCATGTTTAAACCAATAGTCCAATGTTATTGTATAACTCAAGTTATATGTAAACCATGTAATGTGTAAACAAAAGTTATGTATGGTAAGTAAGATGAGATTTCTTAAACCACAAGTAAAAATGTACAAAACAAAGTGTTTGAATAAATCAAAAGTTATGCTTTGTAAAATAATGTAAGGTTAAACGAATAACCTTATAGTAGCATATTAAAAGTATACTTTGGATTTGTAAATAACATATTAAAAATATGTTTTGGTTTGTTGATAAAATATATATGTTGGTTCTGTACAATACCACACATGAGAGTATATCAAAATATACTTTTGGGAGTATATCAAAATATACTTTAAAGGTGTGATTTAAGAATTCATTCAGACCTAGTGCATCAAAATACACCTTTGAGACTATAGGGATACCACAAAGGAAATCCCTATTTGGATGGAGAAACAAATTGGTTTCAGACATTCCATGACAACAGGAATGGGGTGTCTAATCCTATAGCGCTATACCATACTAACAATCGGTCTGGTGAACATAAAATAAGTACAATTCAACATTTTTATTTTATGTTCTTTGAGAAATCAGTGTTTAAACCATAGATAGTCATTTAGTTTGTCAAATGATAAGTAATAACATGTATAATCAATTATACTTTGAAATCATGAAAATAACACATAGGTACACATGCTTCACCCCAAAACAGTTTGGAAAACAGTAAAATAGGGGAACTATGTACTCACTTGAGATTGCTTAGAAGTCCTAGAATAACCACCAAGCAATGCTAGAGATCACAGAAATCAAACGGCACCTAATATAGGTAACTATGTTAATATACCGGACCTAAATCGGAGGATTTAGATAGAATGAGGGTTCGTAAACCAAACGAGTATGGAGACTCGTGTCATATGGTTTAACAAAGCCTACATACTAAATGAAACCTAACCTAATTGCTTGCGACCCATTACGACCCGTTTAGGTAGCTTATGCTACTTTAACGCGTCGTTTGCGTGAAACGCGTTCGGACCGCTTAACTAGTCCTATGACAAGTAATATATGCCTTAACATGTCTAATATTGTTGTCAAATCAGTTTAGATGTCAAAAGTTATGTTACATATGTTTAAAATGAAGTTTGGCATCAAAGGGGTATTTTGGTAATTTACCTAAGGCATATAAACTACCTATCATACAACTACTTAAACGAAGCGACCATAAGGTATAACCTCGGAAGGTTATTCCCTATATACTATGGTCACCTAATGTGTTTGGTCGGATCCTAATGATCGACCAAATGAGTCGGGTTCGAAGGTATAAGCGATTTATAAGATCGCTTACCCTTACGACCCTAGACAACGTGGTAATCAGTAGGCATAGTCACAAGGGACTATAACCATCGTGATTACGCTCACGTTGCGAAGTTCAAACGAAATTCGCATTGACCATAAACTGGTCAATGCAGAAAGTTGATGCGTGCGAAGTGTTACTTATTTTAGGTATATATTTTAAGCCCTTTTTAACACTTATTTTAGCCAAGTTTTAAATTTATAAAACACGATATTTCACTAACACTAAACACACATATGGGCAAGTGCACCCATCTTTGAGTGTAGTATAGCGTTGGTAAGATACCGAGGTCGTCCAAGGACACAAGAGCTTTTAGTACCGGTTTATCCTCAACGTCTAACCAAAATAAAAGTTTAGAAAAATGTTTTAAACTAAGAAAATTAAAAACTAACTAAAATGCTGAAAATAAAAATAAAAGAAAAAAAAACAGATAGACAAGATGAATCACTTGGTTCCGACTCGTATCTAGTATAACCTTTGATTATTTCCGCACTTTTGCACATAATTAAGAGATTATCTTAGTTATTGTAGTAGGCCCCTCTTTTGAAGGTGACGTTACCCTCACCCCAGTAGTTTGAGTCAGCAGGGATACAATCCTAAAAGGGTGGATTATTGGAAGATAATGAATTAAGTTATTAATGGAGTATTGTGGTAGGCCCCGCTTTTGGCGGTGACGTTACCCTCGGCTAAGTAGTCTGAGTCAGCAGGGATACAGTCCTAAATAGCCGGGTTATAGTATTAATAGTAGTTAACTTATGAGGGGATCAAAGAGTTTGGACCCCCGCCATCCAATACCGTGAAGTATTGAAGGAGGTCCTACTAAATTTGACCCAGGTCCATTGCAGGACCTCTAAACGCTGAACAATGGCAAGACCTTTACCAAACCGTTCCCTTAACCCCCGACCAGGTAGCCAACATACCTCCATATAGACTGTGGAGATATGAATGGTGAAAATCCTTTATTTTATATAGACAGTAAAATAATGCCAAGACACCACAGACAAACGATAAGGAAAGATCACCTTCAACATAAGTAACTAGTTATTAAAGTCATTAATACAAAACCAAATAAAAAGTGCAAAAGATTAGAAATAAAAAGTATTATACTAGACACTTTGTCTTCACCAAGTGATGTAAGAGACTTAGGCAAACATGGCCTTGATTGTCAAGAACTCTTACGATCAATCTTGGATCCCGAGACGACTCACACACTCTACGATGGACAATGGATGATGGTGGTGGATGATGGTGTTGTGATGGTGGTGGGTGGTTGATGTGTGTAAAATGCAACATATAAATTACATCAAATGAGGCATAAAACTAACCCTTTTTTAGTACTAATATTGGAAAAAGAGTGTTTTTGTCTTCCTTTTGTATTTTCAGGATTAAATGAGCTCAAAAACGCAAAAGAATCAAAAAGACAGCTAAATCCAACATAAATACAAGAAAAGGAACATTAGTGGATTGCCCGAACCCTCAACGGCACCTTCCAAAGCAAAATAGAGAAAACAGAAAGCTGAACACGCCCCGTGCTCAGCCAGCACGGGGCCGTGCCCAAGAAGCAGCAGAAAAGACAAACCTATAGAAGCTTCTATTGCCCACCACGGGCCGTGCTCAGCGGACACGGGGGCGTGCCGAAAGTACTGCAGGCGCATTAATTGTAATTGCGAATTACAATTAATGAAGAGAGAGAATGTCAGACGGGCACGGGGCCGTGCCCAGCGAACACGGGGCCGTGCCCAGGCCTCTGTTCAGCCTATAAATAGGAGTGCTTGGTTTCATTGCAACTCATCCCTTGGCACACCACCTCTCTCACACTTCATCCACCACCCACCACCATCACAACACCATCATCCACCACCATCATCCATTGTCCATCATAGAGTGTGTGAGTCGTCTCGGGATCCAAGATTGATCGTAAGAGTTCTTGACAATCAAGGCCATGTTTGCCTAAGTCTCTTACATCACTTGGTGAAGACAAAGTGTCTAGTATAATACTTTTTATTTCTAATCTTTTGCACTTTTTATTTGGTTTTGTATTAATGACTTTAATAACTAGTTACTTATGTTGAAGGTGATCTTTCCTTATCGTTTGTCCGTGGTGTCTTGGCATTATTTTACTGTCTATATAAAATAAAGGATTTTCACCATTCATATCTCCACGGTCTATATGGAGGTATGTTGGCTACCTGGTAGGGGGTTAAGGGAACGGTTTGGTAAAGGTCTTGCCATTGTTCAGCGTTTAGAGGTCCTGCAATGGACCTGGGTCAAATTTAGTAGGACCTCCTTCAATACTTCACGGTATTGGATGGCGGGGGTCCAAACTCTTTGATCCCCTCATAAGTTAACTACTATTAATACTATAACCCGGCTATTTAGGACTGTATCCCTGCTGACTCAGACTACTTAGTCGAGGGTAACGTCACCGCCAAAAGCGGGGCCTACCACAATACTGCATTAATAACTTAATTCATTATCTTCCAATAATCCACCCGTTTAGGATTGTATCCCTGCTGACTCAAACTACTGGGGTGAGGGTAACGTCACCTTCAAAAGAGGGGCCTACTACAATAACTAAGATAATCTCTTAATTATGTGCAAAAGTGCGGAAATAATCAAAGGTTATACTAGATACGAGTCGGAACCAAGTGATTCATCTTGTCTATCTGTTTTTATTTTATTTTTATTTTCAGCATTTTAGTTAGTTTTTATTTTTCTTAGTTTAAAACATTTTTCTAAACTTTTATTTTGGTTAGACGTTGAGGATAAACCGGTATTAAAAGCTCTTGTGTCCTTGGACGACCTCGGTATCTTACCAACGCTATACTACACTCAACGATGGGTGCACTTGCCCATATGTGTGTTTAGTGTTAGTGAAATATCGTGTTTTATAAATTTAAAACTTGGCTAAAATAAGTGTTAAAAAGGGCTTAAAATATACACCTAAAATATACGACACTTTCACGCACATCAAGTTTTTGGCGCCGTTGCCGGGGACACAAGGATTTTAAGAAAGTTAGGAATCAACGGCCTAATCATCTTTTATTTTTCTTATTTTTTTAGGATTTTCTTAGTTTTTCAGCTTCTGCAGAGCTCAGCACGGGCCGTGCCCGCTGAACACGCCACGTGCTCAATCATTGGAACTGGCAATCCTGTTTTACATCAGACAGTAAGCTGAACACGGGGCCGTGCTCACTCAACACGCCCCCGTGCCCAAGTTTCAGTTACTGAAAACAGAACCGTTAGATCCCGACGGTTGGTAATTTCTGACATAAACATGAGTGATAGTAATTATTTTTACTTTCGGCACTCTTATGGTACGTGGTGTCAATTATGTGGTGGCGAACATGAAGAAGTAAAATGCTACTTCCTAAATTATAGGCCCCACTACATGGACCCACGATCTTTTCACAACCTTAAGAGGGGCGAAAGTAAAAATAAGCACTATTTCTCCCTCGAATGCGCCCAGCCAGATATTCTAGGGGAAATGTTCCTTAGCGAATTATTTCAACTAGAAGAGCTAATTCTGAATTGGATAGAAGAGCTTAGGAAGGATTTTATTAATCCGCCCCAAGACGATACCCATGAAGAAATGTTGGAACCGCATTCCGACAACCTCGTTGCTCCCGAAAATACCTTCGTACCTAGCAAAGACTTGGACGATAGTCGTCCCTGTGTCGATTGTGCCGTGAAGGACTCTCCATCGACTTCGTTCGGTGCATACATAGACCTGAGCGATTCGGCATATACCTTCTTTAACAAGAGCCCGGAAAAGGGTTGGACTTGTCCACCTAGAATGAAAATAGGAATTACCCTCACCGACAACCTCTTGCGTTCTCGCCTTAGTCTAGGACAATTAAGGTATATTAGGCACTTTGGGGTTGTTCCAACCAGTCAGGAACCACCCGATACAAACAAGTTCCTTAAAAACTAGACAAACTTCATAAAACAGTCCGTAGACACGGGGCCGTGCCCAGCCAACACGCCCCCGTGTCCATCGAAAGATTCGTTTCTGATCAGTACGTCAGAATACGGACAAACTGTGTCAGAACTCCACCTACACACGGGGCCGTGTCCAGGTTGCTGTCATTTTCTATAAATGCAGCCAAGAATTCTGCACATTTGGACCAACTTGGGGCAGAGATTTGCAGGAATCTTCTCTCAAACTATCCTAGGTAAGTCTAAAAGAAGGTTCCAACAACCCATCTTGTCCCTTCCTCTTTTAGTAATTTCCTTCTTCTTCATCTTTCTCCAAGAACTACCATTGAAAGTTTGGAATTCCTCCAACTCTATGGTAGGGATAAATGAGTTTTGTTCAAAGAATCTTGGTAAAAACATGTTGTGAAACATGGTTTTAAGTTATAGTAGCCAAAAAGGGCCTACAACATTCAGAAAATAACTTAAAAATACAAGTTTACTTGTTCCAAAACTCTGCAGAAAGATGGACACGGGGCCGTGCTCAGTGAGCACGGGGCCGTGTCCGGTTACTGTTTCATTAAATAAACTATTTTTAGTTTATTTTTCGTAGGATGTCGAGTGAAAACAGCGATACATCTTCTGTGCATTCGTCAAACAACCGAAGAGGAAGAAGACCCTCCATTGAAGCTACACTTGTTCACTATGTGATAGCATTAAGGGAGGCTCTCGATGAAATGACTTCAGTAGAGGAGGTCCTTATCGACCGTATTAACGATCTTACGATGGGACTTGAAAGCAGCTTCCAAGAAATTAACCTCTTGCACCAGAGGTTAAATATTCTTGTAGCACCACCAATGGAACCAGTCCTTCCTCAGCAGGATTGGAACCTGGCTCTCGGAATCAACAACCCTACCGGGTGGGAAGACTTTCCGGCGGAACCTCCCATGGTACACCAACAAGAGATCCCGGTGGAAGTTGAAACTCCTCAAACTAATGCCAACGAGCCTTCTTTTCTCCTTCCAAGGGAGATAGAAGAATGGCTCGCCGACATTTGAGGAGAACCGCACTCGGAAGAAGGAGTTCACTAAGGCCTTGTTTAACCAAGATTTAGTATTTCTTGGAAATTTTGCTAAATTAAAATAAAGAAAAGGCTAGGACTCCATGGTTTGTTATTTCTTTTATCTAGTTTAATTTAGGAGTATGTAAGTTCTCTCTATGATAAAATGAAATGATGGTTTTAATGTTTGGATGGTTTGTAATGAATAAAACACACTCATGGTGGTAAAGGATGAAAAGGGGAACGAGAAAAATGATCCCATGCACAAGAACGAGGCAACCCGACAATTTTCTCCCTTTCAGAAGGTTCAACACGGGCCGTGCCCAACCAACACGGCCCCGTGTCGGACCACCTGCAGAAAACGCCCAGTACAGGTAACTGGACACGGGCCGTGTTCACCCAACACGCCCCCGTGTCCAGACTTCTGTTCCTCTTATTTCAATTTTGTTACTGGCACTTGAACACGGGGCCGTGCCCGGATAACACGGGGCCGTGTTCAGTGCCCAGTAACACAAATTTTTGCTTTTTAAACACTATTTTACACATCTAATCAACCTAAAAATTTATTTTTGGGACACATTGAGGACAATGTGTAATTTAAGTGTGGGGGGGGATGCTAAAACCTTGAATTTTGCAAGTCCTAAATACAAGCCTTACACAAAACTCTATTGGAACCGCTAATCACCCCAAATTTTTTCAAAAATTTCATTTTTTTTACTTGTCTAGGTTTAACTCGGGAAATTCAAACTCTCAAAAAGGTTATATTTTTACAAATTTACAACCGATAGCGTAGTGATAAAAAGAACCAACATAAGAAAATTATGAAAAGGCATGACAAACTTATTTAAAATTTGATTATATATACTTGATCACATAAAAACCCATTCCCACAAAAGTGAGTTTTGAGCCTTTATTGAGCACACAATTTCATATCATTTGACTAAATGCTCATTTTTCGTTTCTTGTGTGAATAGCCGCTTGGTTCTTACGACTCTAGAACTTGCCATGACAATACATTCCCGGTCCTTATCAACTTAAACCCGATTAAGTAAATGATAGAGGCATTAGGACTAACCCTTTTTCATTTCTACACCATTATTTTTCTTTTTTTTTTTTTTTTTTTTTTTACCACCTACCCAAAAATCCCCCTAGTTAACCCCTTTGAGCCTAAACCTTTTCGTTTCATCACCCAAAACAAAAACCCTTTCACCCACCAAAACCTTTTTCATTTTTAACCCTTTATTTTAGTAACAAGTTCGGTTCTTCGAAAAAAAAAAATGAAGCAAAAAGAAAATAAATAAACAAAGTAATCAAAAATAACTTTGTTTGAATAAAAGCTTCATCAAAAAAAAAAAAAAGTTGCAAAAATACGAAAACCGACACTTGTTACGCTTTTAGCCCTTTTTCTACTAACCACTAACCCAACCACCTACCTTTAACCCTAGCCAACCCTTAACCCACAAAGTCCTCTTGATATCTACAAAGGTATAAAAGTTAAAAAGGAGGAGGATTGATTTCTTGGCAAGCCTATGGTAGGAATAAGTTCCATGCCGCTCTCGAGTGATTCACTAAAAATACACTTTCGGCCGAGTGTGAGTGATTTCCCCGTGAGGTATGTGAACTTGTATATAAATAAAATTTTAAAAAGGCATGTTATGCCCAAATAAGTAATTTCTTTTATGAACAGTTCTAAATAAATCATTACGAATAGGAGTGTAAATAAATAAAAATAAAACCCAAAAAGATCTTGGAAATCCCGACACTCTATGACAAGCCCAAAAACCTTCTCTTCTACCTATTCCATTTGGGAGTGTAAGCCAAATATTAAAGAGTTTTGCTTGAGGACAAGCAAAAGTTCAAGTGTGGGGGTATTTGATGTGTGTAAAATGCAACATATAAATTACATCAAATGAGGCATAAAACTAACCCTTTTTTAGTACTAATATTGGAAAAAGAGTGTTTTTGTCTTCCTTTTGTATTTTCAGGATTAAATGAGCTCAAAAACGCAAAAGAAGCAAAAAGACAGCTAAATCCAACATAAATACAAGAAAAGGAACATTAGTGGATTGCCCGAACCCTCAACGGCACCTTCCAAAGCAAAATAGAGAAAACAGAAAGCTGAACACGCCCCGTGCTCAGCCAGCACGGGGCCGTGCCCAAGAAGCAGCAGAAAAGACAAACCTATAGAAGCTTCTATTGCCCACCACGGGCCGTGCTCAGCGGACACGGGGGCGTGCCGAAAGTACTGCAGGCGCATTAATTGTAATTGCGAATTACAATTAATGAAGAGAGAGAATGTCAGACGGGCACGGGGCCGTGCCCAGCGAACACGGGGCCGTGCCCAGGCCTCTGTTCAGCCTATAAATAGGAGTGCTTGGTTTCATTGCAACTCATCCCTTGGCACACCACCTCTCTCACACTTCATCCACCACCCACCACCATCACAACACCATCATCCACCACCATCATCCATTGTCCATCATAGAGTGTGTGAGTCGTCTCGGGATCCAAGATTGATCGTAAGAGTTCTTGACAATCAAGGCCATGTTTGCCTAAGTCTCTTACATCACTTGGTGAAGACAAAGTGTCTAGTATAATACTTTTTATTTCTAATCTTTTGCACTTTTTATTTGGTTTTGTATTAATGACTTTAATAACTAGTTACTTATGTTGAAGGTGATCTTTCCTTATCGTTTGTCCGTGGTGTCTTGGCATTATTTTGCTGTCTATATAAAATAAAGGATTTTCACCATTCATATCTCCACGGTCTATATGGAGGTATGTTGGCTACCTGGTAGGGGGTTAAGGGAACGGTTTGGTAAAGGTCTTGCCATTGTTCAGCGTTTAGAGGTCCTGCAATGGACCTGGGTCAAATTTAGTAGGACCTCCTTCAATACTTCACGGTATTGGATGGCGGGGGTCCAAACTCTTTGATCCCCTCATAAGTTAACTACTATTAATACTATAACCCGGCTATTTAGGACTGTATCCCTGCTGACTCAGACTACTTAGTCGAGGGTAACGTCACCGCCAAAAGCGGGGCCTACCACAATACTGCATTAATAACTTAATTCATTATCTTCCAATAATCCACCCCTTTAGGATTGTATCCCTGCTGACTCAAACTACTGGGGTGAGGGTAACGTCACCTTCAAAAGAGGGGCCTACTACAATAACTAAGATAATCTCTTAATTATGTGCAAAAGTGCGGAAATAATCAAAGGTTATACTAGATACGAGTCGGAACCAAGTGATTCATCTTGTCTATCTGTTTTTATTTTATTTTTATTTTCAGCATTTTAGTTAGTTTTTATTTTTCTTAGTTTAAAACATTTTTCTAAACTTTTATTTTGGTTAGACGTTGAGGATAAACCGGTATTAAAAGCTCTTGTGTCCTTGGACGACCTCGGTATCTTACCAACGCTATACTACACTCAACGATGGGTGCACTTGCCCATATGTGTGTTTAGTGTTAGTGAAATATCGTGTTTTATAAATTTAAAACTTGGCTAAAATAAGTGTTAAAAAGGGCTTAAAATATACACCTAAAATATACGACACTTTATCGCACATCAGTGGTGGATGAAGTGTGAGAGAGGTGGTGTGCCAAGGGATGAGATGAAATGAATCCAAACACTCCTATTTATAGGCTGAACAGAGAGCTGGGCACGGCCCCGTGTCCGCTGGGCACGGCCCCGTGTCCGTCTGACAATCTCTCTCCTCATTAATTGTAATTCGCAATTACAATAAATGCGCCTGCTGTACTTTCGACACGCCCCCGTGTCCGCTGAGCACGGCCCGTGGTAGGCGATAGAAGCTTCTATAGGTTTGTCTTTTCTGCTGCTTCTTGGGCACGGCCCCGTGCTGGCTGAGCACGGGGCGTGTTCAGTCTTCTGATTTCTCTATTTTGCTTTGGAAGGTGCCGTTGAGGGGTCGGGCAGTCCGCTAATATTCCTTTTCTTGTATTTTTGTTGGATTTAGCTGTCTTTTTGCTTCTTTTGCGTTTTTGAGCTCATTTAATCCTGAAAATACAAAAGGAAGACAAAAACACTCTTTTCCCAATATTAGTACTCAAAAAGGGTTAGTTTTATGCCTCATTTGATGTAATTTATATGTTGCATTTTACACACATCAAATACCCCCACACTTGAACTTTTGCTTGTCCTCAAGCAAAACTCTTTAATATGTGGCTTACACTCCCAAATGGAATAGGTAGAAGAGAAGGTTTTGGGCTTGTCGTAGAGTGTCGGGATTTCCAAGATCTTTTTGGGTTTTATTTTTATTTATTTACACTCCTATTCGTAATGATTTATCTAGAACTTTTCATAGGAGAAATTTCTTATTTGGGCATAACATGCCTTTTTAAAATTCCATTTATATACAAGTTCAAATACCTCACGGGAGAAGTCACTCACACTCGGCCGAAGGTGTAGTTTTAGTGAATCACTCGAGAGCGGCATGGAACTTATTCCTACCATAGGCTTGCCAAGAAATCAATCCTCCTCCTTTTTAACTTTTATACATTTGTAGATATCAAGAGGACTTTGTGGGTTAAGGGTTAGGCTAGGGTTAAAGGTAGGTGGTTGGGTTAGTGGTTAGTAGAAAAAGGGCTAAAAGCGTAACAAGTGTCGGTTTTCGTATTTTTGCAACTTTTTATTTTGATGAAGCTTTTATTCAAACCAAGTTATTTTTGATTAACTTGTTTGTTTATTTTCTTTTTGCTTCATCATTATCACACATTTTTTTTTTACGAAGAACCGAACTTGTTACTAAAATAAAGGGTTAAAAATGAAAAAGGTTTTGGTGGGTAAAAGGGTTTTTTGTTTGGGTGATGAAATGAAAAGGTTTAGGCTCAAAGGGGCTAACTAGGGGGATTTTTTGGGTAGGTGGTAAAAAAAAATAATGGTGTAGAAATAAAAAGGGTTAGTCCTAATGCCTCCATCATTTACTTACTCGGGTTTAAGTTAATAAGGACCGGGAATGTATCATCATGGCAAGTTCTAGAGTCGTAAGAACCAAGCGGCTATTCACACAAGAAACGAAAAATGAGCATTTAGTCTAATGATATGTAATTGTGTGCTCAATAAATGCTCAAAACTCACTTTTGTGGGAATGGGTTTTTATGTGATCAAGTATATAAAATCAAATTTTAAATAAGTTTGTCATGCCTTTTCATAATTTTCTTATGTTGGTTCTTTTTATCACTACGCTATCGGTTGTAAATTTGTGAAAATATAACCTTTTTGAGAACTTGAATTTCCCGAGTTAAACCTAGACAAGTAAAAAAAAATGAAATTTTTGAAAAAATTTGGGGTGATTAGCGGTTCCAATAGAGTTTTGTGTAAGGCTTGTATTTAGGACTTGCAAAGTTCAAGGTTTTAGCATCCCCCCCACACTTAAATTACACATTGTCCTCAATGTGTCCCAAAAATAAATTTTTAAGTTGATTAGATGTGTAAAATAGTGTTTAAAAAGCAAAAAATTGTGTTACTGGGCACTGAACACGGCCCCGTGTTGTCCGGGCACGGCCCCGTGTTCAAGTGCCAGTAACAGAATTAAAACAAGAGAAACAGAAGCCTGGACACGGGGGCGTGTTGGGTGAACACGGCCCGTGTCCAGTTACCTAAACTGGGCGTTTTCTGCAGGGTGCTCAGCACGGGGCCGTGTTGGTTGGGCACGGCCCATGTTGAACCTTCTGAAATGGAGAGAATTGTCGGGTTGTCTTGTTCTTGTGCATGGGTTCATTTTTCTCGTTCCCCTTTTCATCCTTTACCACCATGAGTGTGTTTTATTCATTACAAACCATCCAAACCTTAAAACCATCATTTCATTTCATCATAGAGAGAACTTACATAATCCTAAATTAAGATAAAATTAAAACTTAACTAAATAGGTCAGCAGGTACACGAGGTTATCATAAGGAGTTCTACTATTTTAAGAAAATTTCGAGAATAGTTTCCCGTTATAGTAGGACTTTTAGCCGAATGAATTTTTTTCTTAAATGTTGTTTAAAGCCATTCTTCGATTTCCCTAGGAAGGAAGAATGCGGCTTCATTTTCCTCCGCAGCTGGTGGTTGAGGGGGAACATTTACCGGGACTCCTTGCACCACTCTTCGCGGAGGCTCTTGGTGCATGGCGTACCATTCGGCCGGAATGATAACTTCGGGTACCACGTTCCACGCCCTTTGGGTTATTATAGGTACCAAAGGCGGGGAGGCGAGAAGGTTCAACCTCTGGTGCAAGAGGTTTACTTCATGGAGACAGCCCTCCAGCCCCACTGTAAGATGGTTGATACGGTCGACCAATGCTTATTCCACTCCCGTCATTTCATCAATAGCCTCCCTTAGAGCGTAAACATAGTTTACAAGAGAGTCTTCTGTTGTTGAAGATCTCCTCCCTTGTCGGTTATTTCTTGAAGATGATCCGCTTGTTCTGCTTGCCATTTTCTGTGAAGGAAACCGAAGAAAGCTAAATTTTTACAAAACAGAGCCTGGACACGGCCCCGTGTTCGCTGAGCACGGCCCCGTGTCCATTTGCCTGCAGGATTTTATGCTAAGGAGTCTTGGAGTTTTAAATTATTCTCATGATTTTTAGCTGGTTTTTAGGCTTAGATAATTTAAAATAAAGTTATACAACTAACTTTAAACAAGAATCCTTAGCAAATAATCTTACAAACTTCACATAGAGGGTTGGAATCAAGGGATTTCCAAGCTTCCATGGAGGAAATTTTGAAAAATTTTGAAAGAGGAGGAAATGAATAGAAGTGGAATGGATAAGAGGGTCCTTTGGAACCTTCTTTTAGCACTTACCTAGGATGGTATGAGTGAAAATCCCAAGGATCTCTGTCAATTGAAGTGGTCAAAATGAGCAGGAATCAGGCTGCATTTAAAGAAAACGACAGCGCACTGGGCACGGCCCCGTGTCCAGTGGACACGACCCCGTGTTCAGAGAAAATCCTGACACATTTTGTCCGTATTCTGACCAAATCAGCAGATAATCTTTTTGGTGAGCACGGGGGCGTGTTGACCTGGACACGGCCCCGTGTCTGGAGGCTGTCTTATGGAGTTTCGCTACTTCTAAGGATCTCATCGACATCGGGTGGTTCCTTACTGGTTGGAACAACCCCAAAGTGCCTAAGATACCTTAATTGTCCTAGACTAAGGCGAGAACGCAAGAGGTTGTCGGTAAGGGTAATTCCTATTTTCATTCTAGGTGGACAAGTCCAACCCTTTTCTGGGCTCTCGTTAAAGAAGGTGTATGCCGAATCGCTCAGGTCTATGTATGCACCGAACGAAGTCGATGGAGAGTCCTTCACGGCACAATCGACACAGGGACGACTATCGTCCAAGTCTTTGCTAGGTACGAAGGTATTTTCGGGAGCAACGAGGCTGTCGGAATGCGGTTCCAACAATTCTTCATGGTTATCGTCTTGGGGTGGATCAATAAAATCCTTCCCAAGCTCTTCTAACCATTTCAGAATTAGCTCTTCTAGTTGAAATAACTCATCAAGGAGCATTTCCCCTAGAATATCTGGCTGGGCGCATTCGAGGGAGAAATAGTGCTTATTTTTACTTTCGCCCCTCTTAAGGTTGTGAGAAGTTGGTGGGTCCATGTAGTGGGGCCTATAATTTAGGAAATAGCATTTTACTTCTTCATGTTTGCCACCACATAATTGACACCACGTACCATAAGAGTGCCGAAAGTAAAAACAATTACTATCACTCATGTTTATGTCAGAAATTACCAACCGCCGGGATCTAACGGTTCTGTTTTCAGTAACTGAATCTTGGGCACGGGGGCGTGTTGGGTGAGCACGGCCCCGTGTTCAGCTTACTGTCTGACGTAAAACAGGATTGCCAGTTCCAATGATTGAGCACGGGGGCGTGTTCAGCGGGCACGGCCCGTGCTGAGCTCTGCAGAAGCTGAAAAACTAAGAAAAATCCTAAAAAATAAAAAGAAAAATAAAAGTTGATTAGGCCGTTGATTCCTAACTTTCTTAAAATCCTTGTGTCCCCGGCAACGGCGCCAAAAACTTGATGCGTGCGAAGTGTTACTTATTTTAGGTATATATTTTAAGCCCTTTTTAACACTTATTTTAGCCAAGTTTTAAATTTATAAAACACGATATTTCACTAACACTAAACACACATATGGGCAAGTGCACCCATCGTTGAGTGTAGTATAGCGTTGGTAAGATACCGAGGTCGTCCAAGGACACAAGAGCTTTTAGTACCGGTTTATCCTCAACGTCTAACCAAAATAAAAGTTTAGAAAAATGTTTTAAACTAAGAAAATTAAAAACTAACTAAAATGCTGAAAATAAAAATAAAAGAAAAAAAACAGATAGACAAGATGAATCACTTGGTTCCGACTCGTATCTAGTATAACCTTTGATTATTTCCGCACTTTTGCACATAATTAAGAGATTATCTTAGTTATTGTAGTAGGCCCCTCTTTTGAATGCGACGTTACCCTCACCCCAGTAGTTTGAGTCAGCAGGGATACAATCCTAAAAGGGTGGATTATTGGAAGATAATGAATTAAGTTATTAATGCAGTATTGTGGTAGGCCCCGCTTTTGGCGGTGACGTTACCCTCGGCTAAGTAGTCTGAGTCAGCAGGGATACAGTCCTAAATAGCCGGGTTATAGTATTAATAGTAGTTAACTTATGAGGGGATCAAAGAGTTTGGACCCCCGCCATCCAATACCGTGAAGTATTGAAGGAGGTCCTACTAAATTTGACCCAGGTCCATTGCAGGACCTCTAAACGCTGAACAATGGCAAGACCTTTACCAAACCGTTCCCTTAACCCCCGACCAGGTAGCCAACATACCTCCATATAGACCGTGGAGATATGAATGGTGAAAATCCTTTATTTTATATAGACAGTAAAATAATGCCAAGACACCACGGACAAACGATAAGGAAAGATCACCTTCAACATAAGTAACTAGTTATTAAAGTCATTAATACAAAACCAAATAAAAAGTGCAAAAGATTAGAAATAAAAAGTATTATACTAGACACTTTGTCTTCACCAAGTGATGTAAGAGACTTAGGCAAACATGGCCTTGATTGTCAAGAACTCTTACGATCAATCTTGGATCCCGAGATGACTCACACACTCTACGATGGACAATGGATGATGGTGGTGGATGATGGTGTTGTGATGGTGGTGGGTGGTGGATGAAGTGTGAGAGAGGTGGTGTGCCAAGGGATGAGATGAAATGAATCCAAGCACTCCTATTTATAGGCTGAACAGAGAGCTGGGCACGGCCCCGTGTCCGTCTGACAATCTCTCTCCTCGTTAATTGTAATTCGCAATTACAATAAATGCGCCTGCTGTACTTTCGACACGCCCCCGTGTCCGCTGAGCACGGCCCGTGGTGGGCGATAGAAGCTTCTATAGGTTTGTCTTTTCTGCTGCTTCTTGGGCACGACCCCGTGCTGGCTGAGCACGGGGCGTGTTCAGTCTTCTGATTTCTCTATTTTGCTTTGGAAGGTGCCGTTGAGGGGTCGGGCAGTCCGCTAATATTCCTTTTCTTGTATTTTTGTTGGATTTAGCTGTCTTTTTGCTTCATTTGCGTTTCTGAGCTCATTTAATCCTGAAAATACTAAAGGAAGACAAAAACACTCTTTTCCCAATATTAGTACTAAAAAAGGGTTAGTTTTATGCCTCATTTGATGTAATTTATATTTTGCATTTTACACACATCAAAAGTCAAACAAAGTTTGAGTTTCAGACTCGAAAAGCAATAAAAGAACGAAGGAATACTTACAAAGGGCCCCCGAATGCTAATCTTGATTCAAGTAGCTCAGGTATGAAACAATGGTTTCAACTTAGAGCTTCTCAAATCAGATTATTGTGGGTTTTGCAATGGGGATGGATGGGTATTTATAGATTTTGGTTCACAGTTAGGATTGTTTCTTGAATATCGTGCCTTGATCTCACCCGTACACTTGTCGGAATGTTATGGTAACTCATTTTGCCCCCACCACAAGAGTTTGGCACATGGCATTGGCCTTTGGGATGTTTGGAAGCCATTAATCAGCAGCCAACACAATTTTCTGCATCTGACCCCTGCTTACGGACCTCAACACTAATAATGTTGAGGTCCGTAAGGACCTTGCAGGCCTGAAACTTCCGAAAATGGCAGAACAGGCCCCTGTGTGCGTATCGTCGTGTTTTGGCACTTCTAACACCCGTCAAACCCAATTTCAAGCTCAACAATGATGTTAAGACATAGGGAACATGAAATATGCTTGAAAACATCACGGATGTCGGTTCGTTTGGCCGTACGATCGCGTTGTTCGGTTAATTACAACGGAATGCGCATAAGCGCGAAAAACGATCCAAATTGCGTGACGAATGGATTTTTCTCATTCCAAACACTAAAATAAAATATTTTAGTGCTTACATAAATTTTTGGATGTCCGGATGTATTCAGAACGTAAGTTATGCGTGAAAATGCAAACTTATGCACTTTTTGACGCTTTTAGTCCCTGAAAGACCCAAAAGTTTATTTTAGCACACCTAACCCATCAAAGCCTATTTCTAAGCTATATAAAGGATATTTAAGGTGTGTTTAACTTATGGTCATGTTCCAGAATGTTTGTTACAGTTCAAATTGGCATACTTTCGCAGTTTGTCAAATTTAGTCCCTGTAGACGAATTAACTTGTTTTTGCCATACCAAAGCCTTCAAAACTTATTTCTAAGTTATGTAAAGGTTATTTATGTTATGTTAAGCCTATTTCACTATTCCGGAGTGTTCGTTGGATTAAACTGGTTATATTTACGCATAAGAGCGCGTATAACCCTCCAGAAAGCGATTTAAAGCTTAAAATCGAACAAGAGTTGATATGTGCAAACGATACACATTTTTTTTACAAATCCCAAGTATGAAATACAATATTTCATTGGTTTGGAATTTTTTTGATGGTTGAAGTGACACAGGTGTCACAGTCTCCCCTACTTTAGGAAATGTCGTCCCAAAATTTAATTCTAGAGGAAACTTGTGAAGACAGCTGTGACGGTTTCGCCTTCTAATAGATCCATTGAACCCTTAAGTAAAACTCTGGGCCATGTTAGGACTCTTAGCGAATTTTTTAACCCTCAAAGTGAATTCCTTGTAGTAGTAAAACATGGAATTTTGAACTACGGACAGAAGAACGTTTCTTATGAAGACTTATCATAGGAAACTTGTGTCTGCTTGAAATCAGAATTTGGGGAGTGTAAGATAAAATGACATCGGTCAAGGTCCAAGACTTCTCCCGTATCATTATTCTTGTCACTATAGGTCTTAACACATGACAAAGCTTCCTGTGGTTTATGTGCACTGAATTTCCATAATTATGTAGGCCTCCATAATTACGTAATCCCTTGCACAGTCCGCACAGTTCATTTCATAATGCGTAGAGAAAAAAAATCAATTGAATAAACATGAAGCGACTCGACTAGACCACCAAAGGATCCTTTTAATTAGATCAACGAACGATCTTTTTAACTAGATCAACACATGATCTTCTTAACTAGACCGTCGTACGATCTCCTTAAATAGACCACTTAAGGGATCTTTTTAGTTACATCATCACATGATATTTCTAATCAGATTTTCAAAATCAATATGTTTAACCAGACCATTCAAGAGGTCCAATTAGAATAGTACTTTATAACCCAAGGACTTAACTACAATGTTGAAGTCCATTAAGGATTTAAGATAGTATCTTTGGATATCCTATTATGAATCTCTCGTATGAGATATGAAAGATTCTATGAGGATTTGGATGGATCACATACAACCATAAAACATGTAAGAAAACACATAAACACAAATTTAGTTAACTTGATTCTTTAATTCGTTATCTTTGGGCATGGATATTTAAAGCACACCAGGAATCCAATCAGTGGATTTTATTTGGCACTTTAATCATTTTCAAGGATCCATATATAAAGATAGAAGGATTTTCAATAAGAGTTTGGCTTTGTTTCTTAAAAGAAACGAGTGTTTAAGGTTCTTGGGGAGATCACAAGTGATCATAAAATGACAGAACCACACGAGTAGTTTGTCTTTCGGTTGACATCATAAGGTTGCATCAAGCATTCACACAAACGCATAAATTTTGCAGAAATAAAAACAACAAATCTTTATTTATGTAACAACCGAATTCTCTTGAAGTGTCAAAAGAAAATAACCAAGGAAATACAAAACACTAATTGTTCACTGCTGCATCATTGTTCATGTTTGCCTCATTGATGTTAAACACTCGTCCACGCGCTGGAGGTATGTTAACAAGTCTTGGGCAATTGTTCCTGTAGTGGGTAAGGTCACCACAGTTATAACATGACCCCGGAGGGAACCGTGCTTGAACAGCAGCAGGGTTTGCAGCAGCTTGATTTGCATAACGACAAACATTGATCAAATGTCTCAACCGCCCACAGTGGGTACATTTGTGACACTGCTCTTGCTCCAGATGATGACGGTTGCACTTGTTGCACAAAGGTGCGGTACCAACATAGTTTTGCCTTTTGCAAGGTTGTGCTGGCTGGTTTGGTGCAACCTGTTTGTCTTGAGCAGTTACAGCGTAGTTTTGAGAGGCTTTGCGCTTCTTCTTCTTGGACACCTCAACATTTTCTTCCTTTGGTTCCACTTGAGCAGTCTTGTCAGATGGTCTTGAGTCGCCCTTTCGAAACAGCTTACGCTTCCTGATATGGGATTCAGTCAGAGTGGCAGACAATTCAATGGCTTGTCTGACAGTAGTAGGGTTGCTGCCAGTAACAATATCCTGAACTAAGTCAGGAAGACCATCAATGTATTTCTCAATCGCCTTATCCAGAGGCGTAACCATAGTAGGGCATAACAAGCTCAATTCCTCAAAGCGGTCAGTATAGGCTCGATGTTCCCCACTGTCTTGCTTCAAATCATCAAATTCCCTTTCTAGAGCCCTTAGCTCATGACGAGGATAGAATTCCTTCATCATAAGAGCCCTAAGCTAAGCCCAAGTCTATGCTAATGCAACCTCAGCACCGCGGTCTCTCATAACCCCGTTCCACCACGTAAGAGCCCTCTTCTGAAACACACTCGAAGAAAACTCGACCTTACGATTTTCAGGACACTGAACGTGACGGAAAGTATTCTCAATGCTCTCGAACCATTGAAGAAGCCCAGTTGCTCCTTTAGAACCACTAAAATTGAGCGGTTTAGCCGAGTTAAAATTCTTGAAATTTCATGGAGCATTGTTGTTGTTGATGGCTTGAATCATTTGAGCATAAAGATTTGGGAAGGCATCAGCCATTTGCTGCGCGATGATTTCCGCCAGTTCGGCATTCGCCATCTGATTGTCGCGTCGAGGAGGCATTCTAAAAGAGGAAACATGAAAGGAAACTAGTGAGAGAATTTAGACGAAAAGAATGAGATGAAACAAATCTGATGAAAGCAAGGATATTGGTCATTTGTTTGTTACTACAAAGCAACAAACGACCCCGGTGATTAATCAAAGTAAATAGGTCAAAAAAATAATGTATCGCGAAGACATGCTCGCCTATAAGTGGACACTCACCCCAAGAGTTCCCAAGTAAGAGTGACTGGTCCAATTATGTGGATTTGTACGAACACTCTAGCCTTAGACAGAAAACTCAGGGTACAGGCACCCACCCTTCCAGTTTGCACGTGTTCACATTATTTAGACCAACTTTGACGGGATTTGAAAACTTAGAGGGTTCAAAACCATATAATAAATCATCCTAGAACAGATGATTAGTTTTCAAAGCGGGATAGAAATTTGTGTTCTTATTGTGGTTGTCACCTAAGAATAAATGACGGTATTGTTTTAAAACTAAACACAAGAAAACTTGTGTTAGGGTCCTAGGAGGGTTATAGTCTAGGTCAAAGCATCACTAATAACCTAATTACCTATAACCATTGGCTCTGATACCAACTTTTCTGTCACACCCCGACCACGTAGAACAACCAGACGTGGCGGAAACGTCGGGGAGTGTTGTAACAGAATCATTGTTTCGTAACCATGGAATAAATAATTTTGTTTTATTGAATAAATGAACTCAGTGTTTTAATACAATCAAATAAGTACAACTATGATCTTCCAAGTTTTAAAGTCGCTAAGGCACGAGTCCATCCTAAATGTAGCATGTATCAACAATCATCTCAATACAGCACCTGAAACATGTGTAAAAATAGGTACGTCAGCATAAAAATTCATGTGAGATACATAGGTTTTGTGAATATAGGATTCATGACTTATAAGTTTAGAAAAAAAGTTGTTTAACAAAAGTCAGTCATGATCCTTGTAAAATGTTTTGTTTTATAAATCATTCGAAAAGTGATGATAAAGTAGATGATACATAAAAGAGTAGTGTAAGGTTAAATGAATAACCAAGTAAAAATGAGTTTGTATAAGATAAGTTGTTGTAAAACAATGTCTTATGAAAAGTATGTTATTTGTATAAAATGTTATATGACTTAAATTGAAATGATTAAAATAACGCTACGATATGTAATACCATACAAACACTTATATATAGGAAGTACCAGCGGCGTATCCACCATGCTTGTATCATATTACACACGCCTCGTTACTTAAGTCACTTACTCAAACCAAACCACCAATATAGAATGTTCATGTTTAAACCAATAGTCCAATGTTATTGTATAACTCAAGTTATATGTAAACCATGTAATGTGTAAACAAAAGTTATGTATGGTAAGTAAGATGAGATTTCTTAAACCACAAGTAAAAATGTACAAAACAAAGTGTTTGAATAAATCAAAAGTTATGCTTTGTAAAATAATGTAAGGTTAAACGAATAACCTTATAGTAGCATATTAAAAGTATACTTTGGATTTGTAAATAACATATTAAAAATATGTTTTGGTTTGTTGATAAAATATATATGTTGGTTCTGTACAATACCACACATGAGAGTATATCAAAATATACTTTTGGGAGTATATCAAAATATACTTTAAAGGTGTGATTTAAGAATTCATTCAGACCTAGTGCATCAAAATACACCTTTGAGACTATAGGGATACCACAAAGGAAATCCCTATTTGGATGGAGAAACAAATTGGTTTCAGACATTCCATGACAACAGGAATGGGGTGTCTAATCCTATAGCGCTATACCATACTAACAATCGGTCTGGTGAACATAAAATAAGTACAATTCAACATTTTTATTTTATGTTCTTTGAGAAATCAGTGTTTAAACTATAGATAGTCATTTAGTTTGTCAAATGATAAGTAATAACATGTATAATCAATTATACTTTGAAATCATGAAAATAACACATAGGTACACATGCTTCACCCATAAAACAGTTTTGAAAACAGTAAAATAAGGGAACTATGTACTCACTTGAGATTGCTTAGAAGTCCTAGGATAACCACCAAGCAATGCTAGAGATCACGGAAATCAAACGGCACCTAATATAGGTAACTATGTTAATATACCGGACCTAAATCGGAGGATTTAGATAGAATGAGGGTTCGTAAACCAAACGAGTATGGAGACTCGTGTCATATGGTTTAACAAAGCCTACATACTAAATGAAACCTAACCTAATTGCTTACGACCCATTACGACCCGTTTAGGTAGCTTATGCTACTTTAACGCGTCGTTTGCGTGAAACGCGTTCAGACCGCTTAACTAGTCCTATGACAAGTAATATATGCCTTAACATGTCTAATATTGTTGTCAAATCAGTTTAGATGTCAAAAGTTATGTTACATATGTTTAAAATGAATTTTGGCATCAAAGGGGTATTTTGGTAATTTACCTAAGGCATATAAACTACCTATCATACAACTACTTAAACGAAGCGACCATAAGGTATAACCTCGGAAGGTTATTCCCTATATACTATGGTCACCTAATGTGTTTGGTCGGATCCTAATGATCGACCAAATGGGTCGGGTTCGAAGGTATAAGCGATTTATAAGATCGCTTACCCTTACGACCCTAGACAACGTGGTAATCAGTAGGCATAGTCACAAGGGACTATAACCATCGTGATTACACTCACGTTGCGAAGTTCAAACGAACTTCGCATTGACCATAAACTGGTCAATGCAGAAAGTCAAACAAAGTTTGAATTTCGGACTCGAAAAGCAATAAAAGAACGAAGGAATACTTACAAAGGGTCCCTGAATGCTAATCTTGATTCAAGTAGCTCAGGTATGAAACAATGGTTTCAACTTAGAGCTTCTCAAATCAGATTCTTGTGGGTTTTGCAATGGGGATGGATGGGTATTTATAGATTTCGGTTCACCGTTAGGATCGTTTCTTGAATATCGTTCCTTGATCTCACCCGTACACTTGTCGGAATGTTATGGTAACTCATTTTGCCCCCACCACAAGAGTTTGACACATGACATTGGCATTTGGGGTGTTTAGAAGCCATTAATCAGTAGCCAACACAATTTTCTACATCTGAACCCTGCTTACGGACCTCAACACTAATAATGTTGAGGACCGTAAGGACCTTGCATGCCTGAAACTTTCGAAAATGGCAGAACAGGCCCCTGTGTGCGTATCGTCGTGTTTTGGAACTTCTAACACCCGCCAAACCCAATTTCAAGATCCACAATGATGTTAAGACATAGGGAACATGAAATATGCTTGAAAACATCACGGATGTCGGTTCGTTTGGCCGTACGATCGCGTTGTTCGGTTAATTACAACGGAATGCGCATAAGCGCGAAAAACGATCCAAATTGCGTGACGAATGGATTTTTCTCATTCCAAACACTAAAATAAAATATTTTAGTGCTTACATAAATTTTTGGATGTCCGGATGTATTCAGAACGTAAGTTATGCGTGAAAATGCAAACTTATGCACTTTGTGACGCTTTTAGTCCCTGAAAGACCCAAAAGTTTATTTTAGCACACCTAACCCATCAAAGCCTATTTCTAAGCTATATAAAGGATATTTAAGGTGTGTTTAACTTATGGTCATGTTCCAGAATGTTTGTTACAGTTCAAATTGGCATACTTTCGCAGTTTGTCAAATTTAGTCCCTGTAGACGAATTAACTTGTTTTTGCCATACCAAAGCCTTCAAAACTTATTTCTAAGTTATGTAAAGGTTATTTATGTTATGTTAAGCCTATTTCACTATTCCGGAGTGTTCGTTGGATTAAACTGGTTATATTTACGCATAAGAGCGCGTATAACCCTCCAGAAAGCGATTTAAAGCTTAAAATCGAACAAGAGTTGATATGTGCAAACGATACACATATTTTTACAAATCCCAAGTATGAAATACAATATTTCATTGGTTTGGCATTTGTTTGATGGTTGAAGTGACACAGGTGTCACAAGCTGGTTATCAAGAATCTCCGTGTGAAGTTTTCTCTAAATGACATCTATGTGGGTCAAGCAAAGAACACGGGTAGAATGTATCGTCTTGACTTAGCTGAAGATGGGATTGATGAAGAAGAAGATTCAGGTGAAGGGGGCATTTCTGTGATTGATGGGGTTGGGAATGAAAGTGATAGTGATAGTGGTGGTAGTGATAGTACTAGTATTGGTGAATGTAATGCAATTGGTTTTGAATTGAATGGAATTATGTCTTCTGATTATATCGCTTGTTCAATTTCTTTATGGCATAAACGTTTAGCTCATACAAATATTAAAAACATTGAAAAAAAATGCAAACTAAAGGTTTATTAAAATTAAAAGATAAAGACTTTGAAAAATGGGAAACTTGTGTGAAATCAAAATTCACAAAGAAACCTTTTCCAAGTGTCCATAAACGCAATACATCACTACTAGAACTAATTCATTCAGATATTTGTGAACTGAATGGATTTCTTACTCGTGGGGGTAAGAGATATTTTATCACTTTCTGCGATGACTCGAGCCGATACTTATATGTTTATTTGTTGCTTTCAAAAGACGAAGCTTTTGAGGCATTTAAAATATATAAGGCTGAGGTTGAAAAACAAAAGGAGAAACGCATTAAAATTCTTCGCTCGGACAGAGGCGGAGAATACTTTAACCGAAAATTTGATGCATTCTGCGAAGAGGAAGGCATCATACATGAGAGAACTGCACCGTATACTCCCCAACAAAATGGTTTGGCTGAGAGAAAGAACCGAACCTTGGTAGAGATGGCTAACTGTATGTTAAATCAATCGAGTCTACCTCGTAATATGTGGGGGGAAGCTGTGTTAACCGCATGTTATGTTCACAATAGGATCACTAGTCGTGTGATACCTACGAGCCCATATGAGTTGTGGAAAGGAAGAAAACCAAACCTAGAGCATTTGAGGGTTTGGGGGTGTCTTGCCTACTATCGCGTACCTGATCCAAAGACACTCAAACTGGGAGAACGAGCTTTCAAGAGTGTATTCATTGGATATGCTTCGCATAGTAAATCTTACCGTTTGTTGGATGACGAATCAGGTATAGTTGTAGAATCCAGAGATGTGGAATTCTTTGAGAACAAGTTTTCTAGAGATGATGAAAACTCAAATGGCACTACAACTTCTAGTACTTCTGAAAAAAGGGTCCAACCCTCACCAATAGTTGAAGAACCAAGAAAAAGTACTAGAGTTAGAAAAGAGAAAAGTTATGGAGATGATTTCTTTTCTTACCTGGTTGAGGGAACTCAAAAGAAAGTGACGAGAGAGATCATTTTCGCTGTAAATTTGGATGATGATCCTAAAACTTTCAGCCAAGCAATGTCATCAAGAGATGCTCCTTTGTGGAAGGAGGCAGTCAATGATGAAATGGATTCCATTATGGGAAATGGAACTTGGGAGTTAGCTGATCTACCCAAGGGAAAGAAACCTATTGGATCCAAATGGATTTTCAAAAAGAAGTATCATGCAGATGGATCCATCTCTGCCTATAAAGCGAGATTAGTTGCTAAAGGGTATAGGCAGAGAGAAGGGATCGACTATTTTGATACCTATGCACCTGTGGCTAGAATTAGTTCTATTAGAACTCTAATAGCGGTGTCGGCTTTGAAAGGGTCGTACATCCATCAAATGGATGTAAAGACAGCATTTCTAAATGGGTATCTAAATGAGGAGATTTATTTGGAGCAACCAGAAGGATTTGTGATGCCTGGACAAGAGAACAAAGTGTGTAGACTTATTAAATCTCTGTATGGTTTGAAGCAAGCTCCTAAACAGTGGCATGAGAGATTTGATACCACTGTGACTGCTTTCGGGTTTCGACACAACAGTGCTGACAGATGTATTTATACTAAATGCGAACCTGGTTATACAGTCGTGATTTGTCTCTATGTTGATGATATGTTGATCATTAGTACTCACCTTGAAGGTATTTCTGAAACTAAGAAATATTTGTCCTCGAACTTTAAGATGAAAGATCTAGGAGAAGTTGATACCATTCTTGGGATCAAGGTGAAGAGAACTGGAAGTCAGATTTCTCTAAGTCAATCTCATTACATAGAGAAAATTCTGACTAAGTTTCAACACTTAAATATTAAAGAATTTAATACCCCATTTGATCCAAGTGTGAAACTTAAAGTGAACTCTGGAAGAGCAGTGGCTCAACTGGAATATGCGAGTGCTATTGGAAGTATGATGTATGCAACGCATTGCACTCGTCCTGACATTGCTTTTGCTGTGAGCAAACTGAGTCAGTATACTGTTAATCCAGGGACAGAACACTGGAAGGCAGTGGGTAGAGTACTTGGATACCTGAAAAGGACCAGTAACTTAGAACTGACATACACGTCTTCTTCCAGAATACTCGAAGGTTATTCTGATGCAAGCTGGATTGATCGCACCAATGATTCAAAATCTACAAGTGGGTGGATTTACACTCTAGCAGGAGGAGCAATTTCTTGGGCGAGCAAGAAACAGACGTGTATTGCCCACTCAACTATGGAAGCTGAGTTCATAGCGCTAGCTGCGGCTGGTAAGGAAGCGGAGTGGATTAGAGATCTACTTATTGACATCCGTTTGTGGGATGTTCCAATGCCGTCTATTCCCATGTATTGTGATAGTGAGGTCACACTATCTAAAGTATACAACACAGTGTATAATGGGAGGTCAAGACACATAGGTCTTCGGCACAATTATGTGAGACAAGACAACTACTTGAAAGTGGTACCATCAAGGTTGTCTATGTCAAGACAAGTAAGAACTTGGCAGATCCGTTTACTAAACCTCTGACGAGAGATTTGGTTGTGAATACCGCGAGAGACATGGGTCTAAAATCACAATAGAATCGTTAGTGATGGAAACCCAACTTGAACTTAGTGCTCATATTTCTCAAGTTTAATGGGTAAAAACGAAGTCACTTAACGATAGAAGGTACTATCAAATTTGATAGATCCATGTGAGGTATGATAGTACGTCGTTGCCGAGAACAAGGGTGAGCTTATGCTCTTAACAAAGTTTTGGAGGCATCCAAGCAACGTGGGTGATGTAAAACTTTGCCTATATGATCTAGGGGTGGTTCCGCCTCGAGTGAAGATTAGTGGTTTATCTTCTAAAGGGTCATGAAAAGGATTTATAGCGCACGGTCATATTCGCGCTCAGTGAGAACGCAAAGTCAGCCGGTGATGTGTGGGGGTAAACCGAAGGGGGCTATCATGTTAATGGTTTAATTCCATAGGACACCATCAAATTTGTCTTTTCTTGTTTATCAACATAAACTGGGTTTAATCTTCGTGACACCTAGTGACATCATCAGTCTAAGTGAAAGGAAACATTCCAACTTGGTGGGGGATTGTTGGAAATATTGAAGGTAAACATACAAGTTGGTATGTTTCCTCCATCCCACATCAGTGGAGGGAGTGAACTTTGAGTGGTTTATAAGTGATTATTCCTTATGGGCCTCCATAGTGTTAAATGGGTTGAGAAGTGGATGAAGCCCACAGGCGCGCCGAGCCGAGCCGCGAGCTCGCGAATGGTCGCGTTTGAGGCACACTTTGCACTTCGCGAGGAGCTGAGGAGCTTTTATTTTTAGCTAAGGTCTGGTCAGGTGGGTCAGATCTGTGGATCGAATGAGATAGGGAGATAGAGGTGAATTCGAAACAGTGGGGGTTATCCCATTATCTCTAGCATTCGAATTCGTATGGGATATATATCCAGCAACCGAATTCGTATGGGATATATATTCAGTAATTCGAATTGGTTATGGATGGTTATCCCACTCCCCGTTTTTCTCATTCTCTGGTAGGATCACAACCTATAAATAAAAGCCTCTTGCTACTCATTCCATACTACAATTTTTCGCAGCCTCCTCCTTGTGTGATCCAGTTTCCTCTCTAGCTTCTGCGGTTTCTGAATCATCCGTGCAGTTCGAAGATTGTTCTTTCTCAATAGCTAGGTTGGTTCTATTTTTTGCATGTTCTTTAAATTCGTCCGACAACGGGACATTCTCCTTCTACCTTTCTTTAATCAGTTTGCTCAAGTTGGAACAAACTGGTTTGGCTGATAACTCGGTAATTAATAAAGTTATATTAATTTATTGTTGATTAATTTAATTTTCAACAATATTTACGTAACTAACTTTTCTGACACGTAACATATTATGTATAAAAATTATGGTTTGTTTAATTTGGTTATTTATACACATAACCATAGCCAAACCATAAATATAGGTTACAATTTTTTTTACCAAATCATCAATTTAAATATGTTGGACTATTTCGGTTTTGGTCCAATTATTTAGTTTTGCTACTAACCTCTTCCGAACCGTAGTCTATAAAGCAGGCTCAAACTCAGCTCACTAAGTAAGTTTTAAAAGTTTGAGTTGTTTTACTCGTTTATTATTTGTACATTATTTAGTTATTTTTTATTTGTATGTAATTATTTTAGTATATATCTTAAAGTTATAATTATAATCACATATTACCGAGTACTATAATACTGATAATTAGGGGTGGTAAAGTGGGCAAGTTGGGTGGGTTTGGGTCATGAGTTAAGATGGGTTTAGGTTAGGGTGGGTTTGGGTCGGGATAGGTATATATAAAAAAGGTCAGGATAAGTTTCGGTCAGAATGAGTACGGGTTCGAATGAGATGAAAAAAACAAAAAAAAAAACAAAACGAAAAAAACATAAATATAAATACAAATAAATAAAAAATAATAAAAAATTTAGAAAAAAAAAATAAAAAAACATATAAAAAATTCAAAAAATATATGTAATTAAAAATATCAGTGATAATCTTCTAAATTAGATTGTATTATATAAAACTACAAATAGTATTACATTTACATTTATATAAGTAACATGTTTGTGAATAAGCTTAGTGTATAAATTCAGACCCAAACATATTTGTTAAATAGGCTCCAATTAAGATTTAAGGTTGTTTATGACACTTTTAATATAATGGTACAGATAGGATACTAAAGCAATAGCTGTTCTCCTTCTGTATACATACTGAAGCAATAAACTCTGTATTCATCCTTTCTTTTTGTTTGATTTTTAATCTTGTTGCAAAATGCAGGGTCACAAACAATGGGTAGCTGAAGTACAATTTCTTAGTGTGGTTGACCACCCAAATTTGGTCAAACTAATCGGATACTGTGCGGTAGATGGCGAACGAGGGATCCAACGGCTGTTAGTCTACGAGTTCATGCCAAATAAAAGCTTAGAGGATCATCTGTTCAGGAATTCTCATGAGCCTCTTCCATGGAAAAGAAGACTGCAAATTATGCTTGGAGCAGCACAAGGACTTGCATATCTGCATGAAGAATTAGAAGCTCAGGTATTTACTTTCATTTTTCTAAAAAATTCATAAATATTTATTGCAAGAAAAAAAATCAACATATCTGTAATGTATATGTATTAAATACACCCATCAATCATGACCCAAGTTAAATTGGGTCATTTGTGTTGGTTAAATGGGTAGATCTGCGTCACTAAAACTATACCACTGCCGTCATAAAATGAGTCAAGTTGTAGAGTCCTTGAAACAAATTTTACAAGCCTCGAGTGAAGAAATTCCGTCAAGCAAGATCGTCGAGAGAGTTGACGATGAGTCAGAGGAGTCAGACGAAAACTCAAATCCAACGGAAGTCTCGGAGTCATCAAAGAGGAGGCTGGCTCAGTTGGCTAAGTTAAGTGAACATGTTGGCGGATTTAGTAAGAAAGGGTTCATGATAATGCATAGAGCTAAAGTGTCTTAAAGCGCATGAACTATTCGAATGAAAAACATAATAAGACGATGATATCGACTCCAGTTGTGTATAATTGGATATCTATTTACAGTCTAAATAGTGTCAAATATAGAGATGTAGAATTCAAGCTTCATTTATAATTTGTATTTGATGGTAAATAAGAGTGAATGATATAATAAATCTAGATTGTTCATTATGCATTCATCATATTGATCTAAAATCACTTCATACAAGAGATTGCTATGATTGAACATGTGAAGCGAAAATTACTTGATAACAATGTTATACGATAGCTATATGTCTATATAACATAGCTAATCTGTTTTACTGCAAGTAGAAAGCAATTACTGTAAGGGGTAAACCTTTTATGAGCAAGTATTATAGAAGTTCGGTGGCTTCATCTGGTCGTCCCGCCCAGCACAATCTTGCTACTGATACATCAGTTCAAAAATAATCCGGAAGCAAATCAGACACGGATAGATCTCGTAACAAATGGGCAACATTCTCATCTCTCCCATACCGTGCATTTGATCAAAAATGTTTCTTGATTCTACAATGTTTCCCACCTTGTTCAAGGCACTGATAATTGTGGCAGTACTTGGACTACAACCCCTTTTAACCATCAACTCAAAGCATCCAATGTGTGTCCACGGATGCAGCATGAGATGATCAAAATTGTGATAAACTCCCTCTCTCTGGTTTGAATCTGTCCCTTCTTACAGAACCCACGAATCATCACATTGAGCTTTTTAACCATATATCTGAATAACTTCCAAACACTTCCATAATCACCAATTTTAAGCAACAACTTAAAATGAACTGAAACTGCTGACAAGCATGGCTGCAAGCGTATTCATTTCAGCATTCACGAAAGCACGAAAAATCCGATTCATACCGAAAAATGCCCTCTCCACATAAACTCCATGGTTTTTGTACTCCCTTATGTTTTCCTTTCATATTTGATTCATATTCATAACCTTGTCCTCTAATGTCATCCGCATTAAGTCCTATTCTATTAAGTTCTTCAGTAATAGAATTAAAAATACCTTTACCGGTTGTATCATTCACTATTAAAAATTCTAAAAAGTATTCTTTAACTTCTATTGAAGTTGGCGAAATATCTAAACATTGTAAGATAATGGACATTTGTTCTTTCAATGTTCACATATTGAGAGATATGCCATTTGGTTATTAGGTTTATGATTAGAGATTTGGGTCTAATCAGCTAAAATTGGTCTAATATAAAGGAAATCTATTAGAAAATTGGTGACCCTTCAAATTTGGTGGCCCAAGGCCTAGCCCTAGGTTCAATAGCCCATTGGGCCGGCTCTGAAAGTGGGAGGCGCAAAGCTTTTTGGCTTAAAGCCTCCTAACGGGTTGTTTTGCGTAAAATGCTATTCCAGAAGATAACAATGAGATATTTAGGTTTGCCTAGTGTAACCAACCATAATTAGAGTTGTGGTTGGTAGAAATGATGAAAATATTGATAAGAAGGTATGAGGCATGATTTAGAATGCGAAATGCCTCCTAACGAGTCGGTTGGGTAAAAAACTACAAACCAAACGAATGATTTAAAAAGCTAAAGGATCTGGGTTCGGGTCATGGGTTTGAACCTATATTTATGGGGGAAAGTCCTAAACATGATAAACTTGAAGTTGGGTCAAGTTTGGTGCAAAAATGGTGAAAATTAGGCAAGATTGTGTGCATGGGTCAAAACTTCCAGCTTTGCAAAGATGCTGGAAACTAGTCCTCTTCGCGCCACGCGAAGGGACAGGGGTGCCCTGTCGCATGGCGCGACAGGCCCCTGTTTCAGCAAAGTTGTTTTCTTTTGTCGTTTTAACCCTCGTTAACAGTTTAACTTAAACACTAAGGGAGTTTAATGTTTATGGTAGGGTTTCTCTGGACTGAACCGGACGGAAGGACGACTAAGCATGCGAATAGGGCTGTATACGAGCCGAGTCGAGTCGAGCTAGACCCAGCTCGAGCTCGGCTCGAACTCGATTCGAGCTGGCTCGGCTCAAGCTCGAATTTCAAATTGAGCTGAGATTTGAGGCTCGAGCTCGACTCAATTAGAATTCGAGCTAGCTCGGCTCGATCTAGCTCGAACTAACAAAGAACCGCAAAATTTACTACTTAAAAAGTCCTAAAAAATGAATTTCTTCATAGACTAAGGGCCATAATTGCCATATAATTTAACCATATGGCTAAATATGCAAGTATAAATAGTTAATTCACTTTGTACATTGCTTTTACCTTCTTTTATAGGGGAAATACTCCCTTAGTTTTTGTTTTCCAAGCGATATGGGACAAAAAAATGAAGGATGTAAACCTTATCGAGCCAGCTCACGAGCTCACGAGCCGAGCCAGACCAAGCTCGAGCTCGGCTCGTTTACAAACCGAGCCGAGCCGAGCTGGCTCGTTAACAATCGAGCCAATTTCGAGCCGAGCTTTCTTCGAGCGAGTTTCGAGCGAGCTGCGAGCCACGAGTTTTTTGAACACCCCTACATGCGAAGAACCGAACACTCTGAAACCGCAATCTTTTGGAAACATTCTTGAGAAGGATGACGCATGATCATGCGTGGCGAAGTTTTCGAACTTATAAACTTGACTAATGTAAAATGTAAAACAAAGTAACAATAATCCGTATGTCGATTTGTCTGAGTTATCAGTTAACTCAGACTTGTATAAAAAAACCTAGGACCTAAACATCTGAAACTTTAAAATATTATTGTATTCGGGTTAGAGTGTTACATACCTTTAATTGTATGTGTCAGTGATAGTAAATTTGGGTTTGAATCCCCGTGGTTTGATTCATCGTGTCTTGAACTAATCTAGGGTCTTACGAGAATATGAAATTCGTTGTTCTTGTTTTTATGGAATTGATCGATGTGGCTGTGATACCACTTTGTTGGATTATTATTGTGTAAACCGATTGATGGTTAGGGTTTCACAGATTGGATATGAATAGAGAATGTTCGTAATGAATTGATAATGAATCTTTGTGCATGATACATACTATATATACATGATAACATATGCGGTAACCAGCATGACCTAAATATAAACATAGACTAAAAATATAAATAGTAATACATGTTACAATATCTAGCTTAATTGATATGAGTCGATATGTATGAATGCACATATATATCTTAATAGTTTTCGTATCTAGCACACGGGCCGGTTTATCTTTATATATCTTTATATATAATATATAAAGATAAACCAGCCCGTGGGCTAGATACTGTCACTGAAACCCTAAATATTATACGGCCAATATAAATAAGGTTGCAACTACGACCCGTTTACTTAAGAATGGGTCGATTTGGGTTATATTTTATCTCTAACTAACGAAATAGTTTATTGAAAAACAGCTTAACCAGGATACAATCAAAATTAACTTAGAGCGTATTTTTTATACAAGCATTGGAGTATTGTTACAACAATATAGTTTTACTAACCATATCTGGCACATGACAAAATGTATTCCAAGTCAACCTAAACCCGATCCGTTTTGACCAAGACTTAACCTCTCCAATTATTCCATCTTGCCACCTCTCCAGGCTAACAACTTTTAATCAAGAAGGCGAGACACTATTGTAATATGTAATAATGTGGGTGTTTGGGTTTCCTTTTTAAAAGTCCTAATAGAGTTAAAAAGACTTTTGAGAAGAACTTTTCCATCCAAACACTATCAAGAAGCAGGGGCGGACTCACATTATGTGGTGGGTGGGCGGCCGCACCCCTTGAAAAAAAAAATTTAGTGGTATTTTTCGCGAAAAATCCCGACCGCACCCCTTGGAAATTTTCGTCCGCACCCCTTGGAAAATTCCGACCGCACCCCTTGGAAAAAAATGTTATGAATTTATATAAAAAATTGTGAACACGGATTGAAACCCGATCAAATAAGGTAAACAAGTTAGCCCACTAACCCCTTTAATAAAACTTAACTCAATCCATCAAACCCAATAACTTAATACCCATTCAAGCTCAACCCAACTACTAGGTTTGTTAAACAAAATCAGTCCACATAATAAAAAAAAAAACACAAATCGCTGCCACTTGCTAGCGACTCCCGCCCTCCCTCTGCCTCACTTCAGCGCCCAGCGACAGCATAATTCCGGTCGGCGACTGCAAAATTCCGGCTGCAAACTGATTAATTCAGGCCTCCCCAGCGACATGTTTTGTTTTTGTTTTGTTTTGTTTTTTTTTTTTTGTTGTTGTTGTTTTGATGTTTATGCGATTTTGTTCAAGAGTCACGAGATAATAGGATTTTAGGATAGGTTAAGAAGTTTAAACTTTTATGTGTTAAAAAGTTAAAAAAGTTTAAACTTTTATGTTTTTGAATACTTAATATGTTTACCCTTTGTTTAGATTCCTCTATACATTACTCTAGTTCAATTAATAATGGATGGATGAGTTGCACATGAAATTTTTTTAGTTAAAACAATGGATGACACCAAAGCGGTAACAATATGGTAAAGTATCGAAATACCGGTACCGTACCGGTACCGAATCGATAAGGTAATCGGTATCCATATTTCCTCAATTTCGCTAACGGTATTTACGGTATCGGTACCGGTATCGTACCGATCTCATCCCTACCCGACCCGATCCGACCCGCTATGAACCGATTTTTTTTATATAGCTAGGGGTCTAAAATCTTTAAAATTTTTCCGCACCCCCAGAAAAAAAATCCTGGGTCCACCACTGTCAAGAAGTCAGGAGAAGGAGAAAAGGAATCCCAAACACTAGGGGTGTTCAGAATTCGTTTCGAATTCAAAAAATTCGAAATTCATTTAAATTCGATTCGATTATCAAGAATTCGTTTCGATTAAAAGAATTCGAATTCGATTCAATTCAATTCGAGTCAAATAAATCGAATACGAATCGAATACGAATTTATAAAACGCTGGTTCAACGTAAAAAACTCATTTCGTACATTGAGTTATCATATGTTTACTACAAAACACACAAAATCACAAAACGCTGCCACGATAACAGGGTAATAACTCGATCACTGTTACGATTTAATGTTCGATCGATAGAAACCAATCCAATGGATGTTTAAGTGCTGCTCAAACTTGGGTTATACTTTGTCATTCGTCGTGAATTCGATGGATGTTTAAGTATCGCACTTTGTCATTCGTTGTGAAGGTTTTGATCTCGTGAGTTGTCGTAAAAAGTTGGATTAAAGTTACTAACCTAGTTTTCGTGTGCATTGTTATTTGAATTAGGTTAACAGGCTTATCAGTAGGCTAGACTCTGCCCGTATAAATCTGCAATGTGAGTCATTCTCTTTTTATCAAACTGCTTTACAAAACCCTAAATGTTTTCAAGGTTATAATTACAGGGATTAAGTCTTTGTAATCTTCAATTACTGCCGGTATGTGGGGTTTTGTATACATTACTTGTTTCCCGTCACCATTGGACAACGAGTTAGCCAATGGGTGATCTGACCATAGTCACAGATACAGTCGAGTGACAAATACCGATTTGGGGTAATTGGTTGATAAAAACAATGTGATCACCCTTAATACTGTATATTATAACAATGTGTCGTTTTGTGCAAAATGAGTGACCCGCCAGTATTTCCCTGCTGATAAAACCTTTTTAAAACATGTTTCAGGTGATCGGCTGTGATCAAGGAAATAGTGCCGTGTAGCACTACAAGCTTGAGGATGTGGCTCCATAAAATGAATAAACATGTTTTTGTAAAATAGGGGTTTCCTAGTGAAATCGCCTTGATTGTAAATTATGGGGTTATCCCGAATAATTATGAAATAAGATAATTGGCATTTTCAAGTTTTAAACGATCCTGTTAATCATTCCACTGCCAACTTAAATAAATACCACGGGATTTCTGTCCCGCGGCTCCTGGACCGGGTCAAACCGGGCCGGGGTCGTGACAGAAAAAGGTGGTATCAGAGCCACTGATTTAAGCCAATTAAGTATTTGGAAATACTTAATTTTCTGATTATCATTTTGTGATTATGTGTTTTTTTTTGTTATTTGACTATTTGTTAGTTTACAGTATGGGTAAGCAAAGAATTTCGGACATCTATCGTCAATTAGATAGTTCATCAAAAGATAAGGAAACTTCATTTCAATCAAATTCCTCAAGATACTCAACAGATACTGAGGAAGGAATATTTGTTCGTAAGACACAGTTTGAGAAACCACTTACCATTAAGAAAAGGAGTTGGATTATTAGAAAAAGTCAAGAGAAAATAAAGAAGTCACAACCAAAAGGAGTGATGATTACTAAGGGAACTCAGGAAATAGGCAATAACCCACCATGGGAAAATGAATTAGATGAACAATGGACAAATCTCTATATGTTAGCTACTACAGCGGTAAATGTTAACTTTTAATTAAGTTAAACTGTCAACACCCTAACCCAGTACTAGCACCCATATCATCTATAAGCCAGAAACTTTAAAGAAACTTTGCCCATTAGATAAACAACTTAGTAAGAGAAGATAGAATAAACCTTATATAAAGGCATGTCGAACATATGCACAACCCCTAGTATATAATGAATTTCAGTTGTAATTTGTAATAAACACATATATACAAAAGCCGCAATGTTTGCCATTTTTTTTCTGTTTGAACAATGATACTTGAAGGGTTATACTAAATATTAGCCTGTGAAAATTTAACCTAGAATTTTGTGTGTTTTCTTCATATATGCTAAACATCATGAATGAGTTGTCTGAAGCTCTTCAGAATCTCAATCTTTATTCGGTGAATGTGGAAGTTTCCAGAGACTTTACCGGTTATTGTGCCGACATTGAGGAACCTATGGAATTTCAAGCCCAACCTCCGGAGAAACCCAAACCGAGAAAGAAAAGAAGATTTGTGGGCTGGAGGCGTGTGCGCAGGAAGAAACCAGCGACACGGAAAGTTATAAAGACTGTGGATCCCAAAGATAAAGGCAAGGGAATAGAGATCGGAGAAAGTTCCAGACAAGACCAGGAAATGCCATCTTGGGAAGAGCTGGATCATAAACTAGCATTTAGTGATCTCATCGGACCTGCCGATGCAAACCTCTTTAATTACCCAGCGGAAGCACAACTTCCAATTGACCTAGAGCCTGATATCCCAGATCCTATTATTCACTCCCAACCTCTACCGGCAGAGTTAGAAGAATGGTGGACCACCGACTGGCAGTTTCATAATCTCCTCAATAATCCTAATACCTTTTTCCCTCAGTTTGACCCGGAGCCTCCACTACACCCACCTATGAGCTTAGAAAACTTGGCTGAACTCCGCCATTATGGCGAGGAGCTGGTGGATGCAGGAAACAGAATCCGGGAAGTAGGGGAGAGGATATCCTGGAAATACGACGAGAGGGAACGTCGTTTTTAAAAGTGCCAGCTAACGGCATCATATGTGGTTGTGGGAATGCGTGTTTAATAATAATACTATAATTATGTAAAATAACCAAAAATAAAACTTTTGTAAAATAACGTATGTGTACTGAAGCATACTATAATATATAAAAAACGGAAGTCGAAAAATTGACAATTTTGGCTAAATGTGTTGAAGTGATTATGTGCGATTATTTTATTATGCTTGGTTATTAATTAAGTTGATGCTAATAAGTTATATATATTAATTACCAGATGGAACACGCTGGTAATGAACAAGTTAACGAGGGTAACCAATCTGCGCAAAACCATGAAGATCAATTTCTGAATAGGCAAGATATCGAAAACATTGTTGCTCAGGGAATAGCCAATGCTATTCCAGCAATTCTTGCTGCTGCACGAAAACCAGTTGAACCTCAACAAATTATTCCTAGCAAGCGTACTCATGAAGACAACTTCAGTAATAGCATAAATGGATGCGGTAACATTAATAATAATGATAATGATGTACTGCAAGCCCCAAATTTCAAAAGAATGAATGCTGCAACGCCTGGTTGCACTTACAAGGAGTTTCTTGCCTGTAAACCTGCTGAATTTGCAGGCAGTGAAAGGGCGACTGCGGCACTGCGTTGGTTGGAGAAAACCGAGGCAGTAATCAAAATAAGTAAATGTGTCGAGGAGGACAAAGTCATGTATGCTTCTCACCTTTTCAAGGAAGAAGCATTAGAATGGTGGAATACGGTGTTGCAAGCTAAGGGAAGTGACATGGCCTATGCTATGAGTTGGGAGGAGTTTAAGCGTCTGGTGGAAAGAAAATTCTGCCCAGAATATGAAAAAGAGTATATGGCAAACAAATTCCCGAGCCACCGAATGGTGAATGTTGATTGCCGAGGGTATACTTCAAATTTTTTTGAATATGCTCGAATTGTGCCTACTTTGGCTTCGCCAGTGTCGGTACTTATTTCTCGTTACATATGGGGTTTAATTAGCGAAATCCATGACATTGTCAAAGCTGCGAGACCCCGTACAATCGATGATGCGATGGAATTAGCCATCACTTTGACTGACGGACTGGTGCGTACGCGAGAAGAAAATAGGAAAAAGGAATTGGCTCAGAAAATTACCCAAGGATTTCGTGTGGGTAATAATAGTAAATTTAAGAGAAGAGGAACTGGGCAATCTTCCACTCCGCCATTCGGCAGAAACTGCAAAAAGAAACATTTTGGAAAATGTAATGAACCCTGCAACTTCTGCAAAGCTATAGGACATCGTGAAGAGGATTGCAGAAAGAAAACAAGGGTCTGCTATAACTGTGGAGAAGCTGGTCATTTCAAACCAGAATGCCCTAAGTTGATCAAACCAGCAGATAACAAGGCTAAACCTGCAGAAGGAACTAACAAGAAAAACGCAAGAGCCTTCCAGGTGACTACTCAGGAAGCAGAGCTAATCCCTGATGTGATAGCTGGTACGTTCTTAGTTCACAACGTTTATGCGAAAGTATTATTTGACTCTGGTGCAAACCAAAGTTTTATAAATACTTCATTCTGCCAAGCTCTTAAGCTACCCTTAACGAAACTTAGGCAAGTTTTTACGGTAGAAACGGCAGACGGGAATTATGTTAATATAGATACGGTTTTGCAAAAAACAAACTATAGAACTTTCAGGTCATAGATTTTCTGCGAATCTATTACCCATGAATTTAGCTGGATTCGATGTCGTGTTAGGAATGGATTGGTTAGTAGCCAACCATGCTCGAATCCTTTATGATAAGAATTCCATTTTGTACATTGAGTTATCATCTGTTTATTACAAAACACACTGCCACGATAACAGGGTAATAACTCGATCACTGTTACGATTTAATGTCCGATCGATAGAAACCAATCCAATGGATGTTTAAGTGCTGCTCAAACTTGGGTTATACTTTGTCATTCGTCGTGAATTCAATGGATGTTTAAGTATCGCACTTTATCATTCGTTGTGAAGGTTTTGATCTCGTGAGTTGTCGTAAAAAGTTGGATTAAAGTTACTAACCTGGTTTTCGTGTGCATTGTTATTTGAATTAGGTTAACAGGCTTATCAGTAGGCTAGACTCTGCCCGTATAAATCTGCAATGTGAGTCATTCTCTTTTTATCAAACTGCTTTACAAAACCCTAAATGTTTTCAAGGTTATAATTACAGGGATTAAGTCTTTGTAATCTTCAATTACTGCCGGTATGTGGGGTTTTGTATACATTACTTGTTTCCCGTTACCATTGGACAACGAGTTAGCCAATGGGTGATCTGACCATAGTCACAGATACAGTTGAGTGACAAATACCAATTTGGGGTAATTGGTTGATAAAAACAACGTAATCACCTTTAATACTGTATATTATAACAATGTGTCGTTTTGTGCAAAATGAGTGACTCGCCAGTATTTCCCTACTGATAAAACCTTTTTAAAACATGTTTCAGGTGATCGGCTGTGATCAAGGAAATAGTGCCGTGTAGCACTACAAGCTTGAGGATGTGGCTCCATAAAATGAATAAACATGTTTTTTGTAAAATAAGGGTTTCCTAGTGAAATCGCCTTGATTGTAAATTACGGGGTTATCCCGAATAATTATGAAATAAGATTATTGGCATTTTCAAGTTTTAAACGATCCTGTTAATCATTTCGCTGCCAACTTAAATAAATACCACGGGATTTCTGTCCCGCGGCTCCTGGACCGGGTCAAACCGGGTCGGGGGCCGTGACATGCTCCTCTACCAATGCTTAGTTGGCGCCTATGTGGCGGATAGTCCTTTTGGGGACTATCCTCACCATACCACATGGTCTCAGCGCTGACCACCATAACACACATCGATAAACACAGGAACCCTAAAATTAGTTAGTAGAGGATTGAACCCGACATCCTTTTTTGGGTAATTAATCCCACCAAATCCTTAATTTGAACACCTCCAATTTTACCTTGAAGCCACCATCAGCGCTGGCCACCAGTATCAGCGCCAACCACCATACTCAAGGGCCTTTTTCAACAGAGAAGGTTAGCTATATTTTTGAGGGATTTAAAGGACCGATTGACGCCCATAACATAGGTGGATGATGATCAATATCCACACTTGGGACCAAATCTCGAGTAGCTACACTTTGTATCAATTTTGGAGGTAGCGGCTAGGTTTGAGAACACCCAAATGATTTGAGCTCCGATTTTAACAGCAGCAGATGCTTGATAGGATTGGCTTCAGTTTGGGATGTTCGAATGACGACGTGAAACCCACATCCGCATATTACCATAGTGGTTACATAGTTTGGGAGGGAGCATGGGAAGAAGATGAAGTGGATTAGATGAGGCAGGCTGGCAGCGATTTTGTTCATAAAGGAACTTAACTAGGGTAGGTAAATGACATAATTACCATCATGTGAGCTGTGAGCTGCACATGACCTATATTTAACCAGAGAGTCTAAGGGGCCAAAATAATTAGACAAATTGAGGTTGGGTCACAGATGTCAAAAGATGTATTTTTAGGCTAATAGGGTAAAAATGATATAACCATAAGGCCAAATCAAATTTACTCTAAAATGAATCAAATTTGCATAATTGTCTAAAGACACTCATTATTGCAAACTACATTATATTTATGTCATTTTTAGGAACACAAATAGTCAGATTGTAGGTATCAAAGGCCATGTAACCTAGTTGTACCAGGTATATGGAATGGTGTCCCTCCTCATAATGTTGAGGAATCAAGTCACATAGTGGACAAATGCATAGATTTAGGAGTAGGATTAGAGAGTGTGTGAGTTAGTCGGTCAAAAAGAAAAAGTTAGATGGCAGATTATGAGAAACCTAATACAATGGTTTAAATCTTAAAGGGTAAAAGCGTAAAAGTGCTAAAAAGTAAGTAAAAGGAAACTTGGTAAAAGTTTAAAACTGCTAGCAAATAAGGGTGTTAGGAGTGGTATCGGCAAAGGGGTTTTGCCGCGCAGCAAACACCGCCGCCAACCCTTTGCCGAGGCGGTGAGGGGTGTGGTGCGGGGAGGGCTTGCCGACGCGGGGAAGGGAGGAAGGAGAGAGAGAGAGGGTAGTGTGGGGTGGGGTCCATTCCAATCTCAACCAATCACACCTTTTTCCTTTTTTTTAAGTTTACCACTTCACCAAATGTCTAAACCATTGCCAACACTTTTCACCAAAGTTTAAACACTTTTCACTGATTGACGTGGCGCACTCTGATTGGTCGATTTTTTAGTTTGTCACTCTCAAGTGTTTAACCACTCCTAACACCCTAAGTAAAAGTTTAAAACTGCTAGCAAATAAGCAAAAGTTGACAAGGAGACTGATATATGAACACTAGAAATATAGATGGAAAATGGGTAGGTTGGGTAATGAATCAGAATGAGTTAATGAGTTCTTAGTTTGGGTGAAAACAAGTAAAGCAAGAGGAAAAATTAGTCATATTGACAAAAAAAAAACATTTCAGTCACTTACTAATTTTTATTAATAGAAACTGATGTAATGATGTGTTTGTCAAATTGAATATTAGATTATTAATTAGGGTTGATTAGGGGAGTGGGGGCGGTCCGTTATGGACTCCCCATCACTCGTGAATGTATCACGAACACCGCCGCCACCACTATGTTCACGCGTTGAAATCATAACGCGTTGAGATGATAACGCGTTGAACTTGATGATTTCGACCGTTTTTTTATTCCTTTTTGACCGTTATTCAACGGTAAACTTAAATAAAAAAATTAACCTTTAAACCTTTTATCTATATATATCTCCATTTTAAACCATTTTACACACACCAAAACATAAACCCATTTCACACAATCTACATCTTTCTCAAATGGAGTTCCCTACGGAATCGACGTTTTCGATGTCTAGCGATAGCGATACCGAGTCGTCTTCCGACAATGAGACACTAAAATATTTTGTGTCGGTGTATAACGAACTTGATACTAGTTCATCCCGCCCAAAGAAGAAGATGGTAGACTGTCGCAACCCCCGCCCCATATCTGTCCCAGGAACGGGCAGTCGTGAGACTCAGTATCGGTGGTATCGGTGTTTATCAATTTGGCAGCGGAAATTACATCAGGACCGTAGTTAGGAAATATTTTATCAAAGTAAAACACGATATGTTATATAAGTAAACATATTGGGATAAAACTCAAGTTTTCATTACAAACTGATTTATAGGGATAAACTCTATTTTATTGAATCAAACATCTTCTTTTATTTAGGTAACTTTTATAGCCCCTTTTCCAAGCCTTCAGTGCTGTCCAGCTGGCTTCTAGTTGGCTTTCACATTTTGTTGCCTGAAACGCGTTTAAAAACATTTTGTCAGAGGGAAATACTGGTGAGTGAATCCCAGTTTAATCAAGAAGAGTTTTATCAATTAACACAATATTGTGAGCGATTACAATGTTTACATCTACACAATTACTCATTCAGTACTGTCAATCCTGACTGGTGGGTCATATTACACATTGGTTATCTCGTTGTCCAATGGTAACGTGTTCCACATTTTGTATACAAAACCCCAACATACCGGCAGTAATTGAAGAATTACAAAGACTCAATCACTACTAATCACATTGTAAAATATTTAAGGTTTTGTAAAAACAATTTACAAAAAGGAGATTACTCACATTGTTGTCTTAGGTTTTCTTTAAGGGTTTCCTGGTGATTATCTATAATTTACACAAATGCACACACGTTAGTATAATAACCCAATATTTACATTAGAAATACCCTCCCCGAGATGGCATTCCAATGACTACGTCGGGCAGAACCACGACAGCCATTACGGAACCCTGGATCAATCGGGCAGCGTATCTAATACGTAACCGGGGGTTATAATACTTATAACGGGGCAGAACTTCGTTAATTAGGGGGTATTATGCCCGAAAAATATGCTTACTATTAAGAAATTCGAGAGAGAAAGTTATGTGTGAGCGAATTCGACTGAAGGCCCGAGCTCCCAATTTATAGGAGCTAAAATCAAGTTCCTCGCTGCCCGCGTAAGAAGTAGTCAAGGGCTACGTGGCCCACGACATAGGGTCCGTAAGCCCTAGCTGATCCGGGTCACGGGTATAGCTTCGACGTGTGGCTGCCACGTGGCAGCTCAGGGTGCTGCCTCGTTGAAGAGCGCTCGCGGCCCGCGTAAGACCGAGCTTAGGTCTTCGCGCCCCGCGACAGCCTATTAAATTTTGTTTATATTTAATTTTAATAAAAATAAAGGTATTCGGGGCCCGTTTTCGCATACGGGGTGTAATTTAGGATATATTGGGACATGTTAAATTATATTAGGGCGTCAAAAAATTTTAGGAGGGTTGTTATATCCTCCCCACCTTGTTTTAGAGCTCTTCCTCGAGATCTACTGGAATAGGTGTGGGTATTTCCTTTGCATTTCTGATTCAAGCTCCCATGTGTATTCTGGTCCTCTTTTGGAGTCCCATTTCACTTTGACCAGAACTAATCTCTTGTGTTTGAGATTCTTGACTTTCCTGTCTTCAATTTGTAGAGGCCTCTCTACAAACTTTAACTGTTCATTTACCTCTATATCCTTAAGAGGTACTATCAGCGATTCATCAGCTAAGCATTTCTTGAGATTAGATACATGAAAAACATCATGTATTCCTACCATTTCCTCTGACAGTTGTAGCTGATAGGCTACAGGTCCTATTTTCTAATAATCTCAAAAGGTCCAACATACCTGGGGCTTAGCTTTCCCCTTTTGGTGAATCTTACCACTCCTTTCCAAGGAGAGACTTTCAATAATACTTTATCTCCTACTTGAAATTCCAATGGCTTGTGTCTGTTATCAGCATACCTCTTTTGTCGATCGTGTGCTGCTTTCAGTCGTTCCTTGACTTGAATGATCTTGTCTGTTGTTTCTTGTACTATATCAGGTCCAGATAGTTGTTTTTCTCCAATTTCTGCCCAACAGACTGGCGTTCGGCACTTTCGTCCATAAAGTGCTTCGAATGGTGCAGCATTGATTCTTGTGTGATAATTATTATTATAAGAAAATTCTATCAATGGTAAATGATCGTCCCAATTACCTCCGAAATCAATTACACAAGCTCTAAGCATGTCCTCCATCGTCTGGATCGTTCTTTCACTTTGTCCGTCCGTTTGAGGATGATAAGTTGTGCTTAGATTCAGCTTAGTTCCCATTGCCCTTTGGAAACTTGCCCAAAAATGAGAGGTAAAACGACTATCTCTGTCAGAAACAATTGATAGAGGAATTCCATGTAAAGAAACTATTTCATTTACATATAATTTAGCTAATTGTTCCATACTGAAAGTTTTCTTCATTGGTAGGAAATGAGTTGACTTAGTTAACCTGTCTACAATCACTCAGATTGTATCATTACCTTTTCTTGTTTTGGGTAATTTAGTAACAAAATCCATTGTTATTAATTCCCATTTCCAAACAGGCATTTCTAACTGTTGCAACAAACCTGAGGGTTTCTGATGTTCAGCTTTGACTTGTGAACAGGTTAAACACTTTGCAACATATGCTGCTATATCCTTTTTCATTCCTATCCACCAGAAATTCTTTCTTAAGTCCTGATACATCTTATCACTTCCAGGATGCATCGTATACTTAGACTTATGGGCTTCTTCTAATATATGATGGTGTAGGTTTCCTAATTTAGGTATCCACATCCTTTTCTTATGGAATCTCCAAATTCCATATGTTCCTTGTTCTAGTTCTTTAATCATTCCTTTCAATTTTTCAGTATCATCCTTGATTACTGATTTTTATGCCTTCCTAATCTGTTCATTTAAATCTACTTGTATATTTAATTTAAGAGAACGTATTCTTTTTGGCTTTTCATGATACTTTCGACTTAAAGCATCAGCTACTACGTTTGCTTTTCCTGCATGATACTGGATATTACAATCATAATCACTAAGTATCTCCATCCAACGTCTTTGTCTCATATTCAACTCCTTTTGCCCAAAAACATACCTTAGACTCTTATGATCTGTGAAAATGGTAAACTTACTACCGTAAAGGTAATGTCTCCAAATTTTAAGGGCAAAGATTATGGCTCCTAATTCTAAATCATGGGTTGAGTAATTCTCTTCATGATTCTTAAGTTGTCTGGATGCATAAGCTATAACCTTTTGACGTTGTATCAACACACATCCATAACCTAGCTTAGAAGCGTCACAATAGATTACAAAGTCTTCAGTTCCTTCTGGTAACGCTAGTATGGGTGCGTTGGTTAACCTTTGCTTAAGGATTCTAAAGGCTTCTTCTTGTTTTGGTCCCCATTCAAACTTAATAGATTTACAGGTTAGCTTAGTTAAAGGAATGGCTATTCTAGAAAAATCTCGAATAAATCTTCTATAATAACAGGCTAATCCTAAGAAACTTCTAACCTCGGTTGGTGACTCAGGGGTTTTCCATTTGGTAATTGCCTCGATCTTGGTAGGATCCACATGAATTCCCTCATGATTAACCAGATGTCCAAGAAATTGTACCTGTTCTAACCAAAACTCACACTTCGAAAACTTAGCATAAAGCTTTTCTTTTCTTAATAAACTTAGAAGTGCGTGCAAATGCTTTGCATGTTCCTCTTTGCTCTTAGAGTAAATAAGAATATCATCTATAAAGACAATTATGAATTTATCCAAATATGATTTACATATTCGGTTCATCATGTCCATAAATGCAGCTGGGGCATTGGTGTAACACCCTAGTTATTATTTAACGATTATCGTATAATTTAAACTCATAATCATGTAATTATAATCACGATTATACAGAAAATACGGGCTTGTTAAAAACTTTTTACAATTTATAGTGGTATAACATAATGCGATTTAATTCGCCGTTTCAGAATAACAAACAAAACAATTTGCGGAAGCTTTAATTAACATGTGTTCGGTTCTTGCTCGACGCTTGATCTTCATCCGGGCTCACGACATATACCTGTATTCAAAACCAACTTAACAGTTAGTTTTGATAATTAAATATCTAATATAACGAGGAAATTATGTAAATCCAACATTGATAACAAGACCCGAAACAATGCGCTTGATTTTGGCCTCCACCGTAACTTACGGTGGAACCGTAAGTTACGGTGGCTTCTGAAGTGTTCTTCCACCGTAAAACAGGTGGAAATCACCGTAACAAAATCAGCCCCCACCGTAACTTACGGTGGCACCGTAAGTTACGGTGGCCCCTGCATTCCAGCTTTCCATTTTACCGTTTTTGATACGAAAACTTCCGTATCTTTCAAACCGCTTGTCCGTTTGACCTACCGTTTCTTCCTACATGTTTGTAATTTAATTCTCCATCAAATGGAGTTAGGATCAAACATTTGGCTTAATAAATTTAGAGACTTCTAAGCCTTCGCCTCGTTACCTTTTTACCGAATTTTAACCCGTTTATGCATTTTATCAAACAACGTATTTGTTTGAATCCTATATTACATACACTTCAACAAATTAATGTTACCTACCATATTAGGATCTAATTATAGGTTTATTACACCATTTAGACCCGTATTCGCTCGTATGCTTATTTTGACCCATTAAGGGTATTTAAGCACTTTAAAGCTTGAAATCGCTTTCCTTCCCTTCTAGCATTGTAGTTCTACATTTCATATCTAGTAATCTCCCTCTACAACTATATATGTATTGAGTTTAATGCGAATACCTATATGTTCCGAGTTTTACCCCTCGGATTACCATTTTACGGCAAGGACTCATATAAAGCCCTTCGACCCAAGAATTTATGTTTTTCACTATCTAACTTATCCTAAGCATTTATGAAATCACAAAACTCATTTCCGAACCACCTTTAAGGGTCGTTCGTCCGAATTAACTTACAAAGGCAATTTGGGAAATTTTCTTCTTCTTTAACTACAAGAGTCCTTTAAATACTTGATTGACTCAAGAGCCAACCCTTTTAACTATACTCTTATTAAAAACCCATTTGCTTCTAAAATATCATGAACATAATTCACTTTATTCGAATTACCTTAAAGATAACCGAATGTCTACACTTCAACATTGTCTAACTCTTATAGAACTCCAACTTCTACATGATGAGTTGTGTTATTATACATACCTGGCTCGGACCAATAAATTGACCCGTTTCAATACCTTGCCTTAGTAACCGCTTAAGCAATAGCGATGTACTTATCCATTTGCTATTTATTCCTATAACAAGTAACTCTACAAACCATTAAACAATATTATCAAAGGGTGATAATTTCACCTTTTGACCCGTTTATTTACCTCGTGATCTTCATCACTTCAAGTAATTACCAATTTCATGCTTTATGCTAATTTAAGTCTACTAGCTAGAATACGGAATCAAGCATAACGTAATGGAATCGTAGTTACGTACCTTTTAAGCATCCTTTCCAAACGCGTATTTTCACCGGCTTGTCCATTTGACGATCCGGATTCCTCGCCTAAAGAGTTCAATTCACGATTTGTTTAGAACCCTTTTTATAAGTCTTAACGCATAATTTCTTAACATCTTCAAATCTGCGTTTTACCAACATTTACATTTTGACCTTCATTTAGGCGTTTCATCAAACACCTTGCGGGTCAGATTTCTACATAAACTAAACCAAGTTCATGACTTGAGTTTATCACCCTAATTAACTTCAATTAGACTATATACACATATTTTAACATCAACACTTTAGAGATTTCCTCATAATTTCAGTTTACACTAGAACAAGGGTTTTAAATCCTAGTGTTTATCAAGCTCTACTAACATCTTAATCACCCACTATGGTGATTTTGGTCTTACAATTATCATGCAAGAATTTTGACAAGAAATCATCTAGGGTTTGTCCCCAACCCTTATATCACTTCCAATTTCGTATTTACAACTCATAATTAAGCTCAACACTCAATTTCAATAACATGCAAGAATTTGAGTTGAATCAAAATGACCTAATTAGACATACCTCACGATCCTCTTGACAAGATGATCATGATTCTATGTTCAGATTTCGATTACAACATGATTTGAGCCTTCAATTCAAGAGTTTAGTAGAAGTTAGGGTTGTGGAAGTGTGGGTGTCGCCCCCTGTGGTTTCTGGTCGACCAGACCCCTTCTAATGGGGTGTTTGGTTTGTTTTTAATCAAAACTAATAACAATAGTTTCAATTTTAACAATATTGGACCTTCTACTTTTATTTAACCTATAGTTTGGTTATTTTAGCCTTAATTCTAGTTATTCATAGACTTATAGTTAACTAGGTTATAATTTCCTAGTTAGATAAATTCTTGTTTATTTAAACTTTATAATTCTAATATAAAGTTTTGTATTTTCAGAATGTTACATCTCGGGATTTAAAATATACTTTGCTTCTCAAAGTATTTCCCATCCTTTTAATAAATATTAGACTTATTTAGTTACATCCTAGCATTCACCGGATTAATTTTACCACTAACGGTATTTTTACCCATTTTTACTATTAACGAGGTTTGATTACCAAACCCGTTTTCGGGGTGTTACAAGTCTACCCCCCTTAAAGAGGTTTCGTCCTCGAAACCTTTTCTTACATAATTCATTGAGTTTAAACTCAATGTATTTGAGCCGAGAAATCTTTTAAACATTACTTATGCTTTTTAACCAATCGTTAGTATTACCCGTAAAAATACGGTAACATCTTTTTGGTTACCAATTATCTACATATTTCATACGACATAATGTAACTTGAAATAACGTAATCTCGTTATTCCCACTAGTTTAATTAACTTAGCGATATCCATCACTTTCGTGTACTATCGAACTCTTTATGAATCCATTACTTTGACCCGTTTAAAGGTCTTTAGTGAAATCTTTCACTTTTAGCAACAAATTCTTTTATTTTCAAATTTATTTATTCGGTTCTATTATACCGAATCTATCAATTGCAATCAAGCCAAATTTCCTGATTTGAATTGCTGACCTTAACTGGTCTCACTAACTAGACTTAGTAGTCCAGTTACTTTTACCGCTCTCCTGGTTATAACGTGATCCTACCTCACGTTGCATTTCTTAACCGTGATCGTGTCACATTATGTTTAATTCATAGCAACCCTCCCGGTATGCATTAAGACCTCGCTTCATTTTTTTTTTTTTATATTCCGACTTTGTCTTTAAGTTTGACGTTTTACAAAAACGACCCGTTAAGGGACATATTTGCATTTTCCGGGTTCGAGTGTAAGTACACTCCCTCCCAATACTTGTCTAAATCATTTTACATGCTTGCGTTTTCTGGGTTCGAGTGTAAGTACACTCCCTCCCAATACTTGTCTAAATCATTTTACATGCTTGCGTTTTCTGGGTTCGAGTGTAAGTACACTCCCTCCCATTACTTGTCTAAATCATTTTACATGTTTCTTTGTCCCTTCACTCGGGCTCATTATCCTGATGTAATACGCTTCCGTCACTCGGTTGTGCGTTTACATTATTATCAAATATTTAGCTTATCTGATTCATTTGGGTACTTTTTAATTAGCCCCATTCATCCCACTCTTACTACATCGGATGTAAACGTGTCCGCCGTAAGAAGTTCATGGTATCATATGCCACTACTTACTTGGCCAGAGTAAGCGATTAACACATGACACACATGACCTTTTTATAGTTTTCACATCACGCCCTATGTAAGTAACGCCTCTATTTGTTTCTCTTGGAAACAAGATCCCGAATACATTTTCTATTCGGGTTTTTCCAAGTTTTTTTTTTTTACATATGCAACTTTCAATTTCTACTTATTTGTTGCATATTACTATTTGTGCGATTATTTAAAATGTGCACCTGGTAATGTTTGCCCCGACGGCGTTCCTTGCCATTAACCTTGTTCGCGGTCGTTACGCGATTTAGTCCTCGGTGAGCATGCTCCTCTTGTCATGCTTCGGACCGTTCCATCATCATATCTACAATTCGTTTGACTCTCGTCGTCTTCAAACGTGAGTGTCCTTCAATTAAAACATTCACAAAAGTTAGTAACGTCAACTTCAATAGTCGCCCGTATTATAATACGAGGCTTTTTCTACTATACGCGTCAACGCGCGTACTTTCGTCAACTATATCAATCATTTTAACTGGGGTAACGTGTATCACACGATAGCCCTATGTGTTGGTTACAACACTTTAGCATGCTAAACTATTAACATACACGTACTTACCGGATTTGCGATCAAGCCTCGAACCGAACACCAATCTCTATTAAGAGCATAAGGTTTAAGTCCAAGCATAGTTCTCCCACCATACTTGAATCTCTTAAACCAAGGCTCTGATACCAACTTGTAACACCCTAGTTATTATTTAACGATTATCGTATAATTTAAACTCATAATCATGTAATTATAATCACGATTATACAGAAAATACGGGCTTGTTAAAAACTTTTTACAATTTATAGTGGTATAACATAATGCGATTTAATTCGCCGTTTCAGAATAACAAACAAAACAATTTGCGGAAGCTTTAATTAACATGTGTTCGGTTCTTGCTCGACGCTTGATCTTCATCCGGGCTCACGACATATACCTGTATTCAAAACCAACTTAACAGTTAGTTTTGATAATTAAATATCTAATATAACGAGGAAATTATGTAAATCCAACATTGATAACAAGACCCGAAACAATGCGCTTGATTTTGGCCTCCACCGTAACTTACGGTGGAACCGTAAGTTACGGTGGCTTCTGAAGTGTTCTTCCACCGTAAAATAGGTGGAAATCACCGTAACAAAATCAGCCCCCACCGTAACTTACGGTGGCACCGTAAGTTACGGTGGCCCCTGCATTCCAGCTTTCCATTTTACCGTTTTTGATACGAAAACTTCCGTATCTTTCAAACCGCTTGTCCGTTTGACCTACCGTTTCTTCCTACATGTTTGTAATTTAATTCTCCATCAAATGGAGTTAGGATCAAACATTTGGCTTAATAAATTTAGAGACTTCTAAGCCTTCGCCTCGTTACCTTTTTACCGAATTTTAACCCGTTTATGCATTTTATCAAACAACGTATTTGTTTGAATCCTATATTACATACACTTCAACAAATTAATGTTACCTACCATATTAGGATCTAATTATAGGTTTATTACACCATTTAGACCCGTATTCGCTCGTATGCTTATTTTGACCCATTAAGGGTATTTAAGCACTTTAAAGCTTGAAATCGCTTTCCTTCCCTTCTAGCATTGTAGTTCTACATTTCATATCTAGTAATCTCCCTCTACAACTATATATGTATTGAGTTTAATGCGAATACCTATATGTTCCGAGTTTTACCCCTCGGATTACCATTTTACGGCAAGGACTCATATAAAGCCCTTCGACCCAAGAATTTATGTTTTTCACTATCTAACTTATCCTAAGCATTTATGAAATCACAAAACTCATTTCCGAACCACCTTTAAGGGTCGTTCGTCCGAATTAACTTACAAGGGAAATTTGGGAAATTTTCTTCTTCTTTAACTACAAGAGTCCTTTAAATACTTGATTGACTCAAGAGCCAACCCTTTTAACTATACTCTTATTAAAAACCCATTTGCTTCTAAAATATCATGAACATAATTCACTTTATTCGAATTACCTTAAAGATAACCGAATGTCTACACTTCAACATTGTCTAACTCTTATAGAACTCCAACTTCTACATGATGAGTTGTGTTATTATACATACCTGGCTCGGACCAATAAATTGACCCGTTTCAATACCTTGCCTTAGTAACCGCTTAAGCAATAGCGATGTACTTATCCATTTGCTATTTATTCCTATAACAAGTAACTCTACAAACCATTAAACAATATTATCAAAGGGTGATAATTTCACCTTTTGACCCGTTTATTTACCTCGTGATCTTCATCACTTCAAGTAATTACCAATTTCATGCTTTATGCTAATTTAAGTCTACTAGCTAGAATACGGAATCAAGCATAACGTAATGGAATCGTAGTTACGTACCTTTTAAGCATCCTTTCCAAACGCGTATTTTCACCGGCTTGTCCATTTGACGATCCGGATTCCTCGCCTAAAGAGTTCAATTCACGATTTGTTTAGAACCCTTTTTATAAGTCTTAACGCATAATTTCTTAACATCTTCAAATCTGCGTTTTACCAACATTTACATTTTGACCTTCATTTAGGCGTTTCATCAAACACCTTGCGGGTCAGATTTCTACATAAACTAAACCAAGTTCATGACTTGAGTTTATCACCCTAATTAACTTCAATTAGACTATATACACATATTTTAACATCAACACTTTAGAGATTTCCTCATAATTTCAGTTTACACTAGAACAAGGGTTTTAAATCCTAGTGTTTATCAAGCTCTACTAACATCTTAATCACCCACTATGGTGATTTTGGTCTTACAATTATCATGCAAGAATTTTGACAAGAAATCATCTAGGGTTTGTCCCCAACCCTTATATCACTTCCAATTTCGTATTTACAACTCATAATTAAGCTCAACACTCAATTTCAATAACATGCAAGAATTTGAGTTGAATCAAAATGACCTAATTAGACATACCTCACGATCCTCTTGACAAGATGATCACGATTCTATGTTCAGATTTCGATTACAACATGATTTGAGCCTTCAATTCAAGAGTTTAGTAGAAGTTAGGGTTGTGGAAGTGTGGGTGTCGCCCCCTGTGGTTTCTGGTCGACCAGACCCCTTCTAATGGGGTGTTTGGTTTGTTTTTAATCAAAACTAATAACAATAGTTTCAATTTTAACAATATTGGACCTTCTACTTTTATTTAACCTATAGTTTGGTTATTTTAGCCTTAATTCTAGTTATTCATAGACTTATAGTTAACTAGGTTATAATTTCCTAGTTAGATAAATTCTTGTTTATTTAAACTTTATAATTCTAATATAAAGTTTTGTATTTTCAGAATGTTACATCTCGGGATTTAAAATATACTTTGCTTCTCAAAGTATTTCCCATCCTTTTAATAAATATTAGACTTATTTAGTTACATCCTAGCATTCACCGGATTAATTTTACCACTAACGGTATTTTTACCCATTTTTACTATTAACGAGGTTTGATTACCAAACCCGTTTTCGGGGTGTTACAATTGGTTAAACCAAATGGCATGACAGTAAATTCATAATGGCCATACCTTGTTCTAAAAGTGGTCTTAGGAATGTCCTCTTCCTGTACCTTTAATTGATGATATCCTAATCGTAAATCGACTTTAGAGAAAAATCGAGCTCCTTGCAATTGATCAAACATGTCATCAATTCTCGGTAATGGATACCGATTCTTAATCGTGACTTTGTTCAATTTGCGGTAGTCAATGCACATACGCATTGATCCGTCCTTCTTTTTGATGAATAAGATCGGTGCTCCCCATGGCGAAGAGCTTGGCTGTATGAATCCTTTTTCCAATAATTCATTTAACTGTTTCTTCAGTTCCTGCATTTCTGCGGGTGCCAAACGGTAAGGTGCCTTGGCAATTGGTGCTGTCCCTGGTAGTATATGAATTCTGAATTCAACTTCTATATCTGGCGGTAGTCCTGGTAATTCTTCTGGAAATACATCTGAAAACTGGGATACTACTGGAATATCCATTAATTCTTTTCCTTTAGTGTTAATGATTATAGAAATCAAATACACTAATGATCCTTTTCTTATATAACTTGCCGTTTTCATCACAGAGATGAATTTCGTGGATCTAGACGGCTTATCTCCTTTAATTGTGATCTTTTCACCCTTTGGTGAATTTACTTGGATTGATTTTTGATCACATAAAATACTGGCTTTATTGGCTATTAACCAATCCATTCCTAACACTACATCAAATCCTGCCAGATTCATTGGGTAAATGTTTGCAATAAACTTTTGATTTAAAAATTCTATTCTTGCTCCCTGCAAGATTTCAGAAATCTTAATGGTTTCCCCATTTCTTGTCTCTACTAGACATTCTTGTGGGAGTTTAGTTAGCGGTTGATTAAGAATTTTGCAAAACGAAGTATTAATAAAACTTTGATTCGCACCAGAGTCAAATAATACTTTAGCAAAAACATCATTAACTAGAAACGTACCAGCTATCACGTCTGGAATCATCTTGGCTTCATCTGCAGTCAGAACAAATGCTCTAACATTTTTAGTGTTCTTGTTGTTCGTAGCTGGAGCTAGTTTCGGACAACTTGGCTTGATGTGGCCTTGTTCTCCACAGTTGTAGCATATTCTGTTGTTAAGTTTCTTCCTGCAGTATTCTTCGTTGTGTCCATATATTTTGTAGAAGTTGCAATATATGGAGCATCTTCCAGAATGCTTCCTTTTGCAATACTTGCAATAAGGTGCAGAGGTAGAACCTACACTTTTCCCATAGTTGGAATTTCCAGAACGAAATTCTTGGGTAAGCCTTTGAGATAGGTTCCTCCTCTGGTCTTCTTCTCGTGTACACACTAACTCAATTGTCAAGGTGTTTGCTAGTTCTACCGCTTCTTCTATGGTTTGAGGTCTAGCTGCCTTGACTATATGTCTTATCTCACTAATTAATCCCCAGATGTAACGGGAGATTAACACTGGTTCAGGTGATGCAAGGGTTGGTACTATTCTAGCATATTCAAATAATAATGTAGTATAACCCTTACTATCCACTCCAGTCATCCTAAGGTTTAGGAACTTATTTGCTATCTGTTCCTTTTCATTGGGTGGGCAGAATTTCCTTTCTACCATGTTCTTGAATTCCTCCCATTCCATATTGTAAACCCTGTCATTTCCTCTAAATTGGAGGATAGTGTTTCACCACTCTAAGGCTGAATTCTTAAGCAGATTGGAAGCAAACATTATCTTATCCTCTTCCGCACACTTGCTTATTTTTAAGACAACCTCAGTCTTTTCTATCCAGCGTAGAGACGCAACGGCCCCTTCATTGCCCGAGAATTCAATTGGTTTACAAGACCAAAATTCTTTATAAGAACAACCATAAGGCATGGTTCTTCTTCTTTTGGGAATGGGTGCATGAAGTATAGGTCCATTGTTTACGCTGTGTTCAAGTTCAGTTGGTCGTTTACTGCTATGGTTACTTTTATTATCAGCTTCCTTAACGGTTTGAATAATATATGGCAACGCATCTATTATTCCTTGTGCCACTATGTGTTGGATGGCACTGTTATCCACTTGGTTTCCATTATTATCATTGTTCGGGTTATCGTTATTCTGGTTTTTTGGGTTATTATCCGGATTCTCTTGATTCACTTGGTCGGCCATCTGAATTTTAAACATTTACCACATATTAATATCACAAAATAATATTTAATAGAATCAATCACACAACATGTATGTTGATCAAAAACGTCGATCATTGCGACTTACTCTTTCTTATATATAGTATGCATCTAATACAAACCGGAGCTGGAAAATAAAATTACAATACGGCTGAAATTAAAATTACACTACTAGTAGGCATCCGTAGCTATGATTTTTTTTTTCAAAAATACACACATAATATATATTATATTATTATTATATTACTACCTCCACTATCACCTTCACTGATATGGATTCATCCAGAAATCCATATTACGCTCGTCATACTTCCAGACGAGTCGTTCTCCTACCTGCCTCATCCTCTCGCTACTTTCTAAAATCTCTTCTCCGAAAGTTCGGAGCTCTTGCACATTTTCTGCACTCATTGGGGGTGCAGGTGCTGGGATTGGGTTTAGGTACTGGGGTGCGGGTTCCTGGTATGGGTAAGGATTCTCTAAAATTTCCCTAATGTATTGATCACTATCATAGTAGGGATCTTGAGGGTCTAAACCTGGGTAGGCTGCTAGATTTGGCATGGGTATATCTTCTGGTATTGGGTAACGTTGCACATAATCCCTATTGTCATCTAACCATGGATCGTAGTCTGGGTCTAAGGGATTGGGTGCTGGTACCCTAGGTATCTCTTCTGGGTTAAAATCATGCATTTCGACTTGATTTTCTGGGTTGTTTTCAATCTCCATTGGTTGCGTGGGAAACAAGGGTAATGGTTGAGGGGCTACTAATTGTTCCAGGTTAGGGTCGGCAGTTGTGGTTGCTAAGATGTGAAAGTTTGCTAAACCCCTATTAAGCATATCGTGGGCGTGAGCATCTGTTTCTCTTTTAATGGCTGCTAAATCTTGCTGGTTTTGCAACCTTTTCATTCGTTTCCTACGTTCATGCGCTCCCCTACTGAACCATCGTCTCTTTTTAGGAGGGAATGGCTCTTCAGACTGAGCCTTAAGCACGAATATCCCGTCTTCATTATCAGCTGAATACCCTGAGAGGGCAGGCTGTGAAGAGGTGCCTTCGCTTCTAGGTGAGCCGGACAACTGACGATACGCGTCAGTTGTCCTTGGTCGCTCATACTGTAAACTAACAAATAGTCAAATAACACATAACAATAAAATACAGATATGCAGGTATTTTCCGTAATTTATTTCCTAACAATTTGAATAATATCTTGATGTCAGCAGAACACTTCTGTGGCTGAATCAGTGGCTAAGCTCTGATACCACCTTCTGTCGCAACCCCCGCCCCCTATCTGTCCCGGGAACGGGTGGCCGCGAGACTCAGTATTTGTGGTATCGGTGTTTATCAATTTGGCAGCGGAAATTACATCAGGACCGTAGTTAGGAAATATTTTATCAGAGTAAAACACCATATGTTATATAAGTAAACATATTGGGATAAAACCCAAGTTTTCATTACAAACTTATTTATAGGGATAAACTCTATTTTATTGAATCAAACATCTTCTTTTATTTAGGTAACTTTTATAGCCACTTTTCCAATCCTTCAGTGCTGTCCAGCTGGCTTCTAGTTGGCTTTCATATTTTGTTACCTGAAATGCGTTTAAAAACATTTTGTCAATGGGAAATACTGGTGAGTGAATCCCAGTTTAATCAAGAAGAGTTTTATCAATTAACACAGTATTGAGAGCGATTACAATGTTTACATCTACACAATTACTCATTCAGTACTGTCAATCCGGACTGGTGGGTCATATTACACATTGGCTATCTCGTTGTCCAATGGTAACGTGTTCCACATTTTGTATACAAAACCCCAACATACCGGCAGTAATTGAAGAATTACAAAGACTCAATCACTGCTAATCACATTGTAAAATATTTAAGGTTTTGTAAAAACAATTTACAAAAAGGAGATTACTCACATTGTTGTCTTAGGTTTTCTTTAAAGGTTTCCTGGTGATTATCTATAATTTACACAAATGCACACGCGTTAGTATAATAACTCAATATTTACATTAGTAATATCCTCCCCGAGACGACATTCCAATGACTACGTCGGGCAGAACCACGACAGCCATTACGGAACCCTGGATCAATCGGGCAGCGTATCTAATACGTAACCGGGGGTTATAATACTTACAACGGGGCAGAACTTCGTTAATTAGGGGGTATTATGCCCGAAAATTATGCCTACTATTAAGAAATTCGAGAGAGAAAGTTATGTGTGAGCGAATTCGACTGAAGGCCCGAGCTCCCAATTTATAGGAGCTGAAATCAAGTTCCTCGCGGCTCGCGTAAGAAGTAGCCAAGGGCTACGCGGCCCGCGACATAGGGTCCGTAGGCCCTAGCTGATCCGGGTCACGGGTATAGCTTCGACGTGTGGCTGCCACGTGGCAGCTCAGGGTGCTGCCTCGTTGAAGAGCGCTCGCGGTCCGCGTAAGACCGAGCTTAGTTCTTCGTGCCCCACGACAGCCTATTAAATTTTGTTTTTATTTAATTTTTATAAAAATAAAGGTATTCAGGGCCCGTTTTCGCATACAGGGTGTAATTTAGGACATATTGGGATATGTTAAATTATATTAGGGCGTCGAAAAATTTTAGGAGGGTTGTTATATATACCGTGATCGTATACGTGCTAACGAAATGTTAATGAACGATTATTTTGTGGAGAATCCGCTCTACAATGCCGAAACGTTTAGAGATCGGTTTGGTTTACCCAAAGAATTATTTTTACAAATTGTTGAAGATATCGAAGCAAGCGAGGAATGGTTTCAAGAACGTTACGATGCGAGGGGCAAACCAAGTTTCACGCCGATACAAAAATGCACGTCTGCAATTCGCCAACTAGGGACAGGTAACCCTCCCGAACAATATGATGAATACCTAGCTATGGCGTAGAGAACTTCCCGTGAATGTTTGTAATTTTTTTGCAACGCGGTCATTAAGTTGTATGGTAAAGATGGGGTATACTACACCGACCGGTTCGTGCGATGAACAAGAAATCAATACATAGCATAGTATATGCATGCATCATGTTGCACAATATGCTAATCAAAGAAGACGGACGTGCAATATCCCCGGATTGGGTGCCGGATCCTCCTACACAAGTTCAAGTTCCAAAAAATATCCAACAAGAATTGCGTGATGAAGAAACTCACTTTCGGTTGAGATACGATTTAATCGAACTAGTAGGTTCTTTAGGTTTGGAGTTTCATGAGTCGGACGAGGAGTAGAGTTTTTTTAGTATTTTTTTTTAAATTGTAGCCTAAAATATTTCTAGTATGTTAAATTGAACTAGTATGTTTTAATTTTAATGAAATTTATAATTTTAGTGTTTTATTGTTATTTTCTAATTTAAAATAAAAAATTTTAAAAATTTGTGAGTGATGGAATTCTATCACTAGTGATGACCACCGCCACTACAAAATGCTTGTGAGTGATAGAATAGTGGCTGATGACATGGCATGAGTTGATTGGATATTGTGAGTGATAGAATTCTATCATTAGTGACCACCCCCACTCCCCTTATTACTAATTATCTATACTACTTTATTAAAGAAAGTGGGTTTTCTACCCTTTTGGTAATTTGACATAGGTACAAGTTTTAAAGCAATATGTATAAAGAAGTTAAAGCCTTTAGTAGAGGGGTTAGAACAGTAAAGTCTACAAACTTTTAAGACGCTTAAGGGGTAAAATTGAGAAATCATCCTCTGCCTTAATTGTCGAAACTGTAAGTGATTTGATAAGGAAAGCGAAGAGACACAACGATTAGGAAAGGGGAGGGATGGGACGCAGAGAGACATAAAGACAGACTTCAATAGAGAGAGGAGGATTGAGATTAGGAGAAAAGGAGAAAAGGAGTGGCAAGGAGAAAAGCATATTTGATAGAGAGACATCGTCTCTATCAAAGCATCATCGTCTCCATCAACAGCAGTGGCAAGGAGAAAAGGAGTCACCGACGACTCTTCCGGTCATTGGTGCGGGAGTTGTTTCGGTCGAGTGCGTAGGTTGAGGCGATTCCACTGGTGATCAACAACGGCGGCGGTTAGTATTCCGGTATTTGAATCCTCCCATCGATGATGGTAAAGGTATGGGATTTATGTTTTGTAATAAAGATATCTTGAATTATGATAGATTATAGACATTTACAAGCAAGATCATATTGAATATATTAAGCTTTGTATTCATTTGACAAGAGAGATTGAGCGTTTCTAACGATAAATTCAACCTGATTGGCGTCGGAGTTGGGGGATTGATTGGAGGACTCAAGTTTATTAGTCCCCATCAAAATGCAAACCAGCCTACCACCTGTTTGATGAAATGCCACAATGAGATCTAATGTGATTGAACCTGTCGTGTTGAGCATTGTTTCCCTCTACAATTGCAGAGATAAGGTCTGTTTGCTCTCTTACCCTACAATACATAAGCAAATTCTTGAACGAGTATTAGTTTTCATTACACAATACAAGCAAACCATTGTGCTGAATAGTTTAAAGCCTGCATTAACTTACGTGGTATAGGATGCACCAATGCAATGGGGATCGACTCATCAGTGTGAAGGGTGGAAATCACTAGCTGATGAAGAGACTGGTAAGTGCATACATTGGTGAAATATGATTGAACTATGTAAATGTTATTTGATTAGTTATTAGTTATAGTGTTTTAACATAAAATTGATGTTATAAAGAATGAGAATTATTTAATTTTTAGTTATTTTGATCAACCTTAGCTGATTTTTTAGGGATTTTGTAGTTGATGATCAAGTGAAATGTGAAAAATGGATTTGTGATGATGATAACCATTCTGAGGAGTCAAAATCGAGCTGGTGGTTGAACCGACTCATAGGTCGAACAAAGAAGGTGACTTTTGACTGGCCTTATGTCACACCCCGATTTCCACGTGTCACCAGTGGGCCCGGTGGGGAGTATCGTGACGTGGTTGGCAACATAATAGTCAAACAACACAATATTTAATATGCACAGCGGAAGCAATTTGTAAGATGTAATTCAACCGAATATAATGTTGTAATATCAAGTATCACAATAGTCGATTGTTTATCCACAGACGGATCAAAAATAAAATAGAAACAATAGTTCAACAGACTTTAACATCTAGAGCTTGCGAGACTTGAGTAATGATGCCTGGAGTAGCCAGCCTATTTCGTCTAGCACCTGCACTTAACCTTTTTGGAAAATACGTCAGTTTACACTGGTAAATACAACTCAACTGGCTCGTTTTGAAAAGAGTTTGTAAATTGATTTGAATGCACTTCGGCACAAAATATCTTTATAACTTGGGACAATTATTTGTATATAATCTTGTATACAGTTTTACTCATTTGCCGTCCATTAGCACCGGTTAGAAGAGCCGGTTTAAGTTAACTGACACGCCACAGGTATAATGCCCACAAGGTTGATTCCTTTACGTGGATTACCAGTTTTTACATAATGCATCTGTCAGGTGTACGCCTACACCCCGTGCTTAGGTCGTGGCCATTTCGTAAAATGATGCCAAGGATATCCGGGACATGGTAATTTAACCCCCAAGGGCCATACATCAAATAATAAAGAATAAAGCGGGTTATGTAAATACATTAATCACAATTCGATTTAAATGACTACATACCCGACCAAGCGGTACTTTTATAGTACCGTATCCCAAGCCCGTATAGGGAAAATAAGTTAAGAGTATTTACCTGAGCAAAGTATCAATCAAATACAGCAAATGCAAGTACTTTTACTGGGCTCCTAATCTGGAACGAAGGTTTATAATAACCTATTAGATTTCTAACGGGTCCTTAATTAAGCCTTAGCTTAGACCGGTTAGTTTCAATGATACGGTTCGTACGCACTATTAAGCGAAGACCGGATAGAATGTGATTTAGACCCGGCAAGTTCGGAGACTTGCTTAATATGGGTATTTCATACACACTCTGGATTTTGAGATAAAACCGATAAGGTTTGACCCGTTTTGGCTAATTTATGTAAACTAGTTACATAAACCGAATCGCACGCGTAATAAGCGTAACGGGTAATAATGAGAGCCATTTACAAGTTTCCTAAGTTAATATGCTCCAGATATGTTGTGACATCAGTAAGATATCATTTATTATGCCCGAAATGAATTTAAACACAAACTATGCCCCGTAGGGGTAGTTTGGTCATTTATAAGGTGATAGAAGAGTTTAAGTAATATCCTGAGTTACAGGTCTGATATAATCAGTCGAAATACTTAGTTTACTAAGTTATAACAGTAGGGTAAAGTATATATGTGAAATTTATCAATTATAACCAACCTATGCACCGCAGGGGCATTTTGGTAATTTCACATAAGCCGAAAAGCTCAAAACTGAAGTCTGAGTTTATCAACCTTTGCTTACTGTTAAAATATTATAATTTGCCCAAAATATCAGTAGGTATCACCCTTGTATGTTTAAAAATAGTCTTAGTACATACTATGCGCTAAAAACGCTTAATTAGGCGATTAGAAGCCGTTTCCGGGTTCTATATAGAAATCTGATATTTTTATTATTCCAGGAGGTTTAAAATAATTTATTTATCATATCTAATCAGTAGCAAAAGATTTGGAGTCGTTTAGATATGTAAAACTCATTTTATGGCCCGTAAGGGCAAAACCGACAATTACCGGATTAAGCCTACGACTACAAGTTATGCTCAGCCTAAAATTAATTAAAAATCTTCAAAAATCCCAAAATAATATATTACATCAGTGGGTAATAAGTTTGATATCAAAAAGTAGGCTTAACTAGGCTATACGCTAATTACGCCGTTTAATTAACATAAAGCTTTCATTTTACGCTAACGAGCATAACTCTTAATCTACACCTCAAACTGATGTCAAACTTTGCATACAAGTTTATATATCAGTAATTAAAGTTTCTACACTTTTACATTTCCAAAAACCACGTTTTATGGTAATAAGGGCATAATGGTCAACATATGAGCAATTAACGGAATCATGCGTATTAATCGGTTAACTAATGAACCATGGTGTATAATCACAGAGGGTTATACTAGCATGTAACCTGGTCCAAATGAAGCTCTAAGGTATTTCTAAAACATACCATAACGGTCAGAACTGAAAGTCAAAGTGAAAGTCAAACTATGCGACTTTCGGTTCCGAACCGGGTCTTTACAGGAAATTGTCGGGTTGAACATGTTTAGACATGTTCTTACACTTATTACCAAGTTATATTAATGATCAAACAGGTTGTATATGTTCTACATTGCTAATTATGCATAAATTAGAATTTAAGGATCCTGTTGACTTTTTCTTAACAAGCTTGACCCGACATTTGACCTAGTTAGAGTGGGAATCAGGGGGAACCCTTTTAAGGGTTTATTACCCACGTAATTACCAACTTATAACTATTTTTTATTTGACTAATCACTGGACCATTAGTGATTAATCTTGAAGTCAACCATTAATTACGACGGTTTGACTTTTAAGCTAAAACTAAGCTAAACTTAACTAAGAAAGGATTAGCAAACTTACTGAAGTCCTAAGCTTGATTAGTGATCACTTGAGAGAAGACTTGAGCTCCAGAATGATCAGGAATGCAAGAATGAAGGTGTGATCACAATGGTTGCACTTGAAGCCTTTATATAGTGATCAACTCACCATAGATTGTTGACAAATAAGTCTACCACTGACCACAACTCATCAACAAGTGTCCCTAGATGTTTAGGGGTTGTTTAGGGGCCAAGCAAGATGAGGAAAATCGTTTAAAGATCAGTTGCAACGTTTAAAACAGCCAACAGCCAACTTCCTGCATCTGGGCATATCTTGCGCACCGCAAGAGTGTGGGTGTTGAGGTGCGCAAGCATGTCATCAAGGCCAACAATCTCTTTTTCAGTTTGCATCCTTGGCTCTTGGTCCTCCGAAAGGTCAATTAACTTATTTTCTTGCACTTTGAACCCTCTAACTTGACATATAAGGGCTTTAAGATATTTACCCACTTTGTTTAGTCCCCGGTTAACTTTATTGTCACCCGAAAGGTCCAAACTTTCAATGTTGACGCTTTAACCCCTCGTACACGAATTTGATCATAACTTTCTCATACGATAACGAAACTTTATGAAATTTTTATCGTGCATTCTAGTGAGTATAATTAATCGTTACAAAGCTTCGGGTTTGTCAAAAGGTCACTCAGAGGTATAACTTAAACATGTTGACACATTTAGCCCCTACAGTTTGTAATCTCTCACTTTTAGCTTCGTATGATCCATGATTTATTCGTTTGAAGGTATGAGCATCATGTAGGGTTAATATACAATATATATATTCACTGTTGACATTTAGAACTCGTATTTTCACATACTTTCCATGATCGTCAACTTTAATCCTTTTATAACATTCTTTTCACACGTTCAAACATCTGACACGTGTCAACTCATTATAGGACGTGAATTTTCAAGGTGTTACACCTTACCCTTTTGCAGAACGGGAGCTATTTGTCTTGACTCTTAATGCAAGACATATTACTTCGTTTCCTTATCGGATTGTGAGTAAACATTTTGATATGTTTTTTTCTCAATTTCATTTTAGAAAAATCTTTAGAAGGGAGGTTGAGGACGATTCATATTTCCTTCGAATTCTCGCCACGTCGTCTCCTGGCATCTTATAAGTTCATAACTGTTCAAGATCAATCACTTTGTCACTCCTCATGTAATAATCTTATCTCATCTTTGTTATTATAATTTTTAGAATTATTGTTTGTTAAACGTTGTTTTTTGAATTTTATTGTGTTGTTGCTTCATTCAGATGGAGAAAGTATGAACGACGAAACAGAATGAATAAAGGTACTCTCTTTGATTGATTTCGAATTGGGTTGTGTTTATTTTGAGGAATTATGAACTGTGGTTTGTTCAATTTTGATGATAGTTGGATGTTTTTGCTACGAGATTATTGATATCCATAATTGATTCATTGGTATGGAAATTTTGAATTGCAGGTGGAGTTTGCCACCGTCACTCCACCGTCTAAAGCTACCGCAACCACCAGAACCTGCACTCGGTAAGATTAAGGCAATAATTGTTAGGTACGAATTGATTTCATTCACTTATTCATGACCCGTAAGTTGTTTGATTTAGGGTTTGCTGTAAACGGAACCTAAAATGCTGAACCATATGGTCAGTCGTGGGTTATTGGTGATGTAATTGGATGTTGCATAGATTCAGATTAATGATAAGATTTCATATTATAGAAAAACTGCTTCACTTGGTGTGGCATTTAATGGAATATGGAAAATGGTTCCTTAGGTGGTGCCCACCCTTTTAGATACCATATTCAAGATTTTCATCGAATTTAAATTTTTCCATCAACAAATCAGTTGTTCATAAGAAGACTAATCAGGTAATTTTCTCAAATTTCTTCTTAAATTTGAAATCTATCCGTTGAAATTGAATAGTTCATCATGGTACGAAACGTAAATTTATCACCAGGGCTCTTGCATTTCTAACCCGACATATCATTCTGGGATTATCAAATCAACAGTTGCAAATAAAAACATTAGAGTTTGGAAATTGAACGACACCGACGTCTTCATAAGTATTTGGAACTCATTTAATGGCTATCATTCAAGAATTTGGAAACTGAAAGTTATTAGGATTACTACAATATTTACTTAACCTTCTAATAATTAGTGATATCAGAATTACTATATTTTATATGGTTTAATACCATTTATCATGCAACATTGTCTACTATCATAATTTTGAACAATTTGGTTTGTTAACTTCTCTGGTTTTTTTTTTTTTTTTTTTTTTTTTTTTTTTTTTTTTTTGCAATATGTAGTGAAAATGGAATCTATCAGGGAGGGTAGTTCAGCAAATATCTTTAACTATCTCAATTCATTTGTAGCTCTTAGTGTTGCTTGATCTCTTTCCAGTATTTTGGTTAGTTTTTTAATATTCTGGCAGGGTCACTGTTTATTATTGTTTTAGCATTTTAAGTCAAGGTAACTTTTTAGATATCCTGACTTAACATAATACCAGTGTAATTTAATATATCATTTTTTTAATCCCAATTTCAATTGTCTAAAACCAAGAACCAAATGAACCTTTAAGTTTCACTTTGTTCATTTGCAGGTAGTTGATTATGACATTGGATATTCTAATTACTTGGTAGTTGTTTTGTTTGTTATTCTCAGATTTTGACATTTTCATGGTTATTTGAGATAAAACTAAGAACCTGGTGAATCATTAAGTTTCACATTGTCCATTTGCAGGTTTTAACCTTATGTTGTCACCGGCCTCCCTCTTTTCCCTCTTGAAAACCTTATCGTGTGCATCGTGTGTTCGGTCTTCAATTGCAAATGAAGCGTCTCGCCTGCCGGCGGTTTCCATCACCCTCTCTACTCTAAAATACATATGAAACCGCATTAGAGAAAAAGAGAGAGTTGGAGTGAGAACCCTCTCTACTCTAAAATACATATGAAACCGCATTAGAGAAAAAGAGAGAGTTGGAGTAAGAGAGATGGAGCTAATATGATGTAGTAATGGCGTGTTTTTAAGGTGAGATTTCATCTTATGACGACAAAAATATGATGTAGCAATGGTTAGATGATCTAATGATCATAACATTATGGTAAGAGCATTTATTAGATAAAATTATGTTATCATAGTGGTTCAAAAGTGGAGTTTGCATTTGATATGCTTATGTGAATTAAACAGTTTAAGTGATTTGATATTTTAACAAAATAATTTGAAGATAAAAGTAATGGAATGAGTATATAGTTATGGAATATAAGTTTATTTGAACAGACGCATCTACTAAAATGATCAAACTTCACAAGAATGCAAGGTATGTCCCAAACTGGTCGAATATGTGTTTTACATTTGTGTGATTGTTTCTTTAGGTCAGTGGCGGCTTTGATGGTGTGCGGGGAGGACCTCCGCACAAGGCCCGTGATTTAGAGGGGCACGTGATTTCAAAAAAAAACTGATTGTGAAGATGAAAATATATACAAAAGAGCACATAACTTTTTGTTGGTGCTTGGTGGGATGTTTGATATAGGATTTGAATAGGAGTCTGCTCCATTCTTAGCAAAACAGGTTTCGGTACAAGACGGCAAACCGTAGCGGCCCGTTTGATAACAACTGTTCACTTCCGATATGTAATAGTTGTCAAAGCAATAAGTTATGTGAAATTCGCCACGCAGTGTGCGCCAAAAAAGATTAAAGACCCGCGGCACCGCGCGGGCATACCCACTAGTTATGGTTTATATGTGTTTAGCCCATTGGATTCTCTAGGTCCATAGGGTTTTTTATTTCCAATATATTGACGTTTCCCACTCTTTTAATTATACCATGTATAGGATCATATACAAACAGGTATCTTTATACAAACTATAAGAACAAAAAGTTTAATAACATGTGTCCTCAATGAAAAAAAATGATTTAAGGGTATTTTAGACTTTTTCTACCCTTTTATTTATATTTAATTAAAACAATAATTAAATTATCCCTAATCATGCAAGATTAATTTAAATCCTAATCTCATAATCTATTCTTCATCGTTGAATCAACACCGTAATCAGCATCATTAGCAGCACCGTAATCAGCATCATCGTCAACACCGCAATCAACACATCGTCAACATCAGCACATCAATCAGCACAGTAACACCACCATAAGCACTCCGACGGTACCATCCTACACCACCACCGTCAGCACATTCCGTAATCAGCATAACACTGTAATCAACACCGTAATCAGCACAATTTCATGTTTTTTTTATTTTGTAAACAACGAATACTATTACATAACTAGCACAATTTCATTTTTTTATAAACAACACATATTGTTACATACTAGCACAATTTCATGTTTTTGTTTTAATTTTGTAAATACCACATACTATTACATAACTAGTAGGAAACAAGTTTATTCCAAATAGGTTCCCAATAACAACATAAAAGGAAAAAATAGCAACACATAAGAATTACACAACAAAATAAGAACTTACGTATAGATTTAAAATCAACACAATACATTTTTTATATTAGCACATTCCAACTACATAACTAGCACAATTATAAAACACTTTTTTTTAACTTTTTTAAATATAAAAAAATACTTGGTTTTTATTAATAAGGAAAAAGTATAGCAATATGGTACTCATATTAAAGTAAAAAAAATACTTGATTTTATAGTATTTATTTGTTCACAAAAATGATATTTTCGTTATGCAAACATCAATTTTTCCAACTTGTCATACAAGTTAAGACATATGGACTCTTTGGAGTCTTACTTGGACCACTTCTTAATATTAGACAAGGAAAATTTTGGATCAAACAAAAATTGAGTATTTGAGCTTGACAGTGACGGATCCAGGAATTTTTTCCAAGGAGTTCACTTATTTAAATGTTCCAATAACATATTTCCGAACATAAAAAATACGGTCCGGTTCGACGGTTCGGGTCGGGTAGGGTAAAGTTCATCACATAATAACAATACGATACAATAATGAAAAAAACATCATCATGATAAATTTACAAAATGGTCTTTACGAATAAAAAAAAATACGTACACTTGTTTCCTACGAGGTTTCATCTTTTGAAAACATTGCATTACATTCTCGATCGAAACGAAACTTGTTGTAAGAACTCCCTTTCAATGTAGCAAATACAAGAATCATTCATGAGAATCTATTATTACCAGTAATTACCACAACAGTAGATCCTGGGAAACTATACCAGTGAAAAAAATCAATTAGAGGGACTGGGAAAAACATCCAATAGTCATGGATTATTTTAAAGATTTAAACATTGATGTTCTTGACTTTCTGAAAAGAAAGAAGGTCAATGAAGAAGAGACACTTTGCTAGTTAGACAAATGGACATGTTAGCGGACCTCTTTCCTAAAATCTTTCATTTTAGAGACTCAAAAAGCATGTAAGGTGGCTGCTCAGTTGCAAGCAAAAGACAATGGTTTATCTAGGAATTGGAGATGGAAGAGGGACCTAAATGGTGATATGGAATGGAAAACAATGAGCTTCAGCATTCTTTTGATTGAGAAAGCATTGTTCAGTATAGGGAGTTACAAGCACTATCGGATAAACTGGATTTCGCTAAAGGCTAACTTCTTTAGCTAGATGGCAGATTTAAACAGAACCCCAACTAGAGAATCACTGTCAAAAACGAATGTTAACACTTGCCTGACAGAAACCACTGATTCGTTTTGAGAGAGAAAAAATGATAAAAGCGCCTAAGGGGACTCGAACTCGAGACATCAAGTTCTTACACCACGAGCTTTACCAGCAGACCACTTCTCTACTTCATATATGAGGTTCCCCAAAAAATTATTAACAGGTTCCTTCAGTCTTTTCTATTTAACTTAACACTATAAATTGCGAACTAAACGGGTTCCCGGGAACCCCTTCCTTGGCTGTAAATCCGCCCCTGGAGCTTGACACTAACTGCATGTTGCATACTCATTTTTTTTCCACGGAGTGATCCTATTTGTGTCCACATAAATTGGGTTTAAACGTGTAGTTAAAGTTGAATCGGAGACTTTGTTCCATCAGTTTATTATATTTTTCGGATTTTAACTATCGGAAGATAGAAATGTATTGTTAAAACGGTATAGGATCATATACAAACAAGTATCTTTATACAACTGTAAGAAACAACAGTTTAATGACATGTGTCCTCAATTAAAAAAATGATTTAAGGGTATTTTAGACTTTTTATGGCCTTTTATTTATATCTAATTAAAAACAATAATTAAATATCCCTAAATTCATGCAAGATTAATTCAAATCATTATCTCCTAATCTATTCTTCATCGTCGAATCAGCACTGTAATCAGCATCATCTGCATCACTAGGATGAGCACGGTACCCGTTCGATACCGAACCTGTACCGGTACCGAAAACAGGAAAAGTGGGTACCGGTACTTACCGGTGTTTTACCCGTAAATACCGGTACAGGTACGGTACCGGTACCAGTACCGAAAAAACGGAGAAAATGGGTACCGGTACCGAATATACCCGGTACGGTTCGGTACCAGTACCCAGTACCAAATGCTTATCCCTAAGCAGCACTGTTATCGGCATCATCATCAGCACCGTAATCAGCATCATCGTCAACACTGTAATCAACACATCGTCAACACTGTAATCAACACATCGTCAACATCAGCACCTCAATGAGCACGGTAACACCATCGTTAGCACATCCGACGGCAACATTCCACACCACTACCATCAGCACATCCTGTAATCAGCATACAGGGTCAGCCCAAACATTTTGTAGGCCCAAAGCAAAGTGAAAATCCGAGGCCCTTTTTATATTTTTTACTTTCGTAAGTTGGATTTCTATTTTACATGAAAATTAATAAACCTATATAGTCATTAATCAAATACAATTGATTATATTAAACACAAATCAACTCAAAATTGGTTACAAAAATGGAATAAAGAATTAAATATACATAAACTCCATAACTCCACCCACATTATATGTAAAAAGAAAAAAAAAACATGATACGATTTCTAATTTTTTTAAGGTATGAAGATGATGGTGAATTCGGTTTAATACATACTTATGTTTATTTAACAAGAAAATGTTAACAAAATCTTTTTCGTTTATTATTGTTTATTTCTCAAGGTATGAGGATGCTGGTGAATATGGTTTAATACAAGTTATGTTAATTTAATAAGAAAATGTTAACAAAATCTTTTTCGTTTATTCTTGTTTAAAGTTAAATAAACAAAAGATTAGGCTATTAAATATAACTAAATGTTAATGTCTAGTTTAGAAGGGTGAACTAAAAAACTGGAAAAAAAACTATTGTTAAAAACAAAGTCATAACTGCACATTTATGCTTTTTAACTTAGCACTCTACGGAACCAATGTTTTGAAAACCGGACCGGGCCGGCCGGTCGGACCTCTCCGACCGGGATCCGGGGCTTCATCCGGGTCGGTTCAGGCCATCAAACCGTTCCAACATCAGGCCGGAGGTCGGGCCGGCGGGTCGCGTAGGATCGGGCCGGTCAGGTTTTTTTTTTAATTAAATAATGGAATAAATCAATTTAAAACCTAATCTAAAAAACTCAAAACAAGATTTGACAATATGTTTGATAGTTAGTTGCAGGATTTTGTACTTTTGAATGTTTTTGGATAACTAATGGTTGTGTTTTTAGTTCCTTAACCATTTGGAATTTTATCTATTTTTTCTATATTTTATAGATATTTTTATATAATTTATGACGTAATCCGGTTCTTAAATCCGGTCAGGCCGGTCCGACCTTTGACCCCGTAAGGCGACCGTGTCGACCTCCGGTCCGGTTCTGAAAACATTATACGAAACTTGATTTCAATTTTTTTCACAAGCGCCTTGTTTTTATAATATCATTAACAAAAAACTTGGATTAAAGAATTTGGTGGTGAAATTCGAACCCAACGCCCAACGAAAAGTATCTTTCTTTATAGCTACAACTAGGTTAATGCCCGTGTATTACGCGGGCTTCAACCAAAACCATATTATTTACTTTGTGCCCAAGGCTCACTTTTCAAACCCAAGCGAGGTGGTTTAACCACAAAAAAGAGCATTGGTATTCAAATGCATTCATGTCTAAAGTTAATGACCATTTGGAGTAACACCATAAACATCAAGGTTGTATAAAGTTAATGACCATTTGGAGTAACACCATAAACATCAAGGTTCAAAACTTGTAGTTTGTTTGCCATGCTTTAACGCTTAGGCCAGGCCTTCAACCTTTGCTTAGTAGATTCCAAAAACCCATTTATGGGCAGCTCATAACACAGGCCTAGTTTCTGGCGATAGAGCCTGGTCTTTACAAAAGAAACCCATAATTGAGCCTTCAGAGTATGAACCTAGCAGTGGGTCTTTAGTAGCGTATAAACCAGGCCCAACTTAACCCGATAGGGCCAGGCCTTCACAACAGCAGTCCAAAGAACCCAGCTAAGCGTCTTCAACAACAGACTTTTAACCCATAGTTGGACCTTCATACACAATACAACATCGAAATCCATATGAACTTTATGAGCTTCGGCCTTAGAAATTCCATATACTGGACTCAAACAACAGCCTTGTAGCCCAACAGCATGTCAACGGATCTTTACCAGTGCCTACGGACAGCATGCCCTAGCCTTGTCTGGACCAGCAGCCTAGAAAACCCAACTTGGGGCCTTCAGCTGCAGTGTAAAGGGCCAGTTATAGGCCTCGTACAGCAGCAGGAGAACAAAACTATCAAAATAGTTATAGGCCTCGGCCGGGATGTGGCAGCCTATGCCTTTGTGGCTTCCAGGTCTCAATCTTGGGAGTTGCAGGACCACATATTACGTAACAGCGGGGTTGCTAACATTGATCCGGATTATGCCAGCGCCTTGGAACGCTTGCATGAATCTCTCCCTGACTTTGATCTCGGCGGTTTCTCTAACAAGGACACCGCCCCCAAAAAGCCGCAGAAAACTTTGGCAAATGCCCTTTGTTGTCGAATCGCACAAAGTCTGGGAGAAGATTTTCATTTGTCCCCCCGCCAGAAAGCCGTCATTGATTGCCTACAGAGGCCTCATGCTCAAGATTTCTTAACTGTTATTCCTATTGAAGGTTTGGGTCAACGTATGTCAGCGGTGGAGTACCGGTCAATCCTTAAGAACCGTTTGATGATCCCCATGTTCCCGAATGATGAAACTTGCCCAGTCTGCCGTAAAGCATGCCTGGATAAATACGGGGAGCATGCGTTACACTGTAGAGAGTTGCTGGGGTTTAAGTATCGCCATGACTTTGTTCGAGACGCGTTAATGGATATTCTCAGACGAGCAGGGATCTCGGCAAAGAAAGAGGCACCGGTGAATTTTCTTACAGACCCGTCGGAGGGGAGATCCACTCTACGTCCGGCTGACGTGCTAGTTTTTGGTTGGGAGGGCGGGAAACATGCTTGTGTCGATCTCACAGGTGTATCCCCCCTAGCTGGGTTTCGGGAAAATGGGTTTGTGGCGGGGCAAGCAGTACTGAAAGCAGAGTCGAAGAAGGTGGAAAAGCACGCGAAAGCTTGTGAGGATAATCAGCATGCCTTTGTCCCCCTAGCGTTTGACACGTTTGGCTCTTTGGCGCCAGAGGCAGTTCGTTTCTTGTCCAGAGTTCAGCGTGTAGTCCACAGCAACTTTTCGACCCCTCAGGGGCGAGGCTTTGTTTTTAGTAGATTAGGGTTTTCTATTCAGAAAGGGATGGCGGCGCAGTTTGTTGCTCGTCTACCTGCTATTCTTATGTAATTAGCCCTGATGATTGGAATGAAAACAGTATTGACTTGAAAAAAGAAAAAAATAATAAATAAATAAATAAATATACTAAAAACAGCTAACTTACATTCCTGTCATGGCAGAATCATAATCTGTAACATGCACCAGACAATTCCTTCCAGTTTGTATATGTCCATCTGCAGCTCTTGAAGGGTTCTTAAGATGCTACGTAGTGTTATGTTTCCTAAATCTATTTTAAACAAAAAAAAAACAATATTTGCATTCAAGGTTTCAATATATATATATATATATATATATATAATAAATATAAATACTAAGAATTATATCAGTTTCAAAACTTATAAGTGAAGAACTTTCGCGCATCCACCAATGAAGAACTTTCGCTTATATTTGTTAGATCAAAACACGATTCAACCAGTCACGAGCATTACTCAACTTCACAAGAAATAATCATGTGTTCTTCTCGTGACATCAGGTTCGCCTCTTCTAGGCGCCGGGTCAAACTGCATAGCATATAATTTTCTTTAATAATGTTCGAAGGATTATAAAAAAAAATCTGCTAATGGGTCAAAAGTCGCCCAAAGTGTCCAGTATCATTTTATTCAAAAAATAATCATTCCATTCGAAATAGATTAAGGTGAATAAGGTCACAAAATGAAAGATATACCTCTAAATATGAATCCTCATAGTATGATTTTAATGTTCCACTCGTAAGTCGAAAATAGAGTGCCCATTTACCGGATTACCTAGAAGATTCAAATAGAAAAGAAATGGCAGGTGAAAATCTTTGAAAATAAGATAATATATTATCAAAACCATTTTAAACATAAAAGTAAATGTAAAGATGAACCGATCATAGTATTATACCTTGTTTTGTAAGTTATGAATACCTCTAGGCTCCATCCCCACTGAAACCGATAAGAACAACATTTACTTCAAGTGGAACTTGGAAAGGCACCTGCATCAAATGCATCACGCAGGTAACCAAAATACCCGCACAATAAGTCTAATCTTTCAAATCAAGTTAATCAACTATACAACCGCTTAAATTACCTATGATTTAACACTTTAACCTAGTTAATATGCTAAAACTGTATCCATATTCATGCTAGTTAATACGAACCAAAAATATACTTCCGTGATATTAGTTGTATTCAACAACAAAACATGAAACCTAAAATGATATGTTAATTGATGATAATTGTATCCACAAAACTCGTACCGTAATCACGATTAATCAAATTTCAGGTTGTTAACTCATACAAATCTCCGTTGTTGATACATATAATCAATAGTGTGTTACCTATGCGCGTGAATGAAGCATGCTACGAACATCCAATCCGATTGAACACTCTCTCGAACTCAGTGAAAGCGTTGTGGTGCCATTGTGGATGACGTTAATCTCTTCTGTAATCAAATCAATAGCAACAAATTTATTAATTTCACCATAACTTCAAAATTTTGCAACAAATATAAAAAAAATATAGATAACTGAAATATTCCTGGGAACTTGAGTAGTATCATAATTACAAGAGCCATCAGAATCCTTGTGTCGGAAGTTCTCCGGAGAGGGGGTGTGCAACCGAAGCCTTGACACGCCATAGAGAACCCTCATTGTCATCTTTGCTCTCCTCGCCTTCGTCGTCTGCTGTTGCTGACACAAATATTGATCAGTGAAGCGGTGGGAATTTGATGATTGGAGTTTGATGATGATGTCGATTCCTATGCTCAATAGTCAACAAAAATGATTCGGTCCTGAATAAGATAGCATGATACCCTTTTATCTCTCGATGCTTTTCTCAGCTTATATGCATTTTTCCATTCGGCTACTTGGGGCCAACCCTACCAACGACAGGGATTCACTCGTTGGGGCCGAAATCGGCTACTTGGAACCTCGCTGGAACCTTAGTTCTAGCAGTCGTCACCACCAATCTCCCTTGTACCGCAACCCAAAGGTGCGGCTATTAACCACCGCGAACCACCGTCACAATTGTGGCTATGTCACCAAAACAGCAAACCTGTTTTAACAAACAAAAACATAAGATACACAAATAATAACGACATAAAAATCCAAACATACCAAGCATAATCCAGGTTAAGAAGAACATCAATTGAGCAGCCATTAATGAAGAAGAGCACCAGCAAACCTAATCGAAAAAAACAAAAACTTAAGATAAAAAAAACAAACATTACCAAAGAAATCAAATCAAGAATTCCAGCTCAAAGGAATACGGACCAGAAAAGAAACACGTATGTAATCGAATTTCGATGATATATATATACAACTACCAAAAAAACGGAAAATGATACAAATGTACGTACATCAGAAAAAGCTCCAACTTCCTTCCTATCACGCGACCATCCCTAAATATCCTTTTATCATCCTACCTCACCCAATCTACTCTCATTACTCCATGAAGGATTTTGAAATAATGTCCCAACCCACAAACCCAAATTCCACTCATAAATATAAAAATGAATTTCACATGAAAAGATTAACCTTTTCCTTCTCAGTAAGTTCTGCATATTTGATCAACACCTGCCCATTGTCATATGTCAACCTCTTATTTTTATTTTTTTAATCAGATCATCATTGTAAAAGGTGGTCAATCTATGATACCAAATTTCACTGTCTAGCAAAAAAAATTCCAATGGCACAAAAGACACTCTTACAAACAAACTGATTATGGAATGAACCCAGGATTATTGATTATACAACTACCAACTTTATTATTGATTTAAATAATTGGCGATTTGAGATTTTGAATGAAACCCGATTTCAAGTTTTGTAACTTGCCGCTTCAATTTTGGAATGAACCCAGGATTTCAGTTATGATATTGAATATGGAATGAACCCATGTTTCAGTTACAGAATGGAATGAATGGGAGATCAAAAAAGGGTCTATCAAATGAGTAAAATACAGAATGGAATGAAAACCCTAGTTAGTTAAAAAAATGAAATCATACCTTTGGTACCCTAAACGATGAACCTGATCTAACAGTTGGACAACAGTGGCTTCACTTCCAAGAATATTCCATTGCTCGATTCGAAACATCCCCGTCGATTAAGCTAAATTTTAATAACAACTAAATCCATTTCCATTTTCAAGAATTGAACATGGATTCATTGATAATATCAAAATTAACAGCAAAATTTTAATAACAAAAAGAAACTAAAAGAAAAAAGGTGTGAGAATCAATGATTTTTTATCAACCAATATCAAGATATACTTACAAAAAATTCATTATCGGAAAAATTGGGGTCATGTATCTGATTTGTAGTCACAAACCCTTCACCCCTTCAGCGACAACCGTAGAATGAAAGACACGAATCCAAATCATGAGAAATAAATAACATAAAATCAGATAACAATGTGACAAAGCATGAAATTTGTATATAGAACTAAAAAATACCTTTGCCTTCAATTAAGTTATTGATACCTGAAATAAACTTTGCAAAGCAATAAACTCCATTAGAGAAATCACTTCCACTGTTTAGGAAACGGTTCGTACTCGCCGGTAGGTACACCGGAATCTCTTCTCCAGCAAGTTTTCACATCTGGCTCTGATAATTGACAGACATTGTTCTCAGATATGAACTGAACCATCATCAAATATATACCTGCGAGTTCCGTAATCAAAATCGGCAAACCATTGAAAATCAATCATAATAGAAGAAGATCAAGGAATCATTACCGTCGATATTCACTATTGAGTATTGAAGATGGATTAATCGTTGTCGCACAGGGTCGATTGATTAAGCTTATGAAGAGGCGATTCAACTTTTAGGGTTTATGAATGAGAGAAGGATCGATGGATGAGAGATTAAGAGAGAGAGAGAGAGTAAAAGAAACGTACGTAATAAGCTTCTCCTATCCTGACCTTAGAGCAATGCCACATGTCCAATTATTTGAGATTTGCCACCTCATTGCCTATGTGTCTGCTTAGTTGGCTTGCACCATTGGGTGACATGTGTCCCCCAATGGTTTGCTTTATTAGAGATATAGATGCTACACTGAGTTTGGTTTTTAAAATTATCACGCTATATATAGTATGCAATTTTTTATAGACTTGTTTTTTTTTTAAACTAGAGGCTCTAATATTTTGGAGGGCTTAGGCCCAAGCCTTACCTGATTATATTGTTAGGCCGGCCCTGCAGCATAACACTGTAATCAACATTTTTATCAGCACTATTTCATGTTTTTTTTTAATTTTGTAAACAGATAGTATTACATAACTAGCACAATTTCATTTTTTTTTAATTTTATATACAACACATACTATTACAAACTAGTACAATTTCATATTTTTGTTTTAATTTTGTAAATAGCACTATTACATACCTAATAGAAAACAAATTTATCCCAAATAGGCTTTCAATAACAACATAAAGGAAAAAATAGCAACACATAAGAATTACACAATAAAATAAGAACTTACGTATAGATTTAAAATCAACACAATACATTTTCATATTAGCACATTCTAACTACATAACTAGCACAACATTTTTGTAACTTTTTAAAGATATAAAATACTTGATTTTTATTAATAAAAAAGTATAGCGATATGCTACTCATATTAAAGATAAAAAAAAATACTTGATTTTATGGTATAATTTTCTTTCAAAAATAATGAAGTATTTAAAAAAAAATTTAGCTTAAAAATCTTGATGGAATTAGTATTTAATGGGAAATGACTAAATGACTAAAATACCCCTAACTTGATAGTATTAATTATTAATTGTATGGGTTTTATTTGTAATCAATACACCTACCTTTGATTTAAACTATTAATGGCTCAGATTCCTTCTTAAGATTTTTACATTTAGCACTATTTGTATAAGATCTCAACTACCATTCTGTAAAATTATTCCGGTCCATTACTTTAACAGTGTTTACTTATAATTAAAAAACATATTATTACAACAAATCAATATGCACTATAAGATTTTTACATTTAGCACTCTTTGCCCACCAATTCTCTTTTTAGCTAGATTTTATACTTGAGATTAGAAACAATAAAGATGTAGCATTAGGCCGGAGGGTATGGATGCGTCATCGTTGTCACCTCACCGACGATAGCGCCTGGAGGGCGCCACCACCCACATCGCCGAGTTTAAGGAAGGGGCGCCATGGGTTGTCCGCTACCATAGTAACGAGGAAGAAAGAGATGTTCAGGTGGGGCCCACATGATTTAATCCAATAAAATCTTTTTTTTTCTTAATTTTGTTTAATAGAGGGCTTTATCTCACATCCTGTCAGTTAAAGGAGGGCGTGATAAGGGGCTTTATCCCACACCCCATAGCCTTACCAGGAGGATATTGATGACTACTATTTATTTCCATATGTCTATACTCGAGTAGTAATCATATGGTTGATAACTACAATCTAATTGATAAAAAAAAGTAAATGTATGACACAGAAAATAGAAGAGTGATTAATTATTACAGGCACTACTTGTAGATAAACATTAAGGGTGGGCGGAGTGGTAGCGGTGAGTGGGGCGGGGAGGGTAGGGCGGGGAGGGTAGTTTACCGAGGGGGGAGGTGTTGCCAGGGGTGGAGCGGTGATAGGGGATTGTCCAAGTCGGTGAATACTCACCGGGTGAGAAACCGAAAGAGAAGAGAAGTGATGGAGGAGAGAGAGAGGGTTAATGGTGGCCCCAACCCCTTTCAAACAATCACAATTTTTTTTAAAATTGTTTACCGCTCTCAAAATAGGGAGTGGAGTGGGGACTTGACATGGCATGACATTATTGGTTAGAAAATTGTTTAAACACTCACCATTTGGTGACCACTCCCGCCACCCTTATCTAAAAATCCATCGCGTCAACACACTTATCCGACCCGGAGATACCAGGAAGAAGATCAAATATTTGGGTGGCTTCTATGTTTTAATTATTTTCGAATCGGAGATGGAAGCTCTGAACTTCAAAGAAACGTCAGAAAATTGTTCTCGAATCTGGATACATGGACAGTTCAATCATTCTCTTACGAGAGGATTGCATGGCTTAGACCAAGAGGTATGGGGGCCGGCTTAGGCCCGGCGAGGCCCGGCGCCGGTCCCCCACACCGCCCCCTGCCCCATCTTGACCAAACCTGCGTGCCCAAGCCGTTTATGCCGGGCCAACTTTTTGAATATATTGCCGTTCAACGGCTATATGTATTAAATTAAAAAAAATTCCTTTTTTCTTTAAAACCATCCCATTTTATACCATTTTTCATCACTTTCTCCTCACTTTCAACCCAAAACACTCTCATTTTTATACCACTATTTTATAAAAAAAAATATATATATTTCATCCACAATGGCATCTAATTCTTGGTGGTCATCGGGTTCTTTGGACGAAGAGGAGATGTTTTTCGCAAATGTTGTGGTAAAGGCAGCGCAGATTCTTATGGAGGAGGAAGAGGAAGATGTCTCGTCTGAAAGCGTTATTACCAGACGAATACGGGTTAACAGAGACCGCGAAGGAGCGAACGAGAAATTGGTGAACGATTATTTTTCGGATGCACCCCTTTACAACGCCGACATTTTCAGACGAAGGTTCCGAATGAGTCGCCGGTTATTCACACGGATTGCTGATGATTTAGCGAGGCTAGACCCGTTTTTCACGCAACGACCCGATGCTCGGAATTATGAAGGGTTCACCACGTTACAAAAGTGTACTGCGGACATTGCCAACTGGCGTACGAGACAGTGGCCGACGCTTTGGACGAGTTCTTACAGATGTCGGCAAGAACTACGCGGGAATGTTTGTATCGGTTTTGTCATAATGTGGTGAAACTGTATAGCAAAAAATATTTGCGGAAACCAAACGCGTATGATGTTCAACAGTTGTACCAAGCTCAGGAAGCACGGCACGGGTTTCCGGGAATGCTTGGTAGCATTGATTGTATGCATTGGGCGTGGCAAAACTACCCGACTGCGTGGCGCGGCCAATACACGCGAGGTGATCACGGCCATCCAACCTTAATACTTGAGGCCGTGGCGTCACAAGATTTTTGGATCTGTCATTCTTTCTTTGGTCTCCCAGGTTCACTCAACGACCTCAACGTGCTATACCAATCGGAGATCTTTAGCGATGTCGTTAATGGAACCGGCCCGGACACCCGCTTTACAGTTTCTGGGGTTGAGTATAGACGCGGGTATTATCTTGCTGACGAAATATATCCGTCTTGGTCTACAATTGTCAAGAAGCTGCAAGAAAAGACATCGAACGTTGTTTTGGTGTTTTAAAAAAAATGGGCCATCATTCAACAACCGGCACGTGCGTTCACACCGAAGAGGTTGCGCCTTTGTATGTACGCTTGTCTTTTGCTCCATAACATGATTATTGAAGACGAAGGCCGGGCGATTTGTGAGTATGATGAGAATGCATCTTACGGGAATATTGTCCCGGTACACAACAGGAATTAAACTCGTTCGCGCTAACCAACGACTACGCGCATGCAAACCTTCAACAGGATTTGGTAGAACATATATGGAACAACGCAAACGACGCGGACGGTGACGAAGATGAAGACGAGTAGTGTAGTTTTTTTAAATTTTTAAATGTTGTCTTTTTTTATAAATTTTAGGTGGTGTAATTTTTTTTAGGTTATGTAATTTTTATTTGGATTTTATCTCTTATTTTTAAATATTGAATTGTTTTTATAAAGTTAAACAAATAAAAAAGTAAAACAAATAAAAATTAAACATTAAAAAATTATGTGGGATAGCCGCATCATCCACCCCCCTCAAAAGTGAAGGAGACCCATCCTCCATAAGACGGTGATGTGGCGCTTACGTGGCGGCCCATCCTCATGGGGATGGGCCTCCCCATACCCTCTAGCCTTAAGATACATGGGTCCCGCTACACTTGGTGGCAGAATCATTCATGTGAGATTTATTTTATTATATAGTAATTTTACTTATTTAAAAAAAAGTCTAAAAAAGCTTATTTTTTTCCTTAAACAGGTTATATTGTGACTTTTACACTTTTAAAGAAAAAATCTTGTTTTTTTATTTATTTATTTGTCCTTATTACTTGGGTCGATTTCTCAACCTTGACTTGGAAAAGTATTCTTTTTTAATTCATCTTCCAGTGAACCATCCGTCTTTCTGCCTGATGTGATTCAATAGTTAACCATTGTTAGTAGCTTGGTTAGTTAAATGGTTGGTTAGTTAGTTGTTACATATTGATTGTGTCAATTAGTCAAAATGGTCAAAGAGAGCTAGATTGATTGGGTCAATAAGTCAAAATGGTCAAAGAGAGCTGGTATAGATAGGGAGTTAAGACTTGTAATTTTTTCATTCAGAATTTAGTAACATTCCCTTTCCTCTCTCAATTTCCTAACAGAATTAACTACTTTTTGAACTAATCTTGATCAAGGTTCCTAAGTGTTGATGAAGTGTTTTCATTACATTTACTGCAAAGATAAAACAAGAAATAGAGCTCAAAGAACAGCACAAATGCTGAAATATGAAACCACTTTGAGCATATCAAATGATGTTTCAACCAAAAACAGAGTTGTCGAATCCTCTAGATCGGCTAATTCGCCGCGTGGAATCAACGAATTGTACGAGTTGAAGGGTGGGAAATTGAAGGTGTTTACGTATGCAGAGCTTCGACAGGCGACAAATGATTTCGCGAGCCTGAAGATGATCGGGGAAGGCGGGTTTGGATGTGTTTATAAAGGTTCGATCAAGAATGGTGATGGTGATCTCATTGCTGTTGCTGTTAAGAAACTAAACATAGATGGTTTTCAGGTATATAATTGATGTTTCTGTTTAACATTTCTATAACTCATGTTTAGGTTATAATTTATAAATAGGATAAATTACAGTTTTCGTCCTTTATGTTTGTATCGTATTGCAGTGGATAACCTTTAACTTCGATAATTACAGTCACAATCCTTTATTTGTATAACCCATTACACCTTAGGTCCTTTAACACTAATTTGGTTAAAATTTTCAATTAAGTCTGGTTATATAAGGGTAGTTTAGTCCTTTTACATGATAATTTAAAATATTTAATAAAAAAATGACATTTTAAAACTTATAAAAACATCCAAACATCCCACTCTCTCTTTCTCTTCCCTTCTCTGTGCAGATCTCCATTACCACCACTTCAATCTCTCCCACCTCTCTAACCATTACTACCCCCCGTCGCAACAACTACACACCACCACAACCATTAACCCCCCCCCCCCCAAAAAAAAAACCGACACCGGTTTAAAATAAGCACCACTTCCAGAACAGACGAATTCAGATAATTAAACTTAAAAACAACATCCACAGAACGTAATAAACTTACAACCTATCATACATAGAACACCATTTCTGGTATTATACACACCTTCTGCGGAAATTTCAACCATTTTTGATCCAAGAATTTTACCTCCAAACTCATCAGGTTAGATTCCTTTTTTCCGTTTACTATCGAGATTTTCGCTGCAAAAGTTTTGAACCTTTTCATGTTCTAAATACTCGTAAGAAGTTCCTTTGATTCTTGAGTTCACGTTTGCTGAACTGTAAAAGAAACATTACCAAGGTTCTTCGTCTCTGACCTCCACGTCTTCCCAACAATAAACTTAAACTCGAAGGAAAACTAAACGCTAACCTGTATACATATCCCAAAGCCCTAACAGTCGGAACTCAGCTCCGGCGTGCCTACGTGGCTCAAACCGCGGTGGCCGGACCTTAATCTTAATAATATTATTCGAATTCGTGTGGTAGGGTTTAGGGTTGTAAACGATGCGATGCGATTTGAGATGAAATTGGGTTGAAATTGAATTGGGGGTTTTGAAACCCTAAGCTGTATGTACAGAGAGAGAGAGAGAGAGAGAGTACAGGGGAGGGAGAAAGGGGGGAGATGATGATGGAGGATTAGGTTTTATAATTTTTATATAACATTTTTTTATTAAATGACTGTTTTGCCCTCATATGGGTTGTACATGATCTCACTTAACTGAAAGTTTTAACTAGGTTAGGGTTAAAGGACCTAAGGTGTAACATGTTTTGCAAATAAAGGACTGTGACTGTAATTATTAAAGTTAAAGGTCATCCATTGCAACTCACTACAAACATAAAGGACGAAAAGTGTAATTTACCCTTATAAATAACTCATGTTTAGGTTATAATTTATAAGGGTTAGGATATAATAGGAAGTTTATTTGGGTAGGAATCCTAAGAAGTAATCTTGACCATCCATTTATTTGATCAAAGGCTAAGATTAAATGAGTGAAATTGAAGGAAAAAAAGAGGCGCGTGAGTTTGTCAGTCAATCCAAGGCAATAGTTTCTCTCTCCTCAAATTCTCCCCCATTTTTTAAACGTTAATAACTCTTTCATACGACATTATTTTTTTTATAAAAATTGAACAAAAAAAACGAGCGTTTTTTTATCTTTAAAACGAGTATACTATTGCTATGTTTTCGAATTTTTTTCGAAAACCCAGTTGCATAAAACGCAATGGAAAAAAAAACCCAGTTGCGTAAAACGCAATGAAAAAAAAACTAAAAAATGACATTTTTCTAAAATCCAATGCACAAAAAACACAAAGAAATATCTTATTTGTAAAACGCAATGGCCATAAAACACAAAGAAATTTCTTATTTCTAAAACGCAATAGCCTAAAAACACAAAAGAAAGTGTACTTTCCAAAACGCAATGGACTGAAAACACATAAAAATGTGTTTTACCTAAAACGCAATGCACAAAAAACACAAAGAAATGTCTTATTTTTAAAACGCAATGGCTAGAAAACACTTAAAAATGTTTGTTTTCTAAAACGCAATGGCCAGAAAACACAAAGAAATTTTTATATCTAAAACGCAATAGCTTAAAAACACAAAAGAAATTGTACATTCTAAAAAGCAATGGACTGAAAACACATAAAAATGTGTTTTACCTAAAACGCAATGGTCAGAAAACACTTAAAATGTTTTTTTTTTCTAAAACGCAATGGACTGAAAACACATAAAATGTGTTTTACCTAAAACGCAATGTACTAAAAACACTTCAAAAATATGTTTTTCTAAAACGCAATGGCCAGAAAACACATAAAATGGTCTTATTTCTAAAACGCAATGGCCTAAAAACAGAAAAAAAGTGTTCTATCTAAAACGCAATGGACTGAAAACACATAAAAATGTGTTTTACCTAAAACGCAATGACTAAAAACACTTCAAAAACTGTCTGAATCGAAGCTAAAAACAAATAAAGAAATGTCGTATTTCTAAGACGCAATGGCCTAAAAACAGCTCGACCCCAGCCAAGGGCTCTGCCCCTTGGACCCTGCTCCCAGGGGCGCTCCCCCCGGACCCCTGCAAAGATCGTAAAACGTAATGATTCAATTCAAAAACCCAGATCGTAAAAATGCAATTCAAGAATTTCTTACATGGATCGAAGCTGATTTCTTCAACGATTGACGAAATTTGAATGATAGAAACACTTATCAGTGATCGAATTGAACGGATTGAGTGATTCGCTTCAAAATCACAGGAAAAAAAGAGATATTGTATGAAATTAAACTGGGTTTCTTCAAAAAAGCTGAAGAACACGTTGATCGGGTGTTTGAATCATTGATTGGTGAAGAAAATCGCACTATAATGTAGTGATTATTGAGATAGAAAGTGAAGAAATGGTTGAAGATGGTGGGTTTTGAAGTTACTGGGGAGAAGAAGGAAGAAGAAAGGATACGATTGACTAAAATACCATTCCTCTTTATTTTAAATTTTGCTACATGTCATAACCCTATTGCTTCCTATCCTTCCTAGCCAAAATCAACTTTCTATTTGATCCTCTCCCTAATTTATAAATGGTTGATGGTTCGGTTTAATCGGATAATACCAGCTTTAGACGCGGGTGGATTCGAGCTAATTTTGATTAATAATTCCAATTATATTTTGTATTAAATAAATATTCGCAATCATTTTAACTTAGTGTAAATTACGATTTTAGCCCCTGTGGTTATATCACTTTTACTATTAGCCCAAAATATGATTTTTTAACATCTGTGCCCCTACGGTCTCTATAACTAACTATTTTAACCCATGAGTCTAACTCAACCCCTTATCCTGGTTAATTATTTGTCACATTCAAGACACATGATGTGTATAATTGTAATTTCTCCTCCCCTTTACTGACACCTAATCAAATCACTACCATAACCTAACACAGTAATAATCCAATAAAATCAAATTAGAACGATAGGAATCAACAATAACATAGAAAATAGAAACAAAACTAGATTCATAATTCACAAAACCCTAGCAACGACATCGATCACAAATTACAAGTTGAAGATGTTTACATACTTAACGACATGAGGATCGCGTGAAAGCATCTTCAAAATAGAGATATCTCGCAGCCTTGTAGGCGGAACTTCTTCATCGTCTTCATGGAGTGTGGTTTTCTTAAGCACAACGATTTTTTCGGTGGCTCTGTACACTTTGCTGTACATTCCTTCTCCGACTTTCTCTAGCTTCTCGAAAGCCTCCATTGCTGTCTTGGTGGACACCATATTTTGTTTCTCTCTCTAGAACATTTGCAGAGTGGATTAGGGATAATTGTATTTTTTAAAATTGATGGATAATTGATGTAAATTCGTTAATTTTGATCCGGAACAAGTATCGTTTTTGTAGCATTTTAGATCTAATTTCTGAATCTTTTTCAAAAAAAAAAACGATGAGTTTGATCGAAGAAAAAGTCAAAGTTACCTCAAGATTGAATGAGGAATGTTTTTAGTTCCAATGAATGTGTGTCCGAAAACGAGTGTGAAAATGGTTCATTAATGGAGACTGTGTACGAGTCTTGTCGCAACCCCCACCCCTTATCTGTCCCGGGAACGGGCGGGCCGCGAACTCAGTGTCGGTGGTATCGGTGTTTATTAATTTGGCAGCGGAAATTACATCAGGACCGTAGTTAGGAAATATTTTATCAGAGTAAAACACCATATTTTATAGAAATACACACATTGGGATAACACCCAAGTTTTCATTACAAACTGATTTATTGGGATAAATCCCATTTTATTGAATTAAAACGCCTTCTTTATTTAGGTAACTTTTATAGCCACTTTTCCAAGCCTTTAGTGCTATCCTGCTGGCTTCTAATTGGCTTTCACATTGTGTTACCTGAAACGCGTTTTAAAAACATTTGTCAGTGGGAAATACTGGTGAGTGAATCCCAGTTTAATCAAGAAACATTAATTTAATTTAATTTAAATAGTATTGAGAGCGATTACAATGTTTATATCTACCCAATTACTCATTCAGTACTGTCAATCCTGACTGGTGGGTCATATTACACATTGGCTAACTCTTCGTCCAATGGTAACGTGTCTCACATTTTGTATACAAAACTCCAACATACCGGCAGTAATCGTAGAATTACAAAGACCCAATCACTGCTAAATTGCATTGTAAAATATTTAAGGTTTTGTAAAAACTGTTTACAAAAAGGAGATTACTCACATTGCTGTCTTAGATTTTCTGTAAGGGTTTCCTGGGAATAATCTATAAATTACGCAAATGCACATGTGTTACTATAATAACCCATTTTAACATTAGTAATACCCTCCTCGAGACAGCATTCCAACGACTATGTCGGGCAGAACCACGACAGCCGTTACGGAACCCTAGATCAATCGGGTAGCGTATCTAATACGTATCCAGGGGTTATAATTCATCTAACTGTTTCTTTAGTTCCTGCATTTCTGCGGGTGCCAAACGGTAAGGTGCTTTGGCAATTGGTGCTGTTCCTGGTAGCAGGTGAATTCTGAATTCAACTTCTCTGTCTGGCGGTAGTCCTGGTAATTCTTCTGGAAATACATCTAAAAACTGAGATACTACTAGAATGTCTTTTAGTTCTTTTCCTTTAGTGTTAGTGATTATAGAAATCAAATACATTATAGATCCTTTTCTTATATAACTTGCATTTTTCATCACAGAGATGAATTTAGTGGATCTAGATGGCTTATCACCTTTAATTGTGATCTTTTCACCCTTTGGTGAATTTACTTGGATTGACTTTTGATCACATAAAATACTGGCTTTATTGGCTATTAACCAATCAATTCCTAGAACGACATTAAATCCTGCCAGATTCATTGGGTAAAGGTTTGCAATAAACTTTTGATTTAAAAATTCTATTCTTGCTCCCTGTAAGATTTCAGAAATCCTAACCGTTTCTCCATTCGCTGTCTCTACTTAGACATTCTTGTGGTAGTTTAGTTAATGACTTATTTAGAAGTTTGCAAAATGAAGTATTAATAAAACTTTGGTTCGCACCAGAGTCAAATAATACTTTAGCAAAAACATCATTAACTAAAAACGTACAGGCTATCACGTCTGGAATCATCTTGGCTTCATCTGCAGTCAGAACGAATGCTCTAGCATTTTTAGTGTTCTTGTTGTATGCAGCTGGAGCTAGTTTTGGACAGTTTGGCTTGATATGACCTTGTTCTCCGCAGTTATAGCATATCCTGTTGTTGGCTTTCCTCCTGCAGTCTTCTTCCTTGTGACCTGACATTTTGCAGAAATTGCAATATATGGAGCATCTTCCAGAATGCTTCCTTTGGCAATACTTGCAATAAGGTGCAGATGTGGAACCTACATTTTTCCCACAGTTGGAATTTCCAGATCGGAATTCCTGGGTAAGTCTTTGAGCTAGGTTTTTTTTCTGGTCTTCTTCTCTAGTACGGATTAACTCATCTGTCAAGGTGTTGGCTAGTTCTACATCTTCTTCTATGGTTTGGGGTCTAGCTGCCTTGACTACATGTCTAATCTCTCCAATCAATCCCCAGATGTAACGGGAGATTAATACCGGTTCAAGTGATGCAAGAGTTGGTACTATTCTAGCATATTCAAATAATGTGGTAGTATAACCCTTACTATCTACCCCGGTCATTCTTAAGTCAGAAACTTATTCGCTAGATGTTCCTTTTCATTGGGAGGGCATAATTTCCTTTCTACCATATTTTTAAATTCCTCTCATTCTATGTTGTATACCTTATCACTTCCTCTTGATTGGAGGATAATGTTCCACCAGTCTAAGGTTGAGTTCTTAAACAGGTTAGAAGCAAACATTATCTTATCTTCTTCAGCACACTTGTTTATTTTTAAAACAGCCCCAGTCTTTTCTATCCAGCGTAGAGCTGCAATGGGTCCTTCATTGCCCGAGAATTCTATTGGTTTGCAGGACCTGAATTCTTTATAAGAACAACCATAAGACATGGTTCTTCTTCTTTTGGGAATGGGTATTTGAAGTACGGGTCCATTGTTTACGCTGTGTTCAGGTTCAGTTGGTCGCTTACTGTTATGTTTACTTTTATTATCAACATCCTTAATAGTTTGAAGAATAAATGGCATTGCATTTATAATTCCTTGTGCCACTATGTGTTGGATAGCACTATTATCCACTTGATTTCCATTGTTATTGATGCTTGGATTCTCATTAACCAAGTTAATGTTACTCTGGTTATCGTTATTCAGATTTTCCTGATTTCCTTCGTCGACCATCTGAATTTTAAACATTTACCACATATTAATATCACAAAATAATATTTAATATAGTCAATCACTTGACACGCATTTTGGTCAAAAGCGTCGATCATTGCGACTTTACTCTATTCGTATCTATTACACACCAGTACTACAATTAAAATTACAATACCAACTGAAATAAAACTAATAATAGTAGGCATCCGTACACACATATTTTATTTTATTTTATTTTATTATCATTATTATTACTACTACCGTTTCCACCATCACATTCATGGATATGGATTTATCCAGAAATCCATATTGCGCTCGTCATACTTCCAGACGAGTCGCTCTCCCACCTGTCTCATTCGTTCACTACTCTCTAAAATTTCCTCACCAAATGTCCTAAGTTCTTGTACATTCTCTGCACTCATTGGGGGTGCAGGTTCTAGGACTGGGTTTGGAATCTGGGGTGCGGGTTCATGGTATGGAGGTGTAGGTGCCTGGAATTGGTAAGGATTCTCTAAAATCTCCCTAATGTATTTGTCGTGGTAATAGGGATCTAAAGGATCCAAACCTGGGTAGGCTCCTATGTTTGGCATGGGCATGTCCTCATGTATCGGGTAGCGTTGTACATAGTCCCTATTGTCGTCCCACCAGGGGTCGTAATTTGGGTTTAGGGGTTTGGTGCTGGTACCCTAGGTATTTCCTCCGGGTTGAAATCATGCATTTCTATTTGATTTTCAGGGTTTTCTATCTCCATTGGTTTGTCAGGAATTGGTAGTTGTGGTTGTGGTTGGGGTGCTATCATTTGTTCCAGATTAGGGTCAGCTGCAGTGGTTGCTAGGATGTGGATGTTGGCTATTCCCCTATTGATCATGTCCTGGGCACAGGCATCTGTCTCTCTCTTAGCTGCTGCTAGTGCTCTCTGGTCTTGTAACTTTTTCATACGTTTTCTACGCTCGTGGGCTCCCCTACTGAAGCATCCCCTCTTTTTTCTGAGGAAATGGCTCTTCTGACTGAGACTTAAACACGAATATTCCTTCTTCCGTATCAGGAGAGTACCCCGAGAGGGCAGACTGAGAAGAGGAGGTGCCTTTGCTTCTAGGCGAACCAGACAATTGACGATACGCGTCAGATGGTCCTTGGTCGCTCATACTATAACCTAACAAATAGTCAAATAACACACAACAATAAAATACAATTATGCACGTATTTCCGTAATTTATTTCCTAACATATTGAATTTTGATGTCAGCAGAACGCTTCTGTGGCTGAATCAGTGGCTTAGCTCTGATACCACCTTCTTTCGCAATCCCCGCCCCCTATCTGTCCCGGGAACGGGCGGGCCGCGAACTCAGTGTCGGTGGTATCGGTGTTTATTAATTTGGCAGCGGAAATTACATCAGGACCGTAGTTATGAAATATTTTATCAGAGTAAAACACCAAATTTTATAGAAATACACACATTTGGATAAAACCCAAGTTTTCATTACAAACTGATTTATTGGGATAAATCCCATTTTATTGAATTAAAACGCCTTCTTTATTTAGGTAACTTTTATAGCCACTTTTCCAAGCCTTCAGTGTTATCCAGCTGGCTTCTAATTGGCTTTCACATTGTGTTACCTGAAACGCGTTTTAAAAACATTTGTTAGTGGGAAATACTGGTGAGTGAATCCCAGTTTAATCAAGAAACATTAATTTAATTTAATTTAATTTAAACAGTATTGAGAGCGATTACAATGTTTATATCTACCCAATTACTCATTCAGTACTGTCAATCCTGACTGGTGGGTCATATTACACATTGGCTAACTCTTCGTCCAATGGTAACGTGTCTCACATTTTGTATACAAAACCCCAACATACCGGCAGTAATCGTAGAATTACAAAGACCCAATCACTGCTAAATTGCATTGTAAAATATTTAAGGTTTTGTAAAAACTGTTTACAAAAAGGAGATTACTCACATTGCTGTCACACCCCAACCGATGGCGGAAACATCGGGATGAGACGAACAAATTGCTCAAAACATCATAACACTATGTGACAATATTTAATTAAATCCGAATTTCATTTCAATACTAAATTGTCATACAAAATCCCCAAAAAGAAATACAACATTGTTCAACAAATAACATAACATGAGAAAGATAGATAATTTAGGTCTGTATCTAGTCCACCCTAAACTTGTTTCATCGTTCATCCATACTTCAACAATCTAACCTGCAACATGTATTAAAATAGAGTTTCAATGCAAAGCAATGGCGAGTATACAAGTTTGATTACATAGCATAATAGAATAAAAGCTCAAATCCAACATGATTCATAATATGTGAATTACTAGTATGCAATTTTGGCGTACACTATGATCAAACCCAAGAATCCAACGCATAAAATAGTCTAATCCCAATTGATAGCGGGATAGTAAAATGTTTAACTTAACAATACCCCCAAGTCTCAAGGGCGGTGCGTAAATCCTATAGCGCTATAATTGTTAAGGTGGGCTAGCAAAGTTAATGAGCATATACGTTCCAAATCGTTCAAATAGAGCATACAATAATCATAAGTAAAGCACATTAGTTTCATGTTTGTACAAGGATTGAGTATGTTTAGTTTAGTTTAAAGAAGTTTGCATAATTATACATGTTGCATCCCAAAGTGTAAAGGGGAAAAAGGGATCGAGTATACTCACGGTGGTTGCAAGCTTTCCTACTTGAAATCCCACGAGTGAGTTGGTGATGGATTACTTTGGAGCACCTAGTCCTTCTACACGAGGAAACATAGGTGTGTGAGTTTGGCGTATACGGTAGATTAAAGATTCGGATTGTAAATGTAACATAAAGTATCATGATATGAAAATAATCATCTTTGACTTAGTAACCCTTGTATGACACTATGTAACCAATGTGGTAAAAATGTTTTCATGGGAAATACACCCATTAGAATCATACTTTAGAGTCTTAGGTCTTAGATGATATCCTACTACTTCAACATATAAACATAAGTTTATCATTAAAGGTTCGAATAAGTATATGTAAATAATAATTAGGTTAGTATATTATTAGGTCCAATGATTCAAGTAGGAGGTATGAGATTAAATCCCCATTTAGGCACCTCTAGTATCATGAATGTCATGTATGGGGTAGGAAGAACATGCTTCCATTTAGGAACCCCTTGTATGTTCACCACTACACTTGATGTAAAAACAACCAAGGAGGGTCAAGAACTAAGGTAGGTACAATAATATAAACAATCTAACTAATAGGAAATCATCAAATCATGTGAGGATTTTATGTTGGAACAACCCAAGTTGTTCCATAATCACTCTACATCAAGAACTAGCTTGAACATGACTTGTGGGTGAAATACCCTAAACAAAACAGAAAGTATTTGAGGTTTTAACCTCTGATTTAGAGTGTCTCAACCTTGTTTTTAAGCTTAACCAACCATAAGAGAGGTTGTAAGCATTAGGACATAGGTTTGAGATGTGTTAGACACAAGTTAGATAAGTTTAAACAAGTTTTGAAAGAATAAGTAACAAAACAGAAAGTTTATGGACAATTTCAGGGCATTTCCAGGTCTGATTTCTCCAAGGAGAAGTCAAGGAATCGAACCCAAGGATTATCCAAGCAAGTAGGAAGAAGAATCAAGTGATTTCGTTGAGAAATGAGCAAGTTACACTCACTTTTGCACAAGGTTATGAATCTGTCCGAATTTCAGATTCTTGCAAGAACTAGAGAGTATTTTGGAGAGATTTGAGTGTTGTGAAAGTGTAAAATGGTGTGGAGAAGGGTTGTATTTATAGTGGAAGAGTTTGGAGGTGATTGGAGGTGATTAGAGGTGGCTTTAAGGTGATTGGGGAGGGTTAGAAACTTGGATTTCGTGCATAATCCGCGTCTGATCGAAGCTGGTTGTGTTTTCTGCGTAACAGGGGGCCATGCGGCCCGCATTAGATAACCACTAAGCTGAAGCGGGCCGCCCGCCACTTCTGATTCGTGTACAAGTTTCAAAAAAATACAATTTAGCCCCTGAAGTTTCCTATTTGATCCCTTTTGATGCATTCTTGATAGTTTAGGGACTTGTTTCAGCATATTGACATAGTTTAAGGTACATTCAAGCATGGCGATCAAAACCGAAGTATAATTGAGTGTATAAGTATCATAATCAAGTTTCGTTTATGTTCAAGACACGCTTTAGGCATAAGTTTAGATTAATTACAAGTTTAGCACATAGTTTCCAAGAATAATGATTAAACACCAATTGATTCACCGATTCGAACATACGAGCATATATAAAGTGTGTACAACATATTTGTAACAAAATACGAGTTTCATTAATGATTCAAGTCTCGGTTTTACGACGATTACAAAGAAGGAAGGATTAAAAGAATACAACGTTTCCAAAAATAGAAATACGAACAAAACTTTCTATAAATGGAAAGTTCAAAAGAGCCGGGCGTTACAGTCTCCCCTCCTTTAGGAAATTTCGTCCCGAAATTTAGGAAGACGTAGGGAAAAGATGAGGATACTTCTTTTTCATCTCGCTCTTGAGTTCCCAAGTAAATTCGGCGCCACGTTTACCTTCCCATCGAACCTTGACAATAGGAATCTTACTGCGCCTCAATAACTTGACTTTTTGATCCATGATTTCGACGGGTTTCTCCACGAAATGCAAAGTGCTGTTTATTTGGAGATCTTCGAGAGGAACTTGAAGTCTTTCTTCAGCGTGACACTTCTTTAGATTAGAAACATGGAACGTTGGATGCACGTTGTTGAGTTCTTGAGGTAAATCGAGTCGATAAGCCACCGCGCCAATCCATTCGAGTATCTTGAAAGGACCAAAATAGCGAGGGGCAAGCTTTCCCTTTTTACCAAAACGAACCACTCCTTTCCAAGGAGACACTTTGAGTAAAACGTGATCCCCAACGTTGAGTTCCATAGGTTTGCGTCCCTTATCAGCATAGACCTTTTGACGTTCTCGAGCCTTGAGTAGGTTGTCACGGATTTGGTGAATCTTATCCGTTGCTTCTTGTATGATCTTAGGGCCCGAAAAATGTTTGTCACCAATCTCGTGCCAGCTTAAAGGAGATCGGCATTTGCGACCATACAATGCCTCGAATGGAGCCATTTTAATACTGGAGTGGTAGCTATTGTTGTACGAGAACTCGACCAAAGGTAAATGCACATCCCAACTACCACCAAAGTCGATGACACAAGAACGGAGCATGTCCTCTAGGGTTTGGATAGTACGTTCAGTCTGTCCATCCGTTTGAGGATGAAAAGCCGTACTGAGATTCAAATGAGTACCCATAGCGGACTGAAAGGTTTGCCAGAGGCGTGAAGTAAATCGACCATCACGATCAGAAATGATGTCGAGAGGAACACCATGATGACGTATGACTTCGTTAGTATAGATGCGAGCAAGTCGTTCAACCTTGAAATCTTCACGAATAGGGATGAATTGAGCGGACTTGGTTAGACGATCGATAATTACCCAAATACTGTCGTGACCAGAAGACGTTCGAGGGAGTTTGGTTATGAAGTCCATTGCAATGCTATCCCATTTCCAAACGTGGATTTTAGGTTGTTCGAGTAGACCAGAAGGTCGTTGGTGTTCGGCTTTGACTTTTGAACACGTAAGACACTTAGAGACGTAAGTGGCAATGTCTTTCTTCATCCCAGGCCACCAATAGGATGTACGTAGATTATGGTACATCTTGTCGGCACCAGGATGAATTGAGTACTTGGATTTGTGTGCCTCGTTCATAATGAAGTCTCGAAGTGCTTCGTGTTCAGGGATCCAGGCAGGATTGTTAAGGTATAGGATACCATCGGCCTTGGAGACGAGATCGTGTTCTTTTGCGCCTCGTATCTCGACGTGGAAGTTACCCTCGTTAATAGAGGCGTACTGAGCTTCACGAATGCGTTGAGGAAGGTCGCTTGAGATATGAAAACAACGCATATAATCTACATGATTTTTACGACTAAGCGCATCGGCCACGACATTTGCTTTACCCGGATGGTATTTTATTTCGCAGTCGTAGTCGTTTAACAGTTCCACCCAACGACGTTGACGCATGTTCAGTTCCTTTTGGTCGAAAATATGTTGAAGGCTCTTGTGGTCAGTGAAAACCACACACTTAGTACCATAAAGGTAGTGTCGCCAAATCTTCAAAGCAAAAACAACTGCGCCAAGTTCAAGGTCATGGGTAGTATAGTTTTTCTCATGTATTTTGAGTTGACGAGAGGCATAAGCGATGACCTTGTCTCGTTGCATGAGGACGTAACCAAGACCACGGTTCGAGGCATCGCAATACACCACGAAATCATCATTCCCCTCAGGGAGAGCGAGAATAGGAGCGTTGCAAAGCAAGTCTTTGAGAGTTTGAAAAGATTCCTCTTGCTCAGGACCCCAAGCAAAAGGCTTCTCTTTTTGAGTCAATGAAGTGAGAGGAACGACGATTTTTGAAAAGTTCGAGATGAATCGGCGGTAATAACCCGCCAATCCTAAGAAAGAACGGATTTCGGAAGGAGATTTAGGCGCGGTCCAATTCTTTACGGCTTCGATCTTTGAAGGGTCAACGTGGATTCCTTTTTCACTAACAACGTGTCCAAGGAATTGGACTTCTTTAATCCAAAACTCGCATTTAGAGAATTTAGCGTATAATCGTTCCATACGTAAGAGCTCGAGTATAAGACGAAGATGACGTTCATGATCGGCTTGAGTTTTAGAATAAATGAGAATATCATCAATGAAGACGATCACGAAACGATCCAAGTAGGGCTTACAAACACGATTCATAAGATCCATGAACACAGCGGGTGCGTTGGTCAACCCAAAAGGCATAACCACGAACTCGTAATGTCCATAGCGAGTGCGAAAAGCGGTTTTGGGTACGTCCTCTTCGAGGACCCGAAGTTGGTGATAACCAGAACGAAGATCGATTTTGGAGAAACAGGTAGCGCCTTGAAGTTGGTCAAAGAGATCGTCGATACGCGGAAGAGGGTAACGATTCTTGACAGTGAGTTTGTTAAGTTCTCGATAATCGATGCACATGCGGAAGGAACCATCCTTCTTTTTGACGAAGAGTACAGGTGCACCCCAAGGTGAGGTACTTGGACGAATGAAGCCTTTATCGAGGAGTTCTTGAAGCTGCGTAGATAATTCTTGCATCTCAGAAGGTGCAAGACGATAAGGAGTCTTGGCAACAGGAGTCGCACCAGGTACGAGGTCAATACGAAAGTCAACAGATCGAGGTGGAGGAGGACCGGGTAAATCTTCAGGAAAGACGTCAGGGAAGTCGTGCACCACTGGAACATCACTTACACTCTTTCCCTTGCCCTTTTCTTCCACAATGTGGGCTAAAAAGGCAAGGTACTTTTTGTGTAAATACTTGTTCGCTTGTGTGCAGGACATCAACTTTAGTCCCTTTGAAGGTCGGTCTCCATAGACGTGTAAAACATCTCCAGATGGAAGGGGTAAACGAACGTATTTCTCGTGACAAGCGATTTCAGCATGATTCTTTTGGAGCCAATCCATGCCTATGATGATGTCGAAACTACCCAATTGCATGGGTATGAGATCGATAGGGAAAACGTGCTCGTTAAGAGTAAGACGACAATCATGAAGAACTGAATCAACTAAGATAGACTTGCCATTGGCGACTTCAACGGAAAATGACTTAGGTAGTTTAGAGCGCGTGCAATTTAACAATGATTCGAATTCTAAGGACACAAAGCTTTTGTCTGCACCAGTATCAAATAGTATCGAAGCATAAAGATGGTTAACAAGGAACGTACCGTTAACGACATTATTGTCGTTGCGCGCTTGGTTTGCGTTCAGATTGAAACAGCGTCCACGAGGAGGTTGTAGTTGTTCTTGATTCCATAGTGGGCATTGAGGACGAAGATGATTAGCGTCCCCACACTTGAAACAAGCTCTAGCAGGTCTCGCGTTTTGAGGAGCAGGTGGAGCTTGTTGTGCTTGTTGAGCCGGTGGTGCTTGTTGTGCTTGTGGTGCTTGTTGTTGTTGATTGTAGCGGCAAAAGTTGGAGGTATGACCATAACGGTTGCAATCGTTACAACGACGGCACCTAGCGTTTGCGGGATGATGGAAATTACAAGTGGCACACTTGGGGTGAATCCCAGTGTACGACCTTTGGGTGTTTTCAGGAGCAACAGGGTTTGGGTTAACGGGTGGTACAATCGCATTGCAAACAGGGTTCGATTGCTTTCGCTTCTTCCCCCTATTGCTACTCGACTGTTGGGTAATTTGGTGAGCTGGCTTGAAAGAAACGGGGTTTGCGGCTTGTTTATCGCGAACACGATTGTTGTTCAGGGAAGCGGCCAAACGATAAACAGCTTCGATATTGTCGAGTTTGGCAGCCTCGATCGTGTCGCGCATAGCAGAGGGTAACCCATTGATATACTTCCGTATCTTGCGGTCGGTGGTCATAACAAGGTGAGGAACTATGAAGCTAAGTTGTTTGAAACGGGTGGTGTAGGCTAGGTTTTCGTCTCCCACTTGCTTTAGCACCCAAAATTCTTCCTCCAACTTTTGTTGCTCATGCGGAGGACAAAACTCGTCCATCATCAGGGCCTTGACTTCTTCCCACTCCAACGCATATGCCAGTTCGTTCGAACGAATGTTCCTTTCGTTCGTCCACCATTCGAGAGCTCGGGCTTGGAATACCCCAGTCGCACTACGCGTTCTGAGCTCATTGGGGCAGTCACTGTTGATGAACGTGACCTCCATACTATCAAACCATTCGAGCATGGCGGTCACCCCATCATTGCCGGTGAATGGCTTGGGATTGCACGATGAAAAGTGCTTGAAGTTGAACGAAGCGGGCTTGCGTATTTCGACCTTGGAGTCGACGGAAGAGTTCGGAGTTTCAGAAGCTCGAATTTCGAAAATGACCTTTGGAACGACGCGCGCAAATTGATCGGCCATGAAAGCCATCATTTTCTTCGTAGCACGGGACTTTGACTTCTTAGACGAGTTGGAGTGACGAGAAGACATCTAAGATTCAAAAGAACGAATAGGTGAGACTTGATCATAATGTTTGTTTAAGAAAAATCGTTTGCATAAATTGATTCACATAGCAAAAGTGTCACATAGCATAAAAGTTTCAAATTGATTCACATAGCATAAAGAGTTTAGATGTCACATATAGCATGGTCATGAGTCCAACATAGCATAACATGGATAATTGAAAGCTTTGTAAATTTAGTTTGTTCACGAGGGATTATTATTGTTTGTGATTGCGATAACGTGCGAAATGATTAAAACGAAATTTTGAAATGAACGAACGTTCGAGTATAAAAATCACATATAAATTGAGATACATAAAAGAAAGGCTCAATAAAACATAGGATTGTTTCGGGTAGAGAAACGTCGACTATTCCAAAGTGGGTCGAAAGTCCTTTCGAATTAGAGAAAACGTGCTTTGGCCTATAGGTAAGATACTCTCGTCGAGAAGCAATTAACGGTATCTTACCCTTCCGGTTACTACACATCTCTAATCGATTGAAACAATCGGGACTTTGGCGAGATTGAAAATCGAGGAATGGGACTTAATCGATGAGATGCGGGTTTCACCCCTAACTTGACGATTTCATACCCTAAATGTGGTTGGTACTTGTCGGGTCAAAATAAAATTTCGACACTTTGACAAGGGTCCACTAGAGTTGAAATGGAAATTACCATTAAATTTGTGGATTTCACTCCTAGCTTAATGGTGAAATTTCGTGCAAAATAGTTTAAGGTAGAATGAGAGTCGTTTACCAAATTGTGGGTTCACGCCTATTTTGGTAAAGTTGTCTCGTTTGTGTTACAAGAGTATACAAATAAACATAAGTGTATTCATGTTAACCTTAGGAAAGGCATATAAATTTAACAAGATGTATAGCTAGGAAGCATGCATGGTAGAGTACAAAAGTTTTAAACAACACATAAGAGGCAAAATTCCTAGAACTATAGATTAGGGCAAAAGCATGGCAATTTTCCTAATTCCCTATAGTTATGGCTCTAATACCAATCTGTCACACCCCAACCGATGGCGGAAACATCGGGATGAGACGAACAAAATGCTCAAAACATCATAACACTATGTGACAATATTTAATTAAATCCGAATTTCATTTCAATACTAAATTGTCATACAAAATCCCCAAAAAGAAATACAACATTGTTCAACAAATAACATAACATGAGAAATATAGATAATTTAGGTGTGTATCTAGTCCACCCTAAACTTGTTTCATCGTTCATCCATACTTCAACAATCTAACCTGCAACATGTATTAAAATAGAGTTTCAATGCAAAGCAATGGCGAGTATACAAGTTTGATTACATAGCATAATAGAATAAAAGCTCAAATCCAACATGATTCATAATATGTGAATTACTAGTATGCAATTTTGGCGTACACTATGATCAAACCCAAGAATCCAACGCATAAAATAGTCTAATCCCAATTGATAGCGGGATAGTAAAATGTTTAACTTAACAATACCCCCAAGTCTCAAGGGCGGTGCGTAAATCCTATAGCGCTATAATTGTTAAGGTGGGCTAGCAAAGTTAATGAGCATATACGTTCCAAATCGTTCAAATAGAGCATACAAGAATCATAAGTAAAGCACATTAGTTTCATGTTTGTACAAGGATTGAGTATGTTTAGTTTAGTTTAAAGAAGTTTGCATAATTATACATGTTGCATCCCAAAGTGTAAAGGGGAAAAAGGGATCGAGTATACTCACGGTGGTTGCAAGCTTTCCTACTTGAAATCCCACGAGTGAGTTGGTGATGGATTACTTTGGAGCACCTAGTCCTTCTACACGAGGAAACATAGGTGTGTGAGTTTGGCGTATACGGTAGATTAAAGATTCGGATTGTAAATGTAACATAAAGTATCATGATATGAAAATAATCATCTTTGACTTAGTAACCCTTGTATGACACTATGTAACCAATGTGGTAAAAATGTTTTCATGGGAAATACACCCATTAGAATCATACTTTAGAGTCTTAGGTCTTAGATGATATCCTACTACTTCAACATATAAACATAAGTTTATCATTAAAGGTTCGAATAAGTATATGTAAATAATAATTAGGTTAGTATATTATTAGGTCCAATGATTCAAGTAGGAGGTAGGAGATTAAATCTCCATTTAGGCACCTCTAGTATCATGAATGTCATGTATGGGGTAGGAAGAACATGCTTCCATTTAGGAACCCCTTGTATGTTCACCACTACACTTGATGTAAAAACAACCAAGGAGGGTCAAGAACTAAGGTAGGTACAATAATATAAACAATCTAACTAATAGGAAATCATCAAATCATGTGAGGATTTTATGTTGGAACAACCCAAGTTGTTCCATAATCACTCTACATCAAGAACTAGCTTGAACATGACTTGTGGGTGAAATACCCTAAACAAAACAGAAAGTATTTGAGGTTTTAACCTCTGATTTAGAGTGTCTCAACCTTGTTTTTAAGCTTAACCAACCATAAGAGAGGTTGTAAGCATTAGGACATAGGTTTGAGATGTGTTAGACACAAGTTAGATAAGTTTAAACAAGTTTTGAAAGAATAAGTAACAAAACAGAAAGTTTATGGACAATTTCAGGGCATTTCCAGGTCTGATTTCTCCAAGGAGAAGTCAAGGAATCGAACCCAAGGATTATCCAAGCAAGTAGGAAGAAGAATCAAGTGATTTCGTTGAGAAATGAGCAAGTTACACTCACTTTTGCACAAGGTTATGAATCTGTCCGAATTTCAGATTCTTGCAAGAACTAGAGAGTATTTTGGAGAGATTTGAGTGTTGTGAAAGTGTAAAATGGTGTGGAGAAGGGTTGTATTTATAGTGGAAGAGTTTGGAGGTGATTGGAGGTGATTAGAGGTGGCTTTAAGGTGATTGGGGAGGGTTAGAAACTTGGATTTCGTGCATAATCCGCGTCTGATCGAAGCTGGTTGTGTTTTCTGCGTAACAGGGGGCCATGCGGCCCGCATTAGATAACCACTAAGCTGAAGCGGGCCGCCCGCCACTTCTGATTCGTGTACAAGTTTCAAAAAAATACAATTTAGCCCCTGAAGTTTCCTATTTGATCCCTTTTGATGCATTCTTGATAGTTTAGGGACTTGTTTCAGCATATTGACATAGTTTAAGGTACATTCAAGCATGGCGATCAAAACCGAAGTATAATTGAGTGTATAAGTATCATAATCAAGTTTCGTTTATGTTCAAGACACGCTTTAGGCATAAGTTTAGATTAATTACAAGTTTAGCACATAGTTTCCAAGAATAATGATTAAACACCAATTGATTCACCGATTCGAACACACGAGCACATATAAAGTATGTACAACATATTTGTAACAAAATACGAGTTTCATTAATGATTCAAGTCTCGGTTTTACGACGATTACAAAGAAGGAACGATTACAAGAATACAACGTTTCCAAAAATAGAAATACGAACAAAACTTTCTATAAATGGAAAGTTCAAAAGAGCCGGGCGTTACAATTGCTGTCTTAGATTTTCTGTAAGGGTTTCCTGGGAATAATCTATAAATTACGCAAATGCACATGTGTTAGTATAATAACTCATTTTAACATTAGTAATACCTTCCCCGAGACGGCATTCCAACGACTACGTCGGGTAGAACCACGACAGCCGTTACAGAACCCTAGATCAATCGGGTAGCGTATCTAATACGTATCCAGGGGTTATAATACTTACAACGGAGCAGAACTTCGCTATTTAGGGGGTATAATACCCGAGTATAGTGTATACTACGTAATATTGAGAGAATGAAAGAAAGTTTTGAACGAAATCGACTGAAGGCCCGATGCATTCTTATATAGGGGCTGAGTTTAGGTTTCTCGCGGCCCGCGTAAATGTAGGCGAAGGCCTACGCGGCCCGCGTCAACTCTGGTCAACGCGTAGGTGATCCGGGTCATCAACTAGCCTCGCCACGATGATGACACGTGTCATCACCGGACTGCGCCACACCTTTGATCTCTAGCGGCCCGCGTAAGATACCTAAGGGGTTTACGCGGCCCGCGACAAACCCAAAAATTCAATTTTTAATTATTTTTAATAATATTTAAGGTATTCAGGATCCGTTTTCTCGTATGGGGTGTATTTTAGGACATATTGGGATATTTTAAAATATATTAGGGTGTCGGAAATAATTCGAGGGTGTCGGTTTAGAGTTGTTATAAGTCTGTTTTGGAAGATCTTGAGGCCAACGATAGTTGTGAGGAGAGAATGAAAGTTGAAGGTGTTAATTTTGTTGATTGTATGTTGGAATTTTGCAGTTCTAGAATTTGTATTAATTTGTTGAAGATCTGGAAAAAATTTAATTTGTGAAGAAAAGATGTTCTTGAATTTGGGTTTTGTTTTTTATCTGTTCTTGTTCATGAAGATCTGAAACTGAAATGTGGGTTTTGGTTAGGGGATGCTGATGATGGTTGAAGGTGGTTATGTTCTTGAAGATCTACGTTTGAAGATGATGTGTTCTTGAATATGATGATGTGTTCTTGAAGATTTGGGTTAGAGATGATGATGTGCAGATGATAGAAATTAGAATGGAAGTTTTGTTTTTTTAAGGGGAGGAGAAATTAGATTTAAAGGGGAGGATAAATTACAAAAATACCCATCATGTGACTTACATGTGACAAATAATTAACCAGGGTAAGGGGTGGAGTTAGATTCAGGGGCCAAGATAGTTAGTTATAGAGACCATAGGGGCACATATGAAAAAAATCCTATTTGGGGCTAATATAGTAAAAGTGATATAATCACAGGGGCCAAATCGTAATTTACTCTTTTAACTTATAATTAAAATATAATCAACCGCTTTAAATTATATAAGAGAACAAATGACAATCAATATGTTCTTTATAATAAGATACTAACAATTTTTTTCGAACCACTGCTATTTTATTAAGGGTTATTGGATTTTATCACCCTCAATTATTAGCTATTGGTCGCTGCCACCCCCAACTATCACTTTGACGCCCGTCACTCCTAACTTAACACTTAGTATGTTCTGTCACCACGTCATTAACTAATCACTAACTTTTTTAACGACAAATTTCTTTTGTTCCATGTCGTTTATGGGACTTGAACTCAAAACCTTCCTTGGTTTTGTTTATTGGTTATTTATACACACATAACCGAATAATAAATGTGATTTAACTTCTAAATAAAATATCATCAACCTTTTTAAGTTATAAAAGAGAATAATGACAATCAAAACGTTCTTTATAGTGAAATATTAACATATTATTTATAAAAATTAAAATATATAAAGGTTCGTTTTTTTGCTGGTTTTGTTAATTTGGTTATTTATACACACATAACTGAATCCTAAATCTCGGTTATTAAAAATATCATAACCAAATCAGCCCACAAGCAAGATTACAAGTTTGAGTTTGTCTCTTTCTCCTTTATTAACTACTAGTGTTGTCCTTCCTTCATAGCCCAGTGGTTGGGGGCCGGTTTGTCCTCCTAGAGGTCACCGGTTCGACTCCCGCTTGTGGCGAAATGGGGTAGGACACCCGTGTGCAATGATGGTAAAAAACCTACCGAGGAGGGTTTGATCCTGAGCGTCAATCCGGTTTTCATCCGGCTGTTACTCTAGCGAGGCAACTCGTGTAGAGGCAGTACGGTTTCCGGAGGAAAGCCTTCGACCCAAGACTAGTTAACCCAGCGTTGGCCTTGCTATCTGGGCCCACGTTCTTGGCGAGGGTCCGCGATTTGCCGATGTGACAATGGTCACCATTAAGAAGTTCACCTTTCAAAAAAAAAAAAACTACCAGTGTTAATTCGCGTAAACTTTACAGGACAAAACAAACAATATGTTGTGAAATAAAAATAATATACTTCAAGATCAAGTTATTTTATAAAGGCTTCTAATTGTAAGAAGTGTAAGAAGGATTTCAAGAGTGAGAAGTAGGGGTGCAAACGAGCCGAGCTACTCGCGAGCTACTCGAGCTCGGCTCGAAAAAAAGCTTGAACGAGCCGAGCTTAAACGAGCTCGAGCCCGAGCCTAAAAAACAAGCTCGTTTAGTAGACGAGCCCGAGCTTCCCTTATCGAGCTCGAGCCGGCTCGCGAGCCTAAACGAGCTTTCTGTTTATATAATTTTTTATTAATATATTAAACATATATTTATATAATAATAATTACCATTTATATAAATATAAAAAAATAAATTAATTATATGTATAATAATTATTATAATTAATATAAATTAATTAATAAATACTAAACGAGTCGAGCCCGAGCCGAGCTCGAGCTTGAAAATTTTCCTTCGAGCCGAGCTCGAGCTCGAGCTTTCATATGTTAAACGAGCTCGAGCTCGAGCTTTCATATGTTAAACGAGCTCGAGCTCGAGCCTGGTCGAGCTCGGGCTCGGCTCGGCTCGTTTGCACCCCTAGTGAGAAGTGTCCAATAACCTAAAATTAAACCCGCTACATCACCACCCACAACCTAAACCCCCACCCCACCACCACCGAAAAACCTATCCCCCTCCCCCCCCCCCCCCTCCCACAACCACCCAAAAACCTAACCCACCCCTCAAAAACCTAAAAAAAAAAATCTAAAAAAACTAAACACCCACCCCCACCTCCACCACCACCCAAAAACCTAAACCCCCACCCTCTCGGTTAAAAAAAATTGTTTTTTTTTTTGTGGGTGATGGGGTGGGGGTGGGGGTTTAGGTTTTTGGGTGATGGTGGATGTTTAATTTTTTTTTTTTTTTTTTGTAGTGAGGTTTTTTTTTTTTTTGTATTTGATCATAATCCTATACTTCAATAAATTATAAATTATAAACTTTAGAATACTAGTTAGCATAAAACATTTAAAGTTTATTTGTAAATCTTTAATCACTAATTAAGATTAAAAGTCGTTTATAAACAAACTAAAATATAATAAATTAGCAAAACAAAAAGAGGACTATAATGGTTGATAATAAATTATCAAACCTTTTGGATGAAGGGGGTTGGATTTATATCTTTGTGCGTCGTTAGTGACAAAATAAAAGCAAATCAACAATGATATTGATATAAACATAACAAATCAAACCTTGTGGATAAAGGAGGAGGCTGGATTGAATCAATGAAGATGAAGAATTAAAGCAGAGACGGGAAGAGAAACCCTAACCGTCTAAAGTTGTGTTTGCAAATGGGTATTGTTTGGCTTATATATGGACATGAGTTTGTTGGCGGTAATTCCCGACTCCTCACAAGTCGGTGATGTGAAAAGGGTGACAAAGGAGTTCAAGTCACAAGTCGGTGAACTTGAGGGATCAATGTTGACAAGTTGGTCATAATTGGTTAAGTTTCCTAATTACATTATAATTATATTTGGTAATGTCTTGGTCACCAAGTTAGTGTTATTTGGTAATGTCTTGGTCACCAAGTTAGGGTAAGCCTATATAAACCAATGTAGGGTTAGACATTATTAAGAGACAAGACTAGAGAGAAACCGAGTTATGGTTTGAGAGTCTGTAATCAGTTTTGAGTTGTTTTCTGTTATTCGATCTAAATTCTTTTCTATTCGGTTTGATTGTCGATTGGGACTTGAGAGTTTTTGACCCATTTATGGTACACGGGTCCTCCAATCCCGAGAACCAAAGGGAAGTGTGATTTAGACGGGAAAACTAAAATGGAGGCCCTAAATGAGTGTCATGATGTTCTTTATTAGGTAGGATAGATATGATTTAATCATTTTTATTTCTATTTTAGTATATATTTTTTGTAGTTATAATTATTTATTATCGAGTACTATTTTTTATTTGGTTTTTTATTAGTATACAATTATTTTAGTATACTAGTACATTTACATAAGTAACATGTTTGTGTCTTTGTGAATAAACTTGTGAGCTCAATCAAATCGGTGGATAAGTCCAAACCCAAATATAATGGAGTCAATGTCTTGAAAGTACTAAAAGGATACAAACAATAGCTGATGTACAATTCTGCATACATAGGTTGTGCATTGTGCATGAATGCAAGCACATAAGCCCAGCATATGATCCATTGATCTTTAATCTTGATGTGAAACGCAGGGTCACAAACAATGGGTAGCTGAAGTACAATTTCTTGGTGTGGTTGACCACCCAAATTTGGTCAAACTAATCGGATATTGTGCGGTAGATGGCGAACGAGGGATCCAACGGCTGTTAGTCTACGAGTTCATGCCAAATAAAAGCTTAGAGGATCATCTGTTCAGGAATTCTCATGAGCCTCTTCCATGGAAAAGAAGACTGCAAATTATGCTTGGAGCAGCACAAGGACTTGCATATCTGCATGAAGAATTAGAAGCTCAGGTATTTACTTTCATTAACTAAAAAATCCATAAATATTTATAGCAAGAAAAAAAAAATCAACATATCTGTGATGTATATGTATTAAATACACCCATCAATCATGACCCAAGTTAAATTGGGTAATTTGTGTATGGATAGATCTGCGTCACTAAAACTATACCACTGCCGTCATAAATACAAATATAGCGTGTGAACTGATACTTTTTTTTTCTATTAAAACACATGTCAACCCAACCCCAATTGTGATGATTGTATATATGCACGAAGAAAGAACACGATTTGTTGTTGATGAACAATTGGTAACTGTCAAAGTGACGAGATACCTATATATTTATACCCTAGAAGTTTTAGGATTCATCTAGCTTACACATGGGTCGAACCGGTTGAGTAGTCTACTTACATAAAGTAATTAAATAATAATACAAATAATAATCTATACTATATTATAATGTATGGGAGAGACATTTTAAAATACAAAAAATATAAGAACTTTTCTATTTTAATTTATAAATACACCTCTAAAATGAGGGTAAATTGGTCTTTTACATAATAATTATATTTTAGCTCATCTTATTACACTTAAATCCCCGAGTTTTAACATAATTATAGGTAATTAATTACACTTTTCCCCCTCAACAACAAACTTATAATTCTTTTAGTATTTTTGTCATATCTTATAAACTATAAGGTTTTAAAAAAATCAAAAAGTACCATGACAACCTACTCATTTTTGTCGACGTTTCAATAGTTGTCTTAGTCAGTATTGTTGGTCCCAGTTTGGACTTAAAACTTCTTTTCACGTAATATGACAAGTGATTTCAACAGATTTGAAAATAGTGTGCGGAAAATATAAATCAGACTTTCAAGAAACAAGACCTACAGAATTTTCAAGTGTATATCACTTTGAAACAAAATGATTTACAAGGTGATTGTAAGATTATTATCTATTACAAACGAATACTTGTGAATTCTGAGGTGAAAGGACAATGGAGTTTGTAGTATGTATTGAATGCTAAGCTTAACTCATTATTCTTTGCTTGATGAGCCTTCTATTTATAGAGGTCTCGGATACATGAATAAACATTTGTTTATTCATGTATATGTCCTGCAAAAAGTAGCTTCTTGACATATTCATTGAATCCAATAATCAAGTTGCCTTTGTCATCATCATATCTAATAATGTCAACTTGCTTCGGTTATTGTAGCAAGCTATAGAACTGATTTTTAGACAAGTGGGGTTTTATCAGAATTTCTGATAACCACTTCATCAGAAATTCTGGTGAACAAATCATCAGAAAAACTGATGATCAGAATTGCCAGAAACTAGAAATATCATCAGGTCCATCAGAAAAGCCTTTTCTGATAATCTTCTTCAGTTCTTGGTCAACTTATGATTCTTTGAAGTAGATGTTGTTCTTTCCAGTTACCCTATCCGGTCTTCTTCTTGTTGTTTTGATCTTCAGGATTTTTATCTTCTTCATAGATCGAGCTGAATTTGATTTTCTTCAATACTTACAAATAAAGTTTCCTAACAGTTTCCCCCTAAGTATTGTAAGAAAAACAACTATCTATATCAAACATAAACAAACTTCAACTAATCATTAAAAAGAGAGTTCAAACAACTAAATTCAGAAACATAAAACAGAATCAAACCAACCACTGTTCAAAACAAACAGAAGTGAAATATTGTTTTTTCAAAGACATAAATTAAATTCATGAATTCATCAATTTATCTTCACTCCACCTCTGAACTTGTCTCCTGGTTTCAACATTTTCTTGTAATCAATTGCCTTTTGAGTTGTTTTGTAAAGTTCTTTATACTAACCTCTAGCTTCCATCCATTTTTCAAGGCTATCTTCAATTGCCTTCCTCAGCTGTTCATTGTTCTTCCCCTTCTTCTTGAGCTGCTCTTGTTTTTCATTCACGCAGTTCTTTTTATATTTCAGAGTTTGATTTGAATACCTGTTTATTTCACTGACTCTGAACAGAGCTTTCTCATCATGAGCATCTTTGAAAACCACACACATTTCTGGTTTGTCAAAGATAGCTCCAGTTCTTACTTTGTTGGGAGGAATTTCAGCCGGAATGGTGTTGTTAGGAGGAGGTGTTAGTACATTTTTGCTATACTCAAAGTTGATACACAAGTCAAAGTCTGCCAGTGCAGCCCTTTGATATAACTTTTCTCCTGCATTCTTGATGCTGTCAAGAGCTCTTCTGATCACACTTGAGGAGATTTTGTCTTTATCAATTAGCTGCTTCAACTTTACTAAGCCTAGTGGGTGAATATCATTAGCCAGGTCTCCATCAGTAACAATTGTTTCACTTTTATCTTCTCTGATCAAGGTGTATTTGTTCTATCCATAAGTACCTAGGACACCTCCTTGAGCATTAATAGTCATAATTCTTTCAATGGAAACTATTGGATTTGTAACTGGTTTGTGCAACATTTCCAAGTTTCCTTCATTTATGAGTTCAACAATATTTCTGCTTAATGGAGAGAGTGGCTTTTCTTGTTTATCTTCTTGTTTGTTCCAGTGGTAATGCTTCAAGTTTTCTTCAGGGTACATAATTGTATGTAGATCACCTTTCAGCATTATGAATTCTTTGAGTTTTCCTTCTGGATCTTCTCCAATCACTGTTCTAAGTCTTTTTGAGGATGTTACTTCATCTTCCATTCTTCTCTTTTCTTTTACATTAAGCTGTTTGTTGAATTCTGTTTCACCTGTGAGAGCCATGGATGATGATTTAACTGGAACAGCTCCTTGTGTTGGTATCTTTGGTGTGTCTGGCTTTGATATTTTTGTTGGAGGACCCATGAGTAATTTTGGCCTACTAGGAGGAGGACCCATGGGTTGCTTCTGTTTTTGTGTTGCAGATGTTTCTGATTTCTTGGTTGATTCTTGGTGAGTGACTTCTGGTTGTTTGAATTGTTGTTGAGGAGTTTCTGACTCTCCTGCTGGTTCACCTTGTGGGATTAGAGCTTTCAGTTCATGTAAATCAACATTTGCCAGTCTGGCAACATTGTACTGCAACCTCTTTACTAATAAGCGAACATTAGCAAGAGTTTGAGCATTTAATTCTTCTTGTTTCTTCATCTTCTGAAACTCCAGTTAATCTTGATTCTTTTGGGTGGACCATTCCAACATCAGTTTTTCAAGAGCATCAGCCATGCTGCTGCTGTTTGCTCTAAGGAACTGAATTTCTTCAAGGATTTTTCCAAAACTTGAGCTTTCCCTTACACTTGCAACCTTTGTCATCTTTGTCTTGATTTCTTGTAGTTCTTTGAGAGCTTTTTGAAATTCTTGATGAATTCCCTCTGTTTTCTGATGACTTCTGTAGTTTGTTGAGGGCTGCAGTGTTATCTTCTGTTTGTTTTTGTACAGCTTTAACAGTTTCTGATAAGGCTTTAATATCAGACTTTTGATTTCTGATCTTTTCCAGTATCAGATCAAGTTTTTCTTCTGTTGCTGTTTTACCAGTACAAACAGCTGTTATGTCATCAAGCTCCTTCTGTAGTTGGTCTGCTGACATAGTTTGATGTTCTTGGGTGACAGGAGGAACAACAGATGTTTCACCTCTAACACCAGCAGAAAACACATTTGCTGCTGTTCTAAGGTTAAGAGGACTGAAATATTCCATGTTCTCTATACCCTTACCAAAAAATTGAAACTCATTCAAATCCTGGTTTTCTTCATATCCTTGAACCTTTTCAGATTCTCCATGAGTTGTTGAGAAACTCTTATTTTTCTCATCCAGGTTTCCTTGATCAGTAGACTGATCTCCACCTGTTGCCACCATATTCTCCTCCTCAGAATCTGATTCAGAGAATGGGTCTCTTGATTTACTCACATCTTGTTTTTTAGAAACAGTACCTCTATGTGAAATTTCATAATTTCCTAGAATTGATTCATCAGAATCATTTTCAGAATCATGAGAAATGTTAAGTTTAGAGTGTTGTTCACCTGTTTCTCCCATATGTGAGATTTCTACATGATGTTCTTCTGCCACAGGACTCATGTACACATCTTCATCAGCTTGAGGAGGTTCTGATTCACCTTGCTGCTCTATTCTTGGTGCACTTGATTCTTGTGCATCATGCTCCATAGGGGACACACTATCAAAAACTTCTTTATTCTCTGGCTTCTTGCTTAACATCCTTAGATACTCTGCTTTGTAAAGTGAATCCTCTGGTATCAGATTCATCATACTTTCTGACATAACAGGTACATCATAATCTGACTTCCAAGACCCCACAACAATCCAAGGTCTCATGATTTCCGTACACCACATATTTTCTAATGTAGGAATTTCCATATTACTTTCAGAAAATGCATCAGAAATTATGACTGACAGAAATCTGGGAAAAGGTAGATGTGAATCTATCCTTCTAGTGTTGGTTAGAATTAATCTTCTGATCAGATTAAATATCTCTGTTCCAAAATCAATGTTCAACCCACTAATGAGGCTGAACATGATTGTCAGAACATTTTTATTTATCTGATATGCACCCCCAATCTTTGGTTATAAACACTTGTTCAGAATTTCGATTAACACTTGCCAGAAGGCAGGTAGCTGATTTCTCTTGAATTCACTAATCTTTGAGATCTTTGTCTTGTAACCCATTACAGCATCAAGTAGTGCAAACATATCTTCCTTTTCTGGTGCTTCTTCATAATTTTGGCTTAAGAGTAGTTCCAAACATTCCCTTATTTTCTCTGGTGTAATTGTAATGTAGATATCTTCCATACATGTGCTGTAAGCTCGTTTGGATTTGAGAGATTGAGTGTCTTTACAACTTGTTGTATAAGTATTTCTGGTACCTCTCTGGTCATTGTGAGAGCTTGAGCAATAGGACATCTGGTCAGAAATTCGATCAAAATTTGGCACTTTGTATCATATTCTTCAATTTTGTCGTTCATGGCTTCATTGTTGCTCTTCAATGGTAAGAATTCAGCTTCAGTGAGTTGAATAGAGTGTTCAACTGGTGGCATGTTGATGTTGATAGCAGCCATGGAGAATTGAGGTTTTTGTTTCGAAGAAGGGTTTTTAGGGTTTTGCTTTTGAAGAGAAAGGTTGAAGGTGTTAAGTCTCTGTTTTTTAAGGAGGTATTTATAGTGTTTTGAGACAGAGATCTTTGAGTGTTTTTCGTGGGTTGTTTGTATTTAATGTGGTTTATGACACCTTAATGATGTTTTAATCTGTTTAGGAAACAACCGTTTAAAACACCTTTGGTTTATCTCTAATTCAAAATAAAATTTTTACTGAAAATCAGAGATTCTAAGGATTTAGTAGATAAACACTAATGTCCAACTTGCACCTTTTATTCATGTGGGACCCTTTTGTTGTAAAAAGGTCCAATAAAAACCTTTTTGAAACTGTGTATGTTCCCAAGTTGTCCTTTTGATGTTGTATATCAGAAAATCTTTGAATAAAAACATTTGAGAGTTGGATTTTCACCAAACTTCATCAGAATTCATTTGATTCTTGTTTAGAGATTGAATCATTCATTTTTTATTTTTTTTTTGAGATGAGAGGGAATAAGTAGAGTTTTGAAGATTTCACTTACATAGCATTTCTTTGTTCTGATCTTCAAGGAGTGTTGTTGTGAAAAAAAAAATTATTACATTTTGTTTCATTCCTTTTTGAAGATAGATTACTCAGAAAAAAATTTAATTTTGACAGAAACTTTTTCGTAAATCTTTTTCCATGTTGTTACAAGTTTCTTTGAGTCTGGTTTTAACACAATGTTGCCTGATATTTCTTCTCAATTTTTAGTGGATTTATCAGTAATTCTGGTTATCTTAACACTTTTATGTTGTATTAACACATTTTCTGATGATATATCAGATTTTCTGATTTTCATCAGATTTTCTAATGAAACATTAGATTTTCTGATATCTTATCAGAATTTCTGATTTTTCATCAGATGCATCAGATTTTTGTTGAACTTCATCAGATTTTTCTTGTTTTTTTTTCAGAAATGTCATCTTAATTTCCCCTAGATCTATTGTGATGTTTTTGAAGAAAAATAATGCAAAAACTTTACTATTAAACAAAACAACTAAATAAACAAAGAAAAACTACTCATTGTACATGCCCTTAACATACAACCAAAGGTAGGTTTCATGACCATTGTGATTGTTTGATGGAACAAGGGAGGGAACATAAGTGTTCTCTTGTAAAACCACATGTGCCCTTGGGTACCAGCTTGTTACCCCTCCAAATCCCAGTTGCCTGGTTATCACTTTGGTCACAAAGCGATGGTAGATCAGAAAAGGTTGTCGGGTGTGCAAGTTTGATTCTAAGTCTCTCATGAGAAACTTAGAAAAGTTGTACGTTTTCTCTTGTACAACTGCATGTACAACCTCCATCATCCTGTAAGACAGCTCATTGAAGTGTCCTATCTTCTTAGAGAAGCAGGCACTGAGCTGTGTTACCAAGTACTGGAATGGTGGTATAAAACCAGACTTGCTGACCTGCCTGGAAACATTGGGTGTTTGATAACCCATGTTCCTCAGGGTTTCCTCAATAATTTCTTTCCTGAAGGAAGTGCTACTAGGGTGATCAGCCAGCCGGAGAACATCCCTAAGAGTTTCCTCATTTAGGATGATACTGAATCCCATCACTTTGCTTTCTATCCACATGGTGGTGCCACTGAAGACAGTTTCAGCATTCCACCAAAATTCTTGAAGGAGTTCTGGGTAGATAGTGACGTATGTGGATACAACATAGCCTAGAGGACTTTGCTTAATCATGTTGTACACACACTTGCAATCATCCCATGCAGGACCTTCCAGATTAGACCTAAGTCTAAGGTTGTGATGTTTGTGAAGAGGGAGAGGATAGTGTTATGATTTCATTTCTTTTGCAGAAGCCATTTTTTTTTAAAATGAGATATCTGAGAAAGTTTTTGAAGTGAAGATTGTTTTGATGAAGAAAATATTCAAGAGTTGTTAATATTTATAGATGAAAGTGATAGTTATGCCATAAAGGGTATTAACTACCCAAGATTTTCTATTTCCTTTTTCTTTCTCTTCATTTAAGATGATATCTGTTGCAGTGGGTATATGTTTGTCTTCGAAGCCCCCGTTTGGGAGTAAGCATTAAATAACTAGGCGGCTACTCTCATAGCCCCTAATCATTTTTATGCCCCCGTGTCTCTCTATTTCCTTATGAAGTGTGACGTTGCATGCATTGGGAGTATAAGAAAGATTCAATTTTCTGCAAAAAATTTTCCTGTGACGGTTGATTTTCCTTGCTGAATTTATGTTAATGCAAGTTACTTTCCCCCTTTTTGAATTATTTTTTAATTTTAAACAAAGAAAAAAAATTAAAAAACAGACTATCAACAGTTATGAGTTTATACATATATGAGATATGAATAAAGATGATAACTTCTTGAAATTTTTGATGATCAGTGATGATTCTGATGTTTTAACAAAGTTTCTGATAATTCTTTAGATTTTTTGATAAATTATCAGATTCATTGATAATTTATCAGATTTTCTGATATTCCATCAGATTGACGGATTTCTTTGTCAGAAACCTGTTGTACCATACTTTGATTATCAGAACTTCCACCTTGATGTTCATTAATTTGCTGATTAGAAAATTGTGTCTCTTTTCATCAAGAGGTTTTGTAAAGATGTCAGCAATTTGGTTTTCTGTTGGAACAAAGTATATTTCTATGTTACCTTTTTCAACATGATCCTTTATGAAGTGATATCTGACATCTATGTGCTTGGTTCTGGAGTGATGAACTGGATTTTCTGTAATTGCAATTGCACTCTTTGAATCACATATAATGGGTATCTTTGTCAGATTTACTCCATAATCCTTCAGCTGAGTTTGCATCTACAGTACTTGTGAACAACAACTTGCTGCTGCTACATACTCTGATTCAGCTGTTGATGTTGCAACACAATTTTGTTTCTTACTTTCCCAACATACAAACTTTTCTCCCAAGATTTGGCATGCACCAGATGTGCTCTTCCTGTCAATCTTGCATCCTGCATAATCTGCATCTATATATGCAATTAGTTCAAGATTTGTATCCTTAGGATACCAGAGACCATGTTCTGAAGTGCCTTTTAGATATTTAAAAACCCTTTTAACTGCTTTTAGGTGTGATTCTTTAGGATTGTATTGATATCTGGCCAGAAAGCATGTAGCAAACATAATATCTGGTCTGCTTGCAGTTAAGTATAACAATGATCCTATCATCCCCCTATAGGTTTTAATATCTACACATGTTCCTTCTTTATCAGAATCAAGTTTGTTCCCTGTTGCCATGGGAGTTTTTGAAATTGAGCAATTTTCAAGTGAGTATTTGTGCAAAATTGTTTTCACATACTTAGATTGACTCAAAAATATTCCATCAATTCTTTGTTTGACTTGTAAACCATAGAAAAAGGTTAACTCACCCATCATCCTCATTTCAAAATGGCTGGTCATCAATTTTTGAAACTTTTTGCAGAACTTTTCATTTGTTGATCCAAATATAATGTCATCGACATATATTTGGACTAATAAAGTGTGACCCTTGTGTGTTTTAAGAAAAAGTGTTGTATCAATAGTAACTTTTGTGAAGCCAGAATTGAGTAAGAAGTTTGAAAGAGTTTCATACCATGCTCTTGGAGCTTGCTTTAAACCATACAAGGCTTTGTTTAATTTGTAAACATGATTTTGAAATTTAGGATCAACAAAGCCTTCAGGTTGATGCACATAAACTTCTTCCTCAATCTTACCATTCAGGAATGCAGATTTCACATCCATTTGATATACTTTGAAGTCTTTAGATGCAGCATATGCAAGAAAGATTCTTACTGCTTCTAATCTGGCCACTGGTGCAAAGGTTTCATCATAGTCAATACCTTCTTGTTGACAATAACCTTTGACCACTAACCTTGCCTTATTCCTGGTTATTATGCCATTTTCATCTGATTTGTTTCTAAATACCCATTTTGACCCTATGACAGATTTGTCATTTGGCTTAGGCATCAGATCCCATACTTTACTCTTTTCAAACTGATCAAGCTCTTCTTGTATAGCTTGAATCCAGTCTGAGTCATTAAGAGCTTCTTTGACAATCTTGGGTTTTATTTGGCTTAAGAACCCAGCAAATGCACACTCATGTGCTGTTGCAGATCTTGTTCTTACACCATCTTCTGGATTTCCAATGATGTCAGAATGAACATGTCCTTTTATCCATCTCAACTTATTGTGAAAATTTGTTGGTTCTGAAGGATTTGAAGTTTCCCCCTGAATAGTTGCCTTAGTGGATGTATCAGAATTTTGATTGTCAGAGATATTTTCATTGTTCTGATTCAAGATTTCTGATACATTTTCCATTTGATCTGCAGGGTTAGTACATGAATTATCTATTGATTTGTTTGTAAGAGATTGATCATGTTCTAGGAAATCTTCTGTTATCATTTCAAAGAGATGTTCATATTTTTCTTGGTTATCAGAAAAGTTTATTTCCTTCATATATTCATCAGAAACCTCGGTTTCTGATGAATCATCAAAAGAGACATATAAACTTTCTCTGATTGTCCTTGTGTTTAGTATAAAAACTCTATATGCTTTTAAGGACATTGAATAACCAAGAAAAATACCATTTTCTGCTTTTCTGTCAAATTTCTCAAGACTTTCAAAATCATTGAAAACAAAACATCTACAACCAAATGTGTGGAAACATTTTACACTTGGAATTCTTCCATTTATAATGTTGTAAGGTGTTTTATTGTGTCTTTTGTTGATTATGGACCTGTTTTGGGTAAAACAAGCATTTGCTATTGCTTCTGCCCAAAAAATGAGTGGACAATTTTGCATAAGCAAGCATTGTTCTGGCTGATTCCACTAAGGTTCTGTTCCTCCTTTCTACCACTCCATTTTGTTGGGGTGATCTTGGAGCAGAAAAGTCATGAGAGATTCCTTTGCTCACAAGGAAGCTTTTAACTTTTGAATTCTTAAACTCTGTTCCATTGTCTGTTCTGATCCTTCTGACTGTCAATTTTAACAGATTTTCAATTTTTCTAATAAAATTAATGATCAGATCGGGAGTTTCACTTTTCTTTCTTAAAAACTCTACCCATGTGTATCTGGAAAAAAAACATCTACAATTACAACTATATACTTCTTTCCAGAAAAGCTTTCAGTGCTTATGGGTCCACAAAGATCCATATGCAAAAGTTCCAAATTTTGTGTTATTGAGGATCCAGAAATAGTTTTGTGTGAGCTTCTTTTAGATTTGCCCATCTCACAAGCTTCACAAATTTTATCCTTCTTTGAGGATATGAAATGTAATCCTTTTACCAGACCTTTGCTTGCTAATTTATTTAGATTTTTAAAATTTAAGTGTGCTAACCTTTTGTGCCACAACCAGCTACTACCCTTGTTAATTTTTGAAAATAAGCATAATTTTGGATGTTCATTTTCTTCTTTGAAATCAAAATAGTAGATTGATTGTCTTATTCTTTTTCCACTAAAATAAATCTTATTATCATCCATGCCAATTAACAAGCATTTTTCTGGTAAAATGGTTACCTGAAAACCTTTATCACAGAAGTGACCACTGTTGGAAAAATAGGTGAAAATAGCATTTTTCACAAATATAGGAAAATGATTTTTTCCTATTTTGGACTAGAAATAAATATAATAAAATGAGCGGGTTTTATATATTTATTTGTGGGTTTGTGTTCTATGTTGGAAGACCTTCGCAACGAACTAAACCACGTCCAAAACCGAGCTAAGATGAATGAGATATCGATGCTCAAAGTTGGGTGTTTGGAACATTCAATGCTGAAACAAAAGGGAAAGTAGCACCTTGTCCCACATCGGATGAGAGATGGAACTTAAATGGGTATTTAAGGTGGAACTCTCCATCCTTATTGTTTCATGGAAGCACACACTAGTGTCCTCGCGAAGGGTGCGGAGCACCCTAACTCGCACTCGCACACGCTCGCGCGCGCGCGCGTGGCGTGGGCGATGAGGCGCAATGTGGCGCTTTGATGGCGCACTTTGCACTTCGCACGCTCGCATCGCCGCGAGCCGCTTGAGAGCCGCCTTTGTATTTTTGACCGCGTGCGCGTGGTGGAGCACAAGGGTTGCAAGGACCAAGTGGTAGGTGATGCGGCGCACGGCTGTGAGCCAAAAGGCCGCACCGCGCATGGGCGCGCGCGCAGAAAGCTTCCAGCATTGAATAACAGAGCAGTTTCAGTCCAGCTTCGTAACTGACGAGTTAACAGGCTTTGACTGAGAATTAAATGACGTATTAAATTGAATTGAAGACGTTTAATGCAATTTAAACCTCTCTTTAATTCGTTTTGACTGTTTCGACTTAGGAGCTGTATAAATACAGCTCCACACCCACTGCAGAAAGATACCAGCTACAACAGCATACTCAACATTCCCTCTCTACTTTCTCTGATCTTTCTCCAGCAAGTTTTCAAGGTAACCTTCGGGTTGTAGGCGAATTCCGGCAGTACTACTGCTCCGGCTGTTGTACCCTGGGAAACAAAACGAGTACTCTTGGGAGACTCGAAATTTGTTTTAAGGGAAGCGTGTTGAACACGTGCCTCAGTCACTTTGTTTCTACCCCTTTCTTGTATTTGGTTTATTTTCAGTTGTATTTGTAATTGTTATTTTGTCTTTCTCATTTCTGTTTGTAATCAGTATTAATAAAATTTGTTTATTTTATTTAAATTACGCGAACGGTTCCTACAACCACAACTCAGCAGATTATACTTTAAGCCTTCTACATAGGCTACTTTTTCTATGGTTAAACATCCATAGTTTATGCATCCATACCCCAAAATCCTCCCTTTTACTCCATTCCTAAAATTAACAAATTTACCCAGTTTTGAAACAAAGTTACTGAGTAAACTCCTGTCCCCATTCAAGTGCTTGGAGCTTCCAGAATCGCAGTACCAGATCTGCTGCACATGATGGTCCTGAAATGGAAAATTAGTGGGTTTTTGGTACCCAGACTTGCTTGGGTACTTTTTCTGATGAGATTTTAATCAGATTGTTTTCTTTTAATGGTCTTTCATCAGAATATCTGATGCATGCTGAGCCATGAACAGATGTTTCAACTTTTGTTTGGAGATGGTGTTGAACCAGCTTCAGTATTTCAACACACATACAATATTCTTTATCAGAATTTTCTGATTTCTTTTCTTGTGATGGAATGAGTGGATAATTTTGAAACTTTGAGTGAACTGCTTCTGGAATATTTAAAGATTCTTGTTTGGATTCACTCCTTTTTGCTTTTAAGTTGAGTTTTGAGATTTCAAAAGAGTTCTCAGAACTTGTTGATCTGCATGATTCTGAGTCAGATTCTGATGAAAATTTATCAGAAATCTGATGTGTTGCTTTCACAAAGATGGTGGGTTTTCTTTCACTTGTTTTTACATACCCTAAACCCTCTCCTTTGTTCTTTGGTGTAGATTCAATAAAGTTAATGAATTCCTTAGCTTGTTGAAAACCTTTTACATTTATTTCCTTATCATGAACTTTCTTGTAAAGATCTTTTCTTTCTTTTTCATAAAATTCAATTTTAGCTCTATGATCTAAGCTCTCTTCTATTAGTAACTGGTTCTCAAGTATAACTTTATTCATGGTTCTTTGCAACTCATCAGATTTTTTACTATCTGATCTCTGTTTATCTTGCAGACTTAGAAAATCTGACATGAGCTTATTTAATTTGTGTTCAAGGTCAAGATTATCTAAATTTACCTTTTGTTCTGATGCTTCAGAAATTTCATTAGAAAGTGCCATAAGGCAGAAGTTAGCCATCTCTTCTTCTTCATCAGAAGAATCATCTGACAGCCATGTATATGTCCCTGCAATCAAACTGACTTGTTGTTGTTTCTTTGCTTCTTCCAGTTTCTTCTCATAGTATGCAACATCCTTCAGTTTCTTGGTTTTGCACTCTGATGCATAGTGACCCTTTTGTTCACATTTGTAACACACAACTTCAGCCTTTCCCTTATCCTTTGATCTAACTTCATCCCTAGATCTTCCTTCCATCCTCCCTCTATCACTTTTCTGGTATCTTTGGCTTCCTCCCCTCAACCTCTGCTCAAAAGTTTTGGTGAGCAGTGCAATTGCTTCAGTAAAAGCTGAAAAATATGATGTTGTATCAGAATTTTCAATATTTTGACTGATTGAAGGTTGTGGATCATTGACAGGTGTTCTTTGTGAGTTAGAGATTAAAGCTAAAGATCCCCCTCTCTGAATTGATTCTTCAAATATCTCTTATTCTCTGGGGACCAGAATGCTATATAAGTCATGAATACTCATATTGCCTAGTTCTAAGGTAGAGGACAAAGTCATGGTTAGACTTCTCCATTCTTTAGGCAAAGCTTCCAGAAATTTTATATTCCTTTCATCATTTGATTTTATAATACCAAATTTCTTTAGCTCGTTTAAAAGTTTTGCAAATCTGTGATATGTTTCATATAATTTTTCATTTGGTAGACTTTTGAATCTCTCATATGAGGAAACATAGTTTGTTCTTTTGTTTCTTTTCATCATTTCCCCTTCTTCACAAAGATTTTTCAACTGATCCCATATCTCTTTGGCCGATGCACATGCATCAACTTGAGAGAATATATCATTAGGGAGAGCCATTATTAAAAGTGATTTGTCCCTTTCATCTGCAGCCAACAGATCGGCAGATCCTTGTCTTCTGGGCTCCAAAGTTTGTCACTTTTGGGAGCCCGGGAAGCAGGGATTCCTAGTGATTGATCAGTTGGTGGAATAGCTGGTATTATAGTCATTGGTACATATGGACCCCTTTCAATGGATTGAAACAGAGTCCGATCATGTCCATTAAGGAAGTTGACCATCCTGATTTTCCATTGTGGGTATTCCTCTCTGACCAGAGTCGGAGGTTTAGACATTGAACCAATGTTAAAAGCATTATTCCATGTTTGAAAGTTTGCCATGTTTAGAGAAAAGAAGATGAGTGATTGATCGTTTGAAAATGATTAATTCAATCTGCTCTGATACCAATTGTTGGTCCCAGTTTGGACTTAAAAACTTATTTTCGCGTAATATGGCAAGTGATTTCAACAGATGTGAAAATAGTGTGCGGAAATAGAAATCAGACTTTCAAGAAACAAGACCTACAGAATTTTCAAGTTTATATCACTTTGAAACAAAATGGTTTACAAGGTGATTGTAAGATTATTATCTATTACAAACGAATACTTGTGAATTCTGAGGTGAAAGGACAATGGAGTTTGTAGTATGTATTGAATGCTAAGCTTAACTCATTGTTCTTTGCTTGATGAGCCTTCTATTTATAGAGGTCTCGGATACATGAATAAACATTTGTTTATTCATGTATATGTCCTGCAAAAAGTAGCTTCTTGACATATTCATTGAATCCAATAATCAAGTTGCCTTTGTCATCATGATATCCAATAATGTCAACTTGCTTCGGTTATTGTAGCAGGATAGAACTGATGTATAATTAAGTGGGGTTTTGTTAGAATTTCTGATAACCACTTCATCAGAAGGGAAGGTAACAACACTTAACTGGTTGGTTCTAGTTAACTCAGAACCTACGAATTTAACCTCATCCATGCCATCTATGAACAACTCCTTAAGTGAAGGTAGTTGCCCAAGTGGTGGTAGAGATGTATAATTTTTACAGTGTCTTATCGACAAATGGACCAACTGATCAAATAAGGGATTCCCAACCTATTTGGGAAACTCTACTCCACAATATGAATTAATTGCAAGCTCTTTCAACCATTCACTATCAGGCTTCAGCTCTTTGACAACCTCCTCTTCAAGTGTCACCCACTTGTAGTAATTAAACGGATGACCCCAATCCAGCTCTAACTTAGTTAGCCGTCTAAGAGATAATTTTGCCTCGTGTGCATGCATTGCACTTTTCACGTTGCACAACCCTTGAATCGAAAGTTCTCCATGGAGATCATTTAATCCCTTAAGCTCATTTATAGCAAAGCCATTATCTCCTTCAATGACGATTTTGGTGAGAGTTTGTAGGCTTTTCAGCTCACCAATCCCCATGGGCAACTTCACCAATAACGGGGTATCCCTTATGTCAAGATGCCGCAACTGTGTGAGTTTTGAGAAGCTTTGAGGCAATTTAGTTAGTACCTTACAACCAAAAAGAATTAATGTCTCTAAATTATAAAGATTGCCAACATTCTCGGGTAACACTTCAATTTTAGTTTTGGATAAGTTAAGATACCTCAAGTGCTTCAAACGACCAATGAAATCCGGTACCTCAGTTATTTGAAAGCGACTTAAAGAAAGAACCCTTAACAATGGTAAATTAGGAAGTAAGTCGACCAAAATCTTATTAGATAAGTAAAACGTTTCCCAAACATCAGCTACTCCAACAAATACAGCTAAGAATGTTCTCAAACGTTTAGCTCTCTTTAAGGGCTCAAACTTAGGGTAAGCAACATATATCTCACGAAGAAATGATATATGATGGTACTTTTCTACAGCTTCTTTCCTCATATCCCTATGATTGTTAAACCTTAGAAAAAATTCTCCGGACACAAATGTGGCTAGGTCATTCATAAGTTCATGCATTATAAACAAAGATTTGTCGTTAGGCGCATGTTGAAAAAAAGACCTTGATAATAAAGCTTCAAAACATTCATGGCCAGATCGTTCTGGTGACTTGGTTGCCTTTGATTGGTTCAAAAACCCTTCGGCCATCCATAGTAAAACTAGCTCATCCTTGTCAAACAAGAAGTCCTTAGGGAATAAGGAGCAATATGCAAACAACCGCTTCAAATTTGCAGAAAGATCATGGTAGCTTAGCCTAAGGGCTGGAACAATATCATTAGCGTTTTCCAAATCCCATATCTCACTTTTCAAAACAGCATCCCAATCTTCTCCATCCATTTTTCCCTTAATAACCTTCCAATTGCCTTTAAAGCCAAAGGCAAACCACCACACTTTTCCACAATGCCTTCACCTTTTTCCCTAAGTGTTGTGAATCAAAGTTATCTGCACCCAATGCATGTGCAACAAATAAAGATAGAGCATCTTTTTTCGACAAAGTCTGGAGATTATCAAAATGATCGATACCTAGCTTTTTGAGTAATTGGTCCTTGCGGGTTGTCATGATTATCCTACTTCTAGGAGCCCCCGAATGAAATGGGAGCACAAAGTTTTCCCATTTCTCATAGCTTTCAGTCCACACATCATCAACTACTATTAGAAAACGCTTGTCCTTAAGTTTCTCTTTAAGAGCCATTTGAAGCTGTTTTAAATCTCCAGATCCCTTGTTATCTCCCGACACAACTTGAAATATCTTTATGCTTATCTTAAAGATATCAAAATCATCAGAGACACACACCCATGCCCGGAGTTCAAAGTGGTCCTCCACTTGTTTATCGTTATACAAATATCTAGCTAGTGTGGTCTTCCCAACCCCACCCATACCAACTATGGGTACGATGTTAAAGTTTTTGTTAGATGGCGGCAGATCATCCCTCAACAACTTCATGAGCAGCTTCTCTTTCTCACCTTCTCGTCCAACAGCATCAGATTCTAGCAAAGAGGTTTCATTTCCTCTATTACCATCTTTCTGTATTTCGTCTTTCACAATCAAACCTAGCTTAGTTTTTGCTTTATATAGACGCTGTAACTCAATAGTAATACTATCTAACTTGGGACTCAACCTATGACTTAGTAAGAATTTGGTGCAGCAAGTTGGGACGATGAGTTTTCTTACCTTGCTTGTGCTTGCTTCGGATTTCTGGATCAGCTCATGACGCATGGCTTCTGTAGCCACATCATCAAGTACATCATCGATGTCGTAAGCCAGATGTTGGAGGCTGTTTAGCCATTATTTAACAGCTTCATCCTTTATTTCCTTCTCAGAAGCATCATGAAGCACAGCTTGGATCTGGGACAATTCTCTCCCCAAACTCTCGAGTGAATTCCCTGGGAGCGAACATATTTCTTGAAGGCTTCATCAGCGAGCTTCTCAAATATGAGTTTGACGAGGGCAGAAGTAGCGGTATCAGCCATTGTTAACAGTGAAATGGGAATGAGAGTAAGTTGCTTTTTCAGAATGTGTTTATGGATTATAATGTCAAGTTGCCAATGTTATAGATACCACTTTTTGTGTGAGCATAAAAATGGTTGGATTGTTAAGTGGGTTAGGTTTGGTATTGGATTCGAGTTTCATATATAGATAGGCATTGCTCTTTTAAGAAATTTTCGTTTTATCTTACTTTACTATATATTCGACTAGCCTAAGGACCTGTGTGTTACACGGGTTGATTAAAGATAATATCGCTTCATCATCGTCGTTTACATAAAATGTTATGAATATCTACACGTCTTTAAATGGATCATGTAAAGTATGAGTAGTTTGACACCATCTCTTGTTTTCACCGTTGATAAGGCAACATACAATTGACCATGGTAAGTTATACATTCGACCATCCTTGTCCCTTTTTCCAATAAGACGTACATTAAGACTAAGCTGAGGATCGTCATGAAAACAATCTCTAACCATCTTGTAAAGATTAATCAATACATTATTGGAGTCTAACACAGACTTTATATATTGGATCGACTGACGATTAAGAGAAGCAGAAGAGGATGCAGGTGACTCTTTAGAACGACTGTTTGGACAGATTGTTTATCAACGAATTATTAGTAAATAATTTAGAAACAATTTAAACAAATTATACTGTACGATACTTACCTAAATATCGGTTCTGCCTCTCACCGTTTAAAAAGAATGGAAAGTTTAAAATAAATTAATAAATAAACCTGGCGAAATAGTAGACGAATATTGTGAAAGCATCGGAGTGTGAAAAAAAATGGAAGACGAATTTGAAGTCGACGATTCTTTTGTTTTAGAAACCGGTAAGCCGTGTGATACATTAGATCTTTTACTATACAAATACAATTTCCGTAGTGTACGCCTCTCCCTGCACTCGTCTTGTGTAACTGCTGGAGTTAAAACTGTATTAACATGAAAAACCAAAGAAACGATATAGTAGCATTAGTTGTCTAAAAAAATTAGTAAAACTTAAATCCATTAGTACAAATTAAAGTTAGTTAATATTATAAAATTATATAAATATGTTATGATAGTTAAAGGTGTATCAAATAGTCAACATACAATAATTACTTGTCCATCATACTTCAACATCTTTATATCTATCCTTTAATCAGATGATAACTTCCTTTACTGGATTTCAATAAGTGTCTCAAGATGGCATCCATCTGCATTCCTAATTTCTTCATCATACGGTTCATCAGTCTAGGAAATTCAGGTATAATAATTTCTTTTTTTCATTGTTGATGTTCATCTACCATGTCTTTGTTTGATTTATTTAATGAAAATGAAAATCTGTATAGAGTAACCTAAATGTAACCTGTTTCGTTGACAGATTTACAATCATTCAGTTAGGTAACATACATGAAATAATACCTTGGAGAGGCATTTTGTAGGATAGCATAGCAACTTCGGTTTTGCAGCGTGTTCAAGCTCAACAAATCAATAATGTCTTCAATGAAGATTTTAATATCTTTGTTAGTATAAATAGGTCAAATAGATAATTTAATTCTTTTTATAGTTAAAATAGAAAGAACTCGATGAAAATGAACAAAAAGAAAAAGTTCGGCCAGGTTTTAATCCATGCACTCGTGGTTTTAGTTCCTTTGATCAATATCACTTCATCGTCTGCAATACGTTCCTCCACGACTTCGTCTGCATATCCTATGAATGATGAATCAAAGCCTTCTTAACCCTCTATGTGAGCAAATTTTGACTCCTATACGAAACCAAAAACTCAAACTCACCGGATGTAGAACTGGAAAAACTCAAATATCTCCTTTAAGAAAACTTACAAACATACGTTTATTTCTAGCAGAAAAATAAGCAAATTCTATAACGTATAAGCAAATGTACAAAGGGTTGGACTCGGTTGTACTCGCAACGAAATCTGGCACGATTTTGGGATCATAGAAGCGGTTGTTATGAATATCAAAACAGGTGTTATCGGATCAATAAAAAAGGAATCAGGTCCAAACAGGTTATCACACCAACACTTAAACCTTTTTTTTTCTAAAACTTTAATAAAATCTTCAAATGAAACAAACTTTTGAAGTTGTATGCTTCAAAAAAAGTGACTCATGGTTTTGTTCGACCATATGACCCGTTCCGCTTTTAGCTCTCTACTTTGCTCTCTACTTTGCCCATGCTTCTCTTTGTTATACTAGTGGGAAACCCGCGCGTTGCGGCGGAGCCAACGATACGTGACGGGAAAAAGATACACATCAAGTTTACCCATACGTACAATATAAATTTTCTTGTGATATATTGTATAGTATAATATAAATTTAAGGTTGCAGTTATTTAAATAAACTTTAGGTCCCCTTTGACAGTTAGACCCGCTCAGTTATTGCATTTTGTTTTTAATTGACTATATTTACATTTAAATTATCAATGACGCCATTTAGTTTGACCAAAGGTTCACTAAGACGTGTGGTGTGGTGTGGGTGTAAGTGGTGTGGGTGTGTGGGGGGGGGGGGTTGACTCTTAGCAAGGGAGAGTGGGCCCAATGCCCACTTTTCTCAGCCCAATTTTTTTGTTTTTGTATATAATTATTGTAAGCATAAAAACCCACTAATATTTACAACCCAATATGATTTTTATACCCATTAACCTATTTAATTTTAGTCTATATAACGACGGGTTTTTGTCTACATATTCTCTCCATTCTTCTTGGTCGATCCTACCATCACCTTTACTATCTGCTTCAGTGAATGTACGTCTGGATAATAAACAAAAGGTATAATCATCACAATTCAAGTATGAGGCCGGGTTTGGTAACGGCTGGGTTGACCCGAAACATCTTTTATCCATTTTAAAATTTACTATAAGTTATTAGTAATTTAGTACGTACATCAAATACTCAAATTTGATTACCAAAATATATGATTTCATGATCATCTAATTAGTATAAATAACAGATCTAGGATGTTATATGCATTAAATTTTCGCTTTGTGCGACTTTCAACCAGTTTGACACGCTCAACCCATTAGAGATAAAACATAACCCAAATTGAACCATTTACATGTAAATGGCTTGACTTTGCCACCTGTACCAATAACAAAGAAGCAATGCCCACCTTATTTACCATTGATTTGATTATGTCATTCGATAGTTCAAGATCAGATTCATGAAGAAGTGCCAAAACCATCTCCTTCAAGTTATACCATGAAAAAAAGTTTCCAGCATTCAGTGTTCAAAATATTTGGGATGTACAATCCATATGGGAAAAATGAGCTTTCAAATTACAAACAAAAACAAGAAATATGCATTTCCCCAAAAAGAAATAATATCAAGAAATAGAACGACATTACCTCCTCGCGCTCAATGAAGCCCGTCAGCCTTAAATCATATAATTTGAAAGCATCTGCAAGAAGATTGATTTTCTTTTTATCAGATTAATTATTCTTATTATATTGTGTCTTCTAGATATAAGAAGTAACGAAATCTCCTTGTACAAATGACAAAATAAAAGTATATCTTATCATCATTTCTTACACAGAACTTTGTCTGCTTGAGGAGCTTTTGGATGAAATACAAAATAACAGAACCCTACTTACTCGATGTGCAAACAAGTTCCGCTTATCGTGATTTCTGAATAAGGCTAGACGTAACTTGAATCATCATTCGGCTTGTATGAAGAAAACCCTTTACTCGGATCCTCTTCAATGTCGGTTTCCGTTGCTAACAAAGAATCTTGAGAAACCGAAACGGGACTAATGGTTAATTCCATCAGTTTTTGCTGCAAAAGAGCACTTAAAGCATCAGGTCCAATAACATTACATGTCAAAGATGATGAGTTTGAATCAATACTGGTTTGATTATCGAGCAGAAAACCGTTGTTAGAGATCACCGGGCGTGCAATTAGAGCTGTGAAAGTGAAAGAAACAACATCACTACTGTTAATTCTATAATTTCTATAACTTCTATGATCATGGGTCAAAACGGGTCAATTAATAAAACATGTTGTTTTGGTTGGGGTCAAAACAGGTCCGGGTCAGAACGGGTTTCGGCTCGGTCGGGTCAGTTTTTTGTTTTTTTGTTTTTTTATGACTAATATGCGTTAACTATTCATATACTAATGATCTAATGAGGGTAAAAGTTATATATATATATATATACACATATAATTTATGATTTTTAAGTAATTTTTGAACACTGGTCGGATCATGGGTCAAAACGGGTCAATTAAAAAAACAGGTTGTTTTGGTTGGGGTCAAAACAAGTCCGGGTCAGAACGGGTTTCGGGTCATTTCTACCACCTAAACCTCTCTAATTGATCAAATTGCAGCACATACGCCTCTCTAATCCGCTCATCCCTGCACAAATCCTGCTTGGCGAAATTGCATTCTTCAACCACCTAAACCAACCTAAAACAAAGACTTCACATAAGGCAAGTTAGTGGTAAATTTCTGCTAACACATATACACTAAAAGCTCTTGATATGCTTTCGCTACAGCCTCCCATTCCATTAACCAATATTGGTTGTTTTCGATAATCATTCGTCTTGATCTCCTAATCCAATTGGCTTTACCGGCGTACCCACCTCAGCCGTTGTAACCAACCTCAACCTAATTTCAATTTCACAAATTTCAAACCCTAATTTTATGAGTTTTAAAATATCTTGGATCTCTTTCCTGTAGAAATTGGAGATCAATTCATCTCTTGTCGGCCCGTTGTTAAGTAAACGCATTGCAGATTCAGATCATCAATTCAACAAACCTTAACAGTGAAAAATAAACCTGTTCAGAAGATTAAAAAATAAATGAAGAAAATCGTACCTTTGGCCAATATCATTAGGGTTTGAAACCAAGCGTGGTGACGAAAGGCTACTCTGTCTGTCGCTGATGTTGTCGTGGTGGTGGCTATGCAGCCGTAGACCAGTCATCGGAACCACCGACCGGATCCATCATATTCTCTCTTTCTCTGTTTGTAGCTCCATCTCTCTCTCCAACTCTCTCTTTTTCTCCGATCTGTATATAGGTATTATAGAGAGTAGAGGGGGTGATGGAAACCACCGGAAGACAGGAAGGCAAGACGCTTCATTTGCAATTGAAAACTGAAGGCATGTGATAGGTTTGGTTTTTATGGGGGAAAGAGGGAGGCCGGTCTACGAGGGTAGAGGGGCAGAAATGGAAGAAAATGACAAAAAAATTAGAGATTTTAACTGCCTTTTCATATGCCATCTTAAAAAAAGTGATTGAAATTACCATTATGTACATGGAAGATGCTTTATATAGTATTATAGATTAGATTATAGATAAAAAAGATAAAAAGTAAAAATAAAATAAGTGATCGATGCAAATGATTTGAACTTTAAATAAATGTTACTTGTTAAATGCAATTAATTAAATATAAAATGTACTCAACTCTAACCTCAAAAAATTCAAATGAACCTAAGGCTACACGGTATGGGGGTCGGCCCCGGCCCGTCACGGGTCGGCGACGGTCCAAACACCGTGCCGCCCCCATCCGTCCCCGTCCTCTCCGTCGGCTTCTAGCCGTTTGCGACGATGCAAAAAAGTGGGCCCCCTTTACATTATGACCGTTAAAATAAAAAAAAAAATTCCATAATTTGAATAATTACAAACGGCTATATTTATAAAATATATAAATTTAACTTCCATTTTCACTTTCAATCACCAAATTAACCTCAAAAATTCACCTCTTTCTCACATAATTTTTATACTCCTTCCACTATTCTCTCAACCTTCTTCCACATAATTTTCATGGATCCGTTCAACAACCCGGAGAACCCGAACACTTCGAACAACCCGAATACTCCCAACAATCCGACCCAACCAAATGTTTTTTCGGTTCCGGGATATTATCCAACGCTAGAACCGAACCAATTCTCGGAATATTCATCGAACGCGTTTGCTTCATTCCAACACTCGCCAAACCAATTCACTCAAATCTCCCAAAATCAAGCCCTTCAACAAATGATGATGCGGGGTGCTTGGAACTTCCCACCCGTTCAACCTCAACCGATCCCCACACCCCCCGTTCAACCTCAACCGATCCCGACCCAATCCGAACCCGAAGACGATGTGGAGATTGTGCCCGAAACCCGGCCATTAATCGGTTTTGCGAGGAGTATAACAAATTATATACAAGTGACCGTCGTAGCGGGTGGAACGACGAGAATGTGTTCACAATGGCTTTGGAAAAGTATAAGCAAAATAATGGTTCCAACTTTCCTCACGTTCGCGCGTGGATGGTTGTAAAAGACCACCCAAAATGGGCGCCTATTCCGAACGAGGTGGCGATGGCGAAACGCCAAAAAACATCGGAAACGGGTAGTTTAAGCGCCGGTGGATCGGACGCGAGGTGTCACATAAACTTAAATGATGACGCCGACTATGACGAAGACGAGTATAACGTACGTGAACCCGAGCGTCCACCGGGCCGAGACAAAACAAAGAAGGAGCGGGCCAAGGGAAAAGAAAAGGAAAAGGTGGACCCGAACATGGTTGAGTTTATGGAACACCTAAAAATGTACAACGACATCTCGTCCCAAAAGACGAAGGCGAAGGAGCGGGCCGTCGAAGAAAAAAGTCGTGCATCGGACGAAAAGTTAAAAGAGAAGGTCCGATTGTCGAATGAGAAAATCCGAATTTCCGATGAAAAAATTCGGCTCAAGGAATGGGATATAATATCGATGAATGTCGAGAACGAACCCGAGCCGAGACGTTCGATGTTGAAAAAATTACAACACGACATCATGAAAAAACATCAAATTATTTAACTCTATGTTTATTTTTATTAAGTGTTTTTTTTTTAAGTTTATGGTTTTTTTTTATATTTATGTAATGTGGGTTTAATATTAATGAAAATATTTTCTTAGTATATTTGTTAAATGTTAAAAAAATAGAATACTAAAAAAATAAAAAAAACATAAAAAGTGGTGGAGGACTATGACTAGGACCATCCTCTCATGCCCCTTAGTTTTGGAGGATGATCCATCCTTGGGAGGACTATGATGTGTCGCCTACGTGGCGGATCATCCTCCTCCAAGGATGGTCCATCACCATACCATGTAGTCTAAGATTGTAACCGTTTGTTGTGACCTCCTTTTTCAAATTCCAAACAGCCTCTTTCGGATTGTAACTGACGGTGTTGATATATATCCATTAAATGGTGGACGAGCGTAACTGATCTTAGCACTTAAATATGCGCTCCAGTTTTGTTACAGAAGCGAACACATCCACAACCGTTGTTCAAGTTCCATACCCACTGACTTGTTGTTCGAGAATCTTTGGTGATTCTATACTCAGTCTATGGACGTTTCTTCTCAACACAAGGTACCTATACTAAATCGTTATTCTACAAGCACTTTTATAATTTTTTTCATATATAATTCACTAAACTGTATTAATATGAAAAACAAGATATTGTAGCAAAATGGTAAAGAATATAACATTACATAATAAGTATAGAACTAGACCTGGCAAACGGGTCGGGTTGGGTCGGGTCGGGTCATGGGTCAAAAAGGGTTCGGGTTAAAATGGGTTCGGGTCAAAACGGGTCAATTAAACAAAGGGTTGTTTTGGTTCGGGTCAAAACGGGTTAGGGTCGAAATGGGTTCGGGTCGGAACGGGTTCGGGTCAGAACGGGTTTCGGGTCGGGTTGGGTTGGATTGGGTTGGGTTGGTTTAAATAACAGTTTTTAAAGAAAAAAAAAGCTTGTAACAGTAGTAGATCTATCTTCACTTCTTTGTATACATGTATAGACGCACAAACACTTCATATACATGTATACACGCAGAAACATATACAATTATACATAGTGTATACATGTTTCGGGGCAGATTGGGTTCGGGTTAGAACTGGTCATTTTTAGACCTGGCAAACGGGTCGGGTTGGGTCGGGTCGGGTCATGGGTCAAAAAGGGTTCGGGTTAAAATGGGTTCGGGTCAAAACGGGTCAATTAAACAAAGGGTTGTTTTGGTTCGGGTCAAAACGGGTTAGGGTCGAAATGGGTTCGGGTCGGAACGGGTTCGGGTCAGAACGGGTTTCGGGTCAGAACGGGTTTCGGGTCGGGTTGGGTTGGATTGGGTTGGGTTGGTTAAAACAACAGTTTTTAAAGAAAAAAAAAAGCTTGTAACAGTAGTAGATCTATCTTCACTTCTTTGTATACATGTATAGACGCACAAACACTTCATATACATGTATACACGCAGAAACATATATACATGTTTCGGGGCAGATTGGGTTCGGGTTAGAACTGGTCATTTTACAAATTGGATTCAGCAGAGAACAGTATTACAATCTTTATGATAAAACCTTAGTTTCTTAATCAAAATTGAAATTGAAATTAGAACATATGTTGAATAGTAATTGGATATAAACAAGCAATCCACTGATTTCCGATTAAAAAGAATTAGAGATTTAAAAAGCAAATAAATACAAATCAAATTCAAACATACTAAGTGAAAAAGAGAAGAACATCGTTTCTTTCGGCGAGCGACGATACTTCATAAGTCATGTGGTTCCAATTCAGTAATCGCTCCACCCAATCTCTCGCATCTGTCAATCTGTTTGGGATTCGTAATTGTTGGCCATTCAGTAATCATTTACACACTAACCGATTACACCGTCGATCCGTTACAACTTCCCGCATAGCATCGAAACACCGCCGTTTGATATGTCGTCGGGTTTATGGTGTCAGCCATTGGAACACAGATATACGCAAAAGAGACGAGAGTAGAGGAAAATGTGTAGGTATTTGATTTGGCGGTTTGGTGAGTTTTTTTTTATAAGAATCAATTTGGTGTGATAGTGATGAACTCACATCCAGAGAGAACCTAAAGAAAAGCGTATGAGAAAAAAGGAAAAACCCTAGGAACTCTTCTAAGTTCTAACCCTATCCACCCGTTTCTTTTTTCTTCAGAATTCACTAACCCGTTCCAACCCGTCTCTTCTCACTTCCAAACCCAACGTGACCCGTGAATATGATTTTAAAGTTTTAGAATTATCCAGTTGGACCCGTTAATCATTAAAAGAAAGCCCAAATCGACCCATAGTAAATTAAAAATGACCCAAATCAACCCATATTTATTCATTCGGGTCATGATTGCCCCCCTATATAGAACCATCAGACTTGGTAAAAGGCCCATAAAAACCAAACTAATGATGAGATTGAATATGTAAATGTTAAATTATCTATATTATATATATGTAAAATAGGTAGTAATTAATACACTGTGAGAATGCGAGAAGTTTACATAAAATGGTATTCAAAAGTACGACAGGTGTGGTTGGCATCTTCATATAGTATTTTACTTATTTTAATTATGATTGGTTTATGAATAATTAAGTTATCTGTGTTTCTTCTTATTGTTAAGCAGGTACTTTTAGGAATCGGGGAAACGTGTGGTGAGTGAAAAAAATAAAAGTTTAGATCATGGAGGACAAGAAGCTTGTTTACTTTAATTCACCAACGTTAGAGACTTATGACCATTAAATTTGATAGACCATTGTATAGTTTAATACATTTTAGAGATTTGAGACTTCAATGAAATGGTCAATAATTACTTTAAATTACCACATGTCCACTCTAATCGGGTCGAGGTGCTACAAAATTTTTGAAATCTTTTACAGGATTACTTCCAAACTACTTATAAATTTGTAGACCCCTCACCTAATGTGTTGCTCTTTATGCATGTGAGGATTAATCTATAGCCAAACACATGCTTTATTGGGTATTGAAGAAACAGTGATCTAAATTGACCAGAATCAATCAGATCTAGGGTTTAGTCTCGGCATAAAAAGGTTAATCCTCTCGTCGATCGCTGGTTAGGAATTACTTCACCGGAGAACACTACAAGACAGAAAGCCGTTAGACTCGCCACAGGGAGAATGGGGGTTCTCTCCGTGACCACCCTTCGGTGTGAGAATAAGTACAGTTATCTCAAAGGAGAAAGATGAACTAGTAAAAGTGAGAGTATGTGAAAGTAGTCCCTGAGATCATACCTGAAGTCTCTTATTTATAACCGGATTTTAGCGCCAAAAAGTGTAACGGAGATAGTAACGGGGAACACTTTTCCGTTTACAGCTATTTCTCTTTCCGTTGATAATTAACCCCACATCCATGCACCTGGATCATGGATCTGATTGACGGCTGGGCCGATGCCACGTGGAAAGAGGCTTTGTGTAGATCTTTCTTCAAGTTGTTGCCATCATCGTGATCTAGATGAGTGTCTAGGATTGTGCCACGTCACATTCGGTTGCAACCGAACGGAGCCATGCACGATGAGCATTTTAGGCCTTCTAGAAGATCTACAGCTGTAAACCACTCTGCCTTTGCCACGTGTCAATTCTGTTGTAACAGAAAAGATTCCTTTGTTCGAGTCCTGATTTTAGGTGCGGAGATGTTTTAGGACTTCCCCTTCAAGCTCAACTTTTCCTTTGCGCTAGCCCGCGCAAGGGTGTTAGTAGAATATTTGTCTCATTTCTCCAGCGCATGGTCATCGAAGACTACTTTCTCCAAACCTTGTTTAAAAACCGCTGCACGGCCACGCAGGGTCTTATTTAAGATGATCTTGGACTAAGGTTATGGTATGGTCCTATGCGCTTGCGCAAGGTTTTTGGGACCATACCCCTTCAAGTCCCCCCAGTCCAGTGTTGCTCCTATGCGCCAATGACAAGTATGTGGAGTATTGGACTATAAAAATGAAGTGTGCGCTTTTGCTGTTGAGAAGTAGCAAAGATTATTCGACGCAAGGTATGAAGAAACTTCTTGCAGAAGATATTTGTTGTTTCTTCAAGCTGAGGTTTTCATGACTTCAAATTTTGAAAAACTTGATTCATGGCAGGCAAGTTGGTAAAAGGTACTGTGCTGAGGTTGACATGTGATGGTTAGGTGACAGGCTATCACTTGTCAAACGTCAAGCATTAAATAGGTGTTGTCAAACGTGGTTTCTATGCGCGTGTGAAGTTGTTTCTTGTTCCCTACTCGCCCTTATTGTCTTGTAACCGTGTTTTCCTGAAAAAGGGGTTTTACGGTTTTCGAGAGCATTAATGGCAATGAGTATATAAACCTTTGAGTGGCTTCTTTTTTCATTACTTATCTTCGTATCCTTTCGTCTTCTCTGATTTTCTTTAAAAAGAAACATGTAACTGTGCTTTGTACCCTTTATGTCTACCGGCGATCATCCAGAAGATTCTACAGAGGAGATGTCTTCTTCTTTACCTCCATTAAAATGGTTAAAAGAGATCTTTGATAGTCTTTTTAAAAATTTTAAGTTTCCCAAGAGTTGGGGTGTGATGTATCCAGAAGACGGGCAAATGACGGCACAAGCTCCGGCCGGCTACATCACCCTGTTTTGGGATTATTTTACCGAGGGTAACTTCCGGTTGCCAGTAACAAGATTTGTTCTCGACATTCTTGGTTATTATAAATTTCACAAATCACAGTTGAATCCCATGGGAATGGTTCGGATTCGGCATTTTGAATTTCTCTGTCGATCGATGCATATTGAGCCATCGGTTGATCGTTTTCGAGTGTTTTATCAACTCCATTGTTCTCAAGGCTTTTACTCGTTTGCTCAACGTCCAACAGCCAACAAGATTCTACTTTCACCTCCAAAGTCTTTCCATGAATGGAAACCCAAGTTCTTTTATATCAAGGCTGGAGTAATTCCGATGAAGATGACCTTCCGAAATGTAGAGGACATTGCGGTAGAGACCCTTAAGACTCCGGAGGCAGAGATATGGTACCAGGATATGAAGGATGTTCCCTAAATTGAACTGCCTGAGAGGGCTTTAGTTGCTGCAGGAATGAGTCTGCACTGGAAGGCGGAGCGCCACGACAAGCCGGTGTGTGTAGAGGATGACAAGAGTAAGTCATTGAATCCTTTCTTATATTATGTGAAGTTCGTTGTTAATTTTCCCTTTGCAGTTGTTGCCTTGTACGTTATGGCATATAAGAGAGAGAATGGGAAAATGACAACTGTTCAGAAGGGTGCTAATGAGGAGCCATGGTATCATCAAATAGTGAAGAACTTTGCGCTTCCAAAGGCTGCGGATCTGAATGCGCTGCCTTCTACTGATGTTGGTACGTGTCTCTTTTACATTCATTAGGTAATATTGCAATATTGCTCTTTGTTGATGTTGCGCTTTGGGTAATATTGCAATATTTCTTCTTTTGCACAGGGGAGTTGACGAATCCGAATCTAGGCGTAGGCCCAAAATCCAAGAAGAAAAAACGTGTGTCGGCTGCCACTGTTGCGCCTAAGAAATTTGACACACTGAAGGCATGCGTTCTCAAGGAAAAGAAGAAGAAAGGAACGCGCCTTGTTCCTGAACCTTGGTGTGATTACGTAGTGGTGTCTGACACGTTAGAGGGTCTTGCGCCTCTAGCTATGAAAAAACCAAAACCGGAGCCTCGAGATGCCGCGGATATTACAGTACCAAACCCTGATGATCCTATAGATTTGGAATCAAGTCCTAAGCCACTGATGAGGACTAAGGCGGTTAAGAGGAAACAACCGGAGGGTGAAGCTGTGGCGCAACCCGCAAAGAAGATCACGAGGAAGAAGATCAGTAAGAAAGGCAACCTAGATGCTTTTGCTGCAAAGCTTTCTCCAGGTGGGTATCTTCTTACCTTCTGCCTTTACCATATTGTGAGATAACCTTAACTTTTCTTTTGCAGAGAGGCCTGTTCCATTCGTTCGTGCGGAATCGTCATCTGTTTTTAACGATGACCTTCCGCCATCGCCACCCCGCGCATCTATTAGAGAACAGTTGGAGGGTACCAAACCTGTAGAAGCGGAGGTGAAGAAGACTGTGGAAGTGGAGAAGTTGGTGGAGATTAAGGTGGAACTAGAGAAAACTGTGGAGGCGGAGACAACTGTTGCTAGTGTTACCAAGCCCAAGTCTCCTGAGGTTGTGGCGCATGTGTTGGAAAAGGGGAAATCTATTTTTGAAGAAGAGGTTCCAGTGATAACCATTCCTGCTTCTGCGGGCACTTCCGCCCCTCCCAGAGATGACGTTGAAGAAAAGCCAACTCATGTTGATCAGGGCTTTATTGCTCATGATGAGGAGGAAGATTCTCCAATCCGCCCGGATGAGACTCCAGGGGATTATTATTATTATTGGACTTATTCAGAGAAGAGAGCTTCTGAAATCCACGTGCCTGTGTGGAAATTAAAGTAAGGTGACACCTTTTCGGATTGGTAGGTATGCCGTGATTGGCTGCAAGGTAGTTTTTCACCTGCTGAAATTAAATTCCAAGAGGAACAATCTCATGATCGTACTTATCACTCATACCTTGAAGAAGCTGCCAGTTCAACTTCCACCACTCATCGAATAGCGCGCGAATGGCGCAACATGCATAAAGAGTGAGATGCTTTTGAAGCGTTTAAAAAGGAAGTTGCTGAAGAAAAGGCGAAGGTTGCTGTTTTGAGAGCTAAGCTTGAGGCTAATCAAGCCAAGTTTGAAAGCGAGCAGAAGACAGAAGGGTGGTCTGCTATGGGATGGAAGAAGAAAGCGGAAGTTGAAGCCGCTCAACTTGCGGAGGCACGCAAGAGGTGGAAGGAAATTTGTGAGATAGATAACACCAAAAAGAGGGCTCTTCGTGCCGATGTGAACAATCTCAAGGCGGAGATTGAAAAATTAAAGAAAGAAAAATCAGAGGCTGAGACTGCTCGTGATGAAGCTCGGTCACATAGGGAGCGAAGTGAGCAAAGAGAGGTACAAACTTGCGCCACCCTTGCCCTTAGAAATAAGGAGATAGAAGAACTTACTTCTTTATTAACTGATCAGGAACAAACCAAGGCGGAGCTTGAGTCTGCCAAAAAAGACTTGCAACTTAAAAGAGTTGAGAAAGCTGAAGCTGCGCGCCATCTTGCCGAGACTGAAGAGAAATTAGAAAGTTCTGAGACTGCCCGGGTGATGGCGGAAAGCTTGGTTGAACCTCTGAAGAATGATATGTTGTGGATGCAACACCATGGGATTATCAATGTAAGTATGTCAATCCCTTGTAATATTTCGGATGAGTTTGTGTCTTGATTTCTTGAGATTTCTGTTTGCGTAGGTTGCAATTTCAATCTTGAACTTGATTGATTTAGATCAGACTGTTGCCAACTTGATGGTGACCGCGCGCAATGATGGATATACATAAGGGTATTGATGTGCGTGAGTGTTATTATATTTTAACCCCTTTTACACGTTTGCCAAGTTTTAAATTTATAAAACACGATATTTTACTAACACCAAACACACATATGGGCAAGTGCACCCATCGTGAGCGTAGTATAGTGTTCGCAAGATACCGAAGTCGTCCAAGGACACAAGAGCTTTTAATACCGGTTTATCCTCAACGTCTAATCAAATCAAAAGTTAGAAAAAAGGTTTTTAAATAAGAAAAATAAAAACTAACTAAAATGCTGAAAAATAAAATAAAAATAAAAACAGATAGACAAGATGAATCACTTGGCTCCGACTCGAGTTTAGTGTAACCTTTGATTATTTCCGCACTTTTGGACTTTTTTAGAGATTATCTTAGTTATTGTAGTAGGCCCCTCTTTTGAAGGTGACGTTACCCTCAACCCAGTAGTTTGAGTCAGTAAGGATACAATCCTAAAGGGTCGGATTATTGAAAGATAATTAATTAAGTTATTAATGCATATTGTGGTAGGCCCCTCTTTTGGAGGTGACGTTACCCTCGGCTAAGTAGTCTGAGTCAGCAGGGATACAGTCCTAAATAGCCGGGTTAAAGTATTAATAGTTGCTTACATATGAGGGGATCAAAGAGTTTGGACCCCCGCCATCCAATACCGGTGGGTATTGAAGAAGGTCCTACTAAATTTGACCCAGGTCCTTGCAGGATCTATATACTGAACAAGGCAAGACTCTTACCAAACCGTTCCCTTAACCCCTGACTAGGTAGCCAACAGATCTCCATATAGACCGTGGAGATATGAATGGTGAAAATCTTTTATTTTATATAGACAGTAAAATAATGCCAAGACACCACGGACAAACGATAAGGAAGAATCACCTTCAACATAAGAAACTAGTTATTAAAGTCGTTAATACATAACCAAATAAAAAGTGCGAAAAGATTAAAAATAAAAAGTATTACACTAGACACTTGTCTTCAACAAGTGATGTAAGAGACTTAGGCAAACATGGCCTTTGATTCTCAAGAACTCTTACGATCAATCTTGGATCCCGAGACGACTCACACACTCTACGATGGACAATGGATGATGGTGGTGGATGATGGTGTTGTGACGGTGGTGGGTGAAGTGTGAGAGAGGAGGTGTGTCAAGGGATGGTTTGCAAATGAGCCAAGCACCCCTATTTATAGCCTGAACAGCAGCTCGGACACGGCCCCGTGTCCATTGGACACGTCCCCGTGTCCACCTTCTTCTCTGTCGTCATTAATTGCAGTTTGTCTACATTAGTTGACCACGCCCCCGTGTCCGCTGGGAACGACCCCGTGTGCAGAAGCGTATCTGTACTATCAAGATTTCCTCAGATTCTGCGAATCTTATAGTTGACCACGGCCCCGTGTCCGCTGAGCACGACCCCGTGGTGGTTGATAGAAACTTCTACAGTTTTGTCTTTTCTGCTGACACTTGGGCACGCCCCCGTGCTCATTGAGCACGGGGAGTGTTCAGTCTTCTGTTCTCTTGTTTTGCTTGGGAAGATGCTGTCGGGGAGGCTGGGCATGCCACGTTTGTTCCTTTTCTTGTATTTATGTTAGATTTAGCTGCCTTTTTGCTTCTTTTGTTCATTTGAGCTCATTTAATCATGAAAATACAAAAGGAAGACAAAAACACACTTTTTTCCAACATTAGTACTAAAAAAGGATTAGTTTTATGCCACAATTGATGTAATTTATATATTGCATTTTGTGCACATCAAATACCCCCACACTTGAATCTTTGCTTGTGCTCAAGCAAAACTCTTTATAATATGACTTTACACTCCCAAATGGAATGGGTAGAAGAGAAGGTTTTTGGGCTTGTCGTAGAGTGTCGGGATTTCCAAGATTCTTTATTAAGTTTTATTATTATTTATTTACAATCCCATTCGTCATGATTTATTTAAAACATTTCATAAGATAAATTACTTATTCGGGCATAACATGCCTTTTTAAAATTCCACTTATATACAAGTTCACATACCTCACGGGGATCACTCAACACTCGGCCGAAGATGTATTTTAGTGGATCGCTCGAGAGCGGCATGGAACTTACTCCTACCATAAGCTTGCCAAGCAATCAATCCTCCTCCTTTTAACTATACACCTTTGTAAATATCAAGAGTACTTTTGGGGTGAAGGGTTAGGCTTGGGTTAAAGGTAGGTGGTTGGGTTAGTGGTTAGTAAAAGGGCGAAAGGCGTAAAAAGCGTCGGTTTTCGTAAGACTTTTATTTTTTGAAGTTTTTATTTTGATGAAGCCATTATTCAAACAAAGTTATTTTTGATAAACTTGTTTGTTTATTTCTCTTTTGCTTCATCATCATCTTCTTTTTTTTTTTGAAAGTCATAAGAAAAACCGAGCTTATCACTAAAACAAAGGGTTTAAAAACAAAAAGGTTTTGGTGGGTGAAAGGGTGTTTGTTTCGGGTTATGAAATGAAAAGGTTTAGGCTCAAAGGGGTTAACTATGGGGATTTTTGGGTAGGTGGTAAAAAAAATAATGGTGTAGAAATAAAAAAAGGTTAGTCCTAATGCCTCCGTCATTTACTTAGTCGGGTTTAAGTTGGTAAGGAACGGGAATGTATCGTCGTGGCAAGTTCTAGAGTTGTAAGAACCAAGCGGCTATTTACACAAGAAACGAAAAATGAGCATTTAGTTTAAAGATATATATTTGTATGCTCAATAAAGGCTCAAAACTCACTTTTTGTGGGAATGGGTTTTTATGTGATCAAGTATATATAATCAAATTTTAATTAAGCTTGTCATGCCGTTTCATAATTTTCTTATGTTGGTTATTTTTATCACGACGCTATCGGTTGTAAATTTGTAAAAATATAACCTTTTTAGAACTTGAAATTCCCAAATTAAACCTAGAGAAGTAAAAAATGAAATTTTTTTGAAAAAAAAAATTGGGGTGATTAGCGGTTCCAATAGAGTTTTGTGTAAGGCTTGTTATTAGGACTTGCAAGATTCAAGGTTTTAGCATCCCCCCCCCCCCCCCCACACACACTTAAATTACACATTGTCCTCAATGTGTCCCAAAAATAAGTTTTTAGGTTGATTGAATGTGTAAAAATGTGTGAAAAAGCAAAATTTTATGTTACTGGGCGTCTAGACACGGCCCCGTGGTGTCCGGGCACAGCCCCGTGTTCAAATCGCCAGTAACAAAAAGTTGTAAAAAGAAACAGAAGCCTGGGCACGGGGGCATGTTCATTGAGCACGCCCCGTGTCCAGTTACCTGAACTGGGCATTTCCTGCAGATTGTGCAGCACGGGGCCGTGTTGGGCGGGCACGGCCCGTGCTGAACTTGCTGTAATGAAGAAAAATTTGTCGGGTGGCCCTGTTTTCGTACAAGGGGTGCTGGTTCAAGTTCCCTTGTTATTCTTCCCCATCCCGAGTGTGTTTTATCCATTACAACATCATCCAAATACCAAATTAAAACCATCATTCATTAAAACTAGCACATTACATAATTTCCTAGAAAATTTAAAGACAAGGCAGAAAATAAAAGCTAAATGTCCTAAGATAGATGGGTCAAATGGTACATAAAATCATCCTAAAGAGTTCTACTTTTATTAAAATTTCCGGAAATAATTTTCCGGTTTATAAGATTTGTAGAACTATGGACCGAGGGGTATTCCATAGATGTTTATTAAAGCCATTCTTCTATTTCCCTTGGAAGAAAGAAGGCGGGATCATTTTCTTCAACATCTTGCGGAGGAGGAGAGACGCCAACAGGAACCCCTTGTAGTATGTCCCGAGGGGGCTCCGGATGTATGGCGTACCATTCGGCCGGTATGATGACTTCGGGAACCACATTCCATGCCCTTTTGGTAATGATTGGAACCAAAGGAGGAGAAGCGAGAATGTTCAACCTTTGGTGCAAAATGTCACACCCTGGCTTTTGCGGAAGCGTGGGTTAATTTGGTGTGACTTCTTAATACCATAGCTTAATCACAACAAAGCTATATGAAAATAAAACCATGCAGATAATCCATTGATTTAAGTTTGAAAAGTAAAATACCACAAATTTGTCTTAAGGCGTTGACACATGCAACGGAAATTACAACCTAATAACATAAAAACATTGTTTGAAATACACAACCACAAACTTAAGATAGACGTAGTTTAAGAACTGTGACTCGTCCAGGTAAAAGCCACAACCCCTAAACTTGGATGATCCCATAACTCTAACGCAGCGTGAAAACGTAGCATACCGTGCCAAATCCTTAGTTCCCTGAAATACATGTAAGTTGGAAAAATCAACAATAATGTTGAGCGAGTTCATGTGTAAGTGAGTAAGTAAAACCTTTGTAAGTATAAAATCCTGGTATGTAGCAAATAAGGAAATAAAGAGATCACCAATGGTTTGCAAGGCCATTGATATGTGTGAAGTGCAGGTAGGAAGACTCAAACCTAGCAGATTTATGCGTCAGGCACAAAGTCACCCCGAGGTCCGTTCTGCTGGGCCTGGGGCTGGGCTCGCTACACCCAGATAGATCTACCGCTACTGTCCCTCGGTCCTACAATGAGGATTAATGGCCTCAATTTGCGCCTACCCACTCACATGATCTAAGTAGTAACCCTCCTTACGCTAACCATACCATGTATAAAGTACTCGTAATCATAGTAACATGTATTTCACCCCCGCAGTTTAAAAACTGAAAACAGTTAAGAGAAAAGGGGGACATGAACTCACTGTAGTGCGTCCTCGATAACAGCAACTCAAAACTCGGTCTGCAACACGACACCTACACGTACTAATATCTATTAGACGAACGGGCCGTGCCTTGGCTTAGTATTTAGGGTTTCGAGTTACGTTTCTTAATGTTATGCTTTGTCAAAATAATAATAATTATTTTGACTTAAACGAAGAATAGTTAGGTAACTATTCCGTATCCACACTTTTCAAGTATCATGTATTCGGTGACTTAGAGTATTGACGATATATATATATATATATATATATATATATATATTTAAGTCTCATTTCCGACACTTTGAAGTTTGGTGTCAAAACTCATTGCGAGGTTTACTTCCGAGAAATAAAGTTAAACATACTCGTTAGAAAAAAATATTTTTTCTAAGTCTTTGGATTTTTAGAAAAATTCGCCAGAGTTTCCCCTAAAAAACGGGGGTGCCCGTGCTAATACGCACATCGTTTTCTTTTTGAAATCAAACCATGATCATCAACAATCAACCCTTACATTCTGTCACGCAAAAAAATACTACCGTTGTCGTTTCGGTTCTAATATATGAAAACTGGACTGTTTTCGGATATTTAAATAAAATACTTAACTTATTCCAAAAATTCCCAAATTTTCACAAAACGTCTTAAACGAACCAAAATTTATTGTGTAAAAATATCGGGGTCCAGTTCGTTATCAGTGATTTATAGAAAATCGTTTACCGGACTGCAATCAGATTTACTACATTCTGATTGCAGTTTACGGAATAATTCGTCTAAAATTCCTCGGAAGTCCGTTTGGACAAAATTCCAGATCAAGGGTCACAAGTACATCAGTGACCATCTATGGTATGAATTTTAGGGGCTGGTTCAATTCAGGTTTTAAGTTACGACCGAAAACGTACAGCCCATTTTACTGCAGTAAAACTCAGCCTTAGCTGCTGTCATGAAAACAGACTTTTAAAATAGTAAACCACCTTAAAAAAATATGATTCCAGCGCCATTTTCTTCGTTTTTCGAAAATACACAGTTTGGGCTTCAGAATTCCGTTTTTCGATTTATTAAAGTCAGTTTACAGCCTGTCGAAGACGGCTGAAAAAGTAACTCAGCATGTTATTTACGTCTTAAATGTTACTAAATCGTGTTAATAAGTGTCCGAACAACGGGTTTTTCAAGAAAACAACGATTAAACATCAAGTATGATTTAACCAACACCAACAAGATTTCCGCTTCAAGATTCAGACATAAATAACTTTATGTAACTTTTATAATCTTTACTTTTGTTTAACATCTACTAGTCTTTTTGTTCTTTAGTGATTTAAACAACAACACATCATACTACATATCATAAATTCGAACAAGATGAAACCAAGTGTAAAGAAACTTACTACTAGCACTAGGCTAGGGTAGAGATTCTAGTGTGAAAAAGATGAGGAATTGATGGTGAAAAAGACTAGAACAAGTTCCTTTGATGGTCCTTCAAGATGCACCTTCCATGGTTCACCTTATAAGTTTGAATGAAGCTTGAAATTTGAAGAGGATGATGTTGAAATGGTGAAGGTGGTGGCTGCTATGTGTAACCGAGAAAGAGAGATAGATAAGTGAGGTGGGATGAGTGAAATCTTGAGGAATGATGTTCAATCTAAAAGACCATACTTATATCATCATTCTACATATTTTTGCAACTTCAACAAGCAACATCAACTAAAATAATAGAGTTAAATCAAGTTAGGAGATTTGAAGCATGGGGGTGGGTCCCCTTGAGGGCTGATTTCGGTTTTATGGGGGGGGGGGGGGGGTTGGGTGCAACTTTTGCAACTAAATGTAACCATAAGTTAGAACTCAAGTATTAGGATGATATATGCTAGTTTGTTTATTTTTAGCGGGTGTTATGGCATACGGGGATCATGACTAGCCAAAAATAATAAAACAAAGTGTCTGACAAAAATTTAGTGTCCCGGGTAATGTCCGGTTAAACACCGTTCCGTTAAAGTGTTTAATTAGTCTGAAGGGACCTTTTATGTATATTTTTGCAACACAAATTATTCCCGGCACTTAGAAAAGTATACAGGGCCATTCTGCCATGTTTTTGCATTTTACTAATAAATTAAAATGCTGAATTTTATAAAGAATGCAGAATTTTGCATTTTTAGTGTGTTTTAGGCACATCCGGTCACTATAACAATCACCTAGTGACGCAGTTCTACAATCCTCACCTCCCTACACTCTCTACTAGTGTAGTAATCTATTCCCGGCTCATACTGGCCTCAGAGACAGTAACTGTCTGATGCTGGCTATGTCAGCATGTCTACTGGGTATCCCGTATAGTGTGCTCACTGTGCTTTTGTGCATCAAGGTTGTCACTAAGGTTTGTGTGTAAATAATAGAGTGACAGTAATAAAGTATGATGCATGAACATGTATATATCAGAATTCAAGTAGCAGTTTAACCACAGTTGCAAGCAAGCACAGTAATTAAGCAGTAATTAAATATTAATTAAGTCGTACGGATACCTGGTTTGGTGAGGGTTGTCACACAAAAGGTTGGCGTCTCGAAGACATCCCTCTAGTCCCACCGTCAAATGATTGATACGGTCGACCAATGCTTCTTCCACTCCTGTCATCTCATCAATGGCCTCTCTTAAAGCGTAAACATAGTTTTCAAGAGAATCTTCAACTGTTGATGACCTCCTTCCTTGTCGGTTGTTCCTAGAGTGCGATGAAGATGTTCCGATAGTTCTGCTTACCATTCTGAGAAGACATACCGAAAAGAGCTTAATTTTATGTAAACAGCACCTCGGACACGGCCCCGTGTTCAGATATCTGCAGATTTTTGGAACAAGGAATCTTGGTGTTTCAATTTGTTTTTTGTGATTCTTAAAACGTTTTTAAGTAGAGACAACTTAAAACCTTTTTGTAGAACTTATTTTTAACAAGATTCATTGAATAAAAATCTAACAAACATCTCAATAAGGCTTGGAATTATGGAGATTTCAAACTTTAATGGAGGCATTGAGTGAAAATTGAAGAAGAAGGCAATGAACAAAAGTGAAAAAGACAAGATGGTTGTTGAGAACCTTCTTTAGAATATACCTAGGATGGTATGTAGATCCCAACAAATCTTTATCTTTGGAGTGGTCCAAATGAGCAAGAATCTTGCTACATTTATAGAAAACGACAGCACGCTACACACGGCCCCGTGTCCGCTGGGCACAGCCCCGTGTACAGACAGAATCCTGACACACTTTGTCCGTATTCTGATAAAAATCAGAAAGGAATCTTTTGGTGGACACGGGGGCGTGTTGACCTAGACACGGCCCCGTGTCTAGAAGTTGTCTTATGGAGTTATCCTACTTTTAAGGAACTTATCCGGATCGGACGGTTCCTTACTGGATGGAACAACCCCAAAGTGCCTAAGATACCTTAATTGCTCTAGATTAAGATGAGAACGCAAGAGGTTGTCGGTGAGGGTGATTCCTATGCAAAATGTAGGTGGACAAGTCCAACCCTTTCTCGGGCTCTCGTTAAATAAGGTGTATGCCGAATCGCTCAGGTCTATGTATGCACCGAACGAAGTCGATGGAGAGTCCTTCACGGCACAATCGGCACAGGGACGACTATCGCTCAAGTCCTTGCTAGAGTTAGAGGTAACATCGGGAGCAACGAAGTTGTTTTTATTCGAATGCGATCCCAAAAATTCTTCCTGGTTATCATCTTGAGATAAATTATTGAAATATATCCTAAGTTCTTTTAACCAATTAAGAATTAGATCTTCCATTTGAAATAGTTCATCAAGAAGCATTTCTCCTAGAAGATCCGGTTGAGAGCATTCGAGGGAGAGATAGGGATTATTTTTACTTTCGCCCCTCTTAAGGCTACAGGAAAACAATGGGTCTATATAGTGTGGCTTATAATTTAGGAAATAACATTCTAATTCTTTATGAGAGCCACCACATCTTTGACACCACGTACCATAAGAGTGCCGAAAGTAAAAATTATCAGTATCTCTCATGTTTGCGTCAGAGATTACCAACCGTCAGGATCTTGCAGTTCTGTTTTCAGAAACTGAATCTTGGGCACGGGGCTTATTGAGTGGGCACGGCCCCGTGTTCAGCTTACTGTATGACTTAAAACAGGATTGCCAGTTCCAAGGATTGGGCACGGGGCGTGTTCAGCGGGCACGACCCGTGCTTAGTTCTGCAGAAGCTGAAAACTAAGAAAATCCTAAAAAAAAACTGAAAAAATATTAGAAAAACGATTAGGCCGTTGATTCCTAACTTTCTTAAAATCCTTGTGTCCCCGGCAACGGAGCTAAAAACTTGATGTGCGTGAGTGTTATTATATTTTAATGTATATTTTAACCCCTTTTTACACGTTAGCCAAGTTTTAAATTTATAAAACACGATATTTTACTAACACCAAACACACATATGGGCAAGTGCACCCAGTGTTGGCAACATACCGAGGTCGTCCAAGGACACAAGAGCTTTTAATACCGGTTTATCCTCAACCTCTAATCAAATCAAAAGTTAGAAAAAAGGTTTTTAAATAAGAAAAATAAAAACTAACTAAAATGCTGAAAAATAAAATAAAAATAAAAACAGATAGACAAGATGAATCACTTGGCTCCGACTCGTGTTTAGTGTAACCTTTGATTATTTCCGCACTTTTGCACTTTTTTAGAGATTATCTTAGTTATTGTAGTAGGCCCCTCTTTTGAAGGTGACGTTACCCTCAACCTAGTAGTTTGAGTCAGCAAGGATACAATCCTAAAGGGTCGGATTATTGAAAGATAATTAATTAAGTTATTAATGCATATTATGGTAGGCCCCTCTTTTGGAGGTGACGTTACCCTCGGCTAAGTAGTCTGAGTCAGCAGGGATACAGTCCTAAATAGTCGCGTTAAAGTATTAATAGTAGCTTACATATGAGGGGATCAAAGAGTTTGGACCCCCGCCATCCAATATCGGTGGGTATTGAAGGAGGTTCTACTAAATTTGACCGAGGTCCTTGCAGGATCTATACACTGAACAAGGCAAGACTCTTACCAAACCGTTCCCTTAACCCCCGACCAGGTAGCCAACATATCTCCATATAGACCGTGGAGATATGAATGGTGAAAATCTTTTATTTTATATAGATAGTAAAATAATGCGACGGACAAACGATAAGGAAGAATCACCTTCAATATAAGAAACTAGTTATTAAAGTCATTAATACATAACCAAATAAAAAGTTCGAAAAGATTAAAAATAAAAAGTATTACACTAGACGCTTGTCTTCACCAAGTGATGTAAGAGACTTAGGCAAACATGGCCTTTGATTGTCAAGAACTCTTACGATCAATCTTGGATCCCGAGACGACTCACACACTCTACGATGGACAATGGATGATGGTGGTGGATGATGGTGTTGTGATGGTGGTGGGTGGTGGGTGAAGTGTGAGAGAGAGGTGGTGTGTCAAGGGATGGTTTGCAAATGAGTCAAGCACCCCTATTTATAGCCTGAACAGCAGCTCGGGCACGGCCCCGTATCCACCTTCTTCTCTGTCGTCATTAATTGCAGTTTGTCTACATTAGTTGACCACGCCCCCGTGTCCGCTGGGCACGACCTCGTGTGCAGAAGCGTATCTGTACTATCAAGATTTCCTCAGATTCTGCGAATCTTATAGTTGACCACGGCCCCGTGTCCGCTGAGCACGACCCCGTGGTGGTTGATAGAAGCTTTTACAGCTTTGTCTTTTCTGCTAACACTTGGGCACGCCCCCGTGCTCATTGAGCACGGGGCGTGTTCAGTCTTCTGTTCTCTTGTTTTGCTTGGGATGATGCTGTCGGGGAGGCTGGGCATGCCACGTTTGTTCCTTTTCTTGTATTTATGTTAGATTTAGCAGCCTTTTTGCTTCTTTTGTTCATTTAAGCTCATTTAATCCTGAAAATACAAAAGGAAGACAAAAACACACTTTTTCCAACATTAGTACTAAAAAATGATTAGTTTTATGCCACAATTGATGTAATTTATATGTTGCATTTTGTGCACTTCAGTATGCGGAATGTACCCAACATGTTACTGATGCACTAAGGGTTGATTGGGATACCAGTAGATCTGCCACACGCGGCGTTGATACTAGTGCTGCCCATGTTGCTGCTAAAGCTGAATACAACAATTTGCGCCTTCCAGTGATGGATCTGGTAACTACTGCGCTGCAGTCTGAAGACTTTGTTGTTCAACTGAAGGAGATATTCCTAGATGAAGTGGACGCTTCTGATGAAGAATACCTAGAATAGGTTGTCTGTACTTGATAGTTGTTTTTTGGACATGTTTGGGATGTGGGATCCCGTTTTTGTAATGTTTCTTAATGCGTTGTTGCGCAAGTAACTTTGTGAATGTATGGTATGTTTCAGTTACAATATTTGCATGAGTACAATTACTTTGTTTAGGTAAGACAAATAAAGATGGTATAAAGCTCATGTGTGAACGTAGGGTTGGACCTTGCACAGTACCTGTGACCGCGGACCATTCATGAGACTTGTATTAGATTACCATAGTGTTTTTGTGCTTACCAAAAGAAATTGCATGCATTTGTAATAAAACATAAAGGAAAAATGTAACAGACTTTGTATTGATTTGGATAAGGCGCAGAGGCCATTTAGTACAAAGCTGCTATTTTTAGGATAAATAAGATGCTTAAATTAATACGCATGTAAGTAGTTGTCCTTGTGTCATATGTTGACAAGTTATGAGGAACCTGCTGAATATGAAGGAAAATAAGATTACATGCGTGATGGTTTGTCTTGGACCCTTAAGTTTGCTTTGCTTTTTTGTTGCTTGGCCCTTCATCTCCGCGGGTGATCTGTTTGATCTCTTTGTGCACATTCTGAACTAGGTGAGTAAGTGTCACACCCCGATATTTCCACATAATCCGCTGGACCCGGTGAGGAATATCGTGACATAGTTGATATCATCATAGTCAATTAAACACAATTATAGCACAGCGGAAGGCTTGGAAGTTAAATTACTATTACAACCCAAATGTTCAAAGTACGAATGAAAGAATATACAGGCGGTTGTAAAAGAGATCCACAGGTGGATCAGTAAATAAATACATAAAACAGAGTTCGACAGACTTTAGGCATCTAAGGATTTGCAAGATCCTCTTCTTTAATGCAAGGTAGCTCCAGCCTATTTCGTGAGGTACCTACCTGTCACTTAGTCTTTGGAAAATACGTCAGTTTTCACTGGTAAATACAATTAACTGACTCATTTAAAAACATTTCTGAAAATTGGTTTAAGTGCTTGAAGCACGAAAATTCTTTTATAACTTGGGACAGTTACATTTATAATCTTGTATACAGCTTTACATGTTTATCATACATTTGGGGCCGGTTTGGAAACCGGTCATGATTAACTGACTCGCCACTTATAAAACCCACAAAGGAGTTATCCCCAACTTTTGGGTAAATTAAGTTTTAGCATTTGCATCTGTCGGGTGTATGCCTACACCTCGTGCATAGATCGTGGCCAATAATAACTTAAATGAGCTGAGGATATCCAGGACACGATCCTTAACCCCCAAAGTTTATGTTATCAAACAAAACAGATTAAAATGGGTTATGCGGATTTATTAATCACAATCCGACTAAATGATCCCATACCCAACCAAGCGGTAATAATTTACCGTATCCCATGCCCGTATAAGGGAAAATAAGTTAAAAGTATTTACCTGAGTTTAAAATGTAAGAAATTCTACACAGCCGTATGTTACTAAGACTTTATGCAGGTATCTTCTACTGAGGCTACCTAATCTGAAATGAAGGTTTTATTAACCTATTAGGATACTAACGGGTCTTATTTAAGTCAAGGACTTAGACCGGTTAGTTTTAAGGATGCTTTATGGTACGAAACGCTAGATTAAGCGGTGACCGGAATGGAATGTAAATTAGACCCAACAAGTATGAAGACTTGTATTATATGCGTAAACTAAACACATTCTGGATTTTGAAGTTAAGATGACAAGGTTAGACCCGTTTCGATTAATTCATGAAAACTAGTTACATAAACCGAACCAAACGCGTATAAGCATAAACGGGTAACCGAATAAGTCATATACAAGTTCCATATGTTATTATGCTTAAAATATGTTATGATATCAGTAGGATATCAACATGTATGCCCATATAGGTTTTAAAACCGAATTAGGCCCTATAAGGGCATTTTGGTCATTTTAAGGTTTATAAAAGGGGTTTAAAGGTAAACTGAAGTTCTGGTCACAAACATTCAGTAAAAATATTTAATTTATGATGTTATAACAGTAGGATATCATACATATGTGTGGTTTACAATTTATGGCCAAACTATGCCCCGAAAGGGCATTTTGGTCATTTCACATATGCTTTTAGGGACTTAATTGGGATTCTGAGTTCATGACTTATACCTACTGTAAAAATATTTAAAATCATTTATTAAATCAGTAGGTAACAAGTCTTTGGTGCTAAATATGGTTTAAAACCATACTATGCACTTAATTAGCATAAAAGTCGATATTTGACGATAATCTCGAGGTTGAAGTGATTCTGAGATTTTAACCAGCTTTGAATAGTCAAAATATTTTATTTTTCATAACACATCAGTAGCAAAAGGTTTTGCATGTTAGTTATATGTAAAACACATTTTATTTGCAAAAAGGGTATTATCGTCATTTATAGGCTTTGTACAAGAACTCAAGGTTAAAGTCAGTATATAATCTGACCCAACATCCCAATAAATCCTAAATATGATATCACATCAGTAGGTAAAGAGTTTTATGTCAAAAATATGTTTAAAACTTGATTTACATGCTAAAGGGAATTTTAGTCCTTATAAAAGCACAAAATTCGATTTAATACATAACTTCAGTTTATGACCAGATTGTAAACATCAAAATATTCTAAATGTGTTTACTAATCAGTACCTAATCCATTTGCATGTTCATTTATATTAAAAACCTTATTTTTAGATAAAAAGGCATACTAGTCAACATAAAGCATAATAACGAAACATGCATATAAAACTCAGATTACCATGTGACCTTGTAATATAACCTCAGAGGGTTATGCTACAACATAATATGGTCACAAAGGAGCCCTAATACATAAAGGAATTAAGCTAATTCAGGTCATAACTGAAAGTCAAAGCAAAAGTCAAGCTTTTGCGACTACTTTCGGTTGTGAACCGAGCTTAAACTTAGAATTGTCAGGTTGAACATGTTTAGACATGTTCTAATAATGTTTACCAAGTTATTAAAGTGATAAAACATGTTTTATAACCTCTACATTATCAGATTTGATTTTATTTAAAATCTGGCCAGTTTAACTTTTTATTTTAATTAATTTGACCCGACAATTAACTAAGTAAACGTGGTAATTAGGAGGTGCCCTTTTGAGGGATTAACACCTACCTAATTACGATCACGTAGCCATATTCAACTCGAACAATGGCTGGACCGTTTAGGTCTAAACCGAAAGTCAAAACCGATTAGCTGCAACTTTAACTTTCGGCTTTGAAATGCATAAACACCGAACTAGAGTGGCTAAGGACACTTACAACAGGTCCTAGCTCGAAGATTAGACTATAAGGAGCTTCCTTTTTGAACAGGAACCTCAGAGAAGTGAGAAAAGAAGAAATTTGAAAGGTGCAAGTTCAAATGCTCACTCATTGCACCTATTTATAGTAAAACAAGGAGTCCTAGGATCAATCCAGGTGTTTTTGATCATCCTCGGATCATTCCAAGTGTCCTAGTGTCAATAAAAACCATCTAACAATCCCTGGTTTTGAGTTTAGAGTATGCAATGTCGGTTTGTGTGGGCAACAAGGCTGATACATGCAGCTGTCCTTTTTTTCAATACTGAGCGTTCTCTCGCGGGCCGCGAAAGAATAAGCCTTCCTCTTCACGGGCTGCGACTCTCCTTCTGTTCCAGTAATCAAGTTTCAAAAATGGAAGTTTCAGTCCCTGGTCCTTAGTATCTTTATATATGTTTCATTTTTGGCATTCTTGACCCCTAAAGTTAGTTTTTAAGGATCTTGAAGGTAATATCAAACACCGTTAGGCGCTCGTGTGGTCAAAAGTTGACCCGAAGGTACTAGTTTCATTCGTTGACACTTTTAACCCTTCTTTTTTGAATTCTTGCATGTTTTATCGTACATCGATTCCGAACTTCATAAAATTAGTATCAAACATTATCGGAAGTATAATTGAATATTACGAAGCCCCTGGTTCATTAAAAGGTCACTCAGAGGTAAGAATTAGCATGTTGGCACTTTAAGTCCCTCCACACACATCTTTTTACTGCTTGTTAACTTTAGTCCTTTAATGTTAACTCTTTTCACGTTTAGGACACGTGTCTTCACATAATTGATCACGATTTTACGAGGTGTTACAGTAAGCTCTCCGCTCTTGAGTGCTTTTTCTATTTCAGTGCGCAGGCTGATACAGTTGTCCGTGGTATGACCATTATCCTTGTGATACTCGCAATAGAGGTTCGGATCTTGTCCCGTTTTGTTTTTTTATCTGCGGTGGTGTTTTGAACTGGTAATTTTCGGTGCTAAGCACCTCCGCATGCATCTTAGTGAGAGGCGTCCATTATCTTTCGTGATTTTCTTGCTTGATTTCCTTTTGAGCTGTGAACTTGTTGATTGTTGCGCGGGCATCCTCTGAAGAGTATGCGCTTGAAGTTGAATCTTTCCAGTTTTTCTTGAACTTTCGACCACTGCTTCCGCTCATGTCTTGAGGGCGATTCTGGGGCAGTGGTGGTCTATTGCAGCTTAAATTGTACTCAGTTTGAGCATAAACCTTGGCTGCTGCCATCAACTTCTCCCAGCTTTTTGGTAAACCCTCAATTCCTGACAACACCTTGATCATGTCATCGCATCTTACCGCATATTTGAACTGTGCGTGAATTAGGTGTTCGTGCACATCACCAATCTCCAACACTTCTTTGTTATACCACGTGATGAAATCCTCCAAGCTTTCATCGTCTCCCCACCAGATGTTCATGACATCCGCGGAGTCTCGAATAAAGCGGCACTGCTGACTGAAATGAACCAAAAATTTCTCCTTAAGATCAACCCAGGATGTTAACTTACCTACTGGTAGATTGTCAAACCAAAGGTGTGTGGCGCCTGTAAGGGTTTGGACAAACAAGTGACACCACATAGGTAGTGTCCATCCGCCGATTAGCCCCGCGCTGGTGAATACGTGCAAATGATCATCTAGATCTGACAATCCATTGAACTTTCCTACATTTGAAGGTAGTTTTTCCTGCTCGAGGGGAGCCAGTGCAATCTGTCTGACAAACTTGGAATTCTCAGCAGCTTCCCCCGGTCGATAGATTAAGTTGTAATCATACTCTGCTTCTGGATTATAAACCGCATGAATTTTTGGTTTATAACTTGCATGATCCTTCTGCAGCCGATTGAAAACGCTTGTGTTGTCGTCTTCATTGTACGTTCTATCGTATTCATCAGTTTGGTGTCCCGTTTTTGTGAGTAACGCGGGCCCAAACGTGAATGGACCAATTGACGTTTTTGAGAGTATTGCTCCTCACGATGATCTCGTCGTCTAGATCCAGAATGAGTAGACTCATATATGGTGCTGGATTGAGAGTAAACTTCTGTATCGTCGACCGACATGTATGATGGTGAATCATAATGTAACACTCGAGGTGCAGATGGAGCTCGCCCATGAGCTGCAGATCTACGTGTCTGTGGTCCTAGTTGAGCAGTTTGTGCATAAAGTTGTGCATAAACGGCGTTTAACGCACCTTGGGACTTAACATACCAAGAGATTGGGGTTTCGCCAGGAGATAAAATTGAGCTGATCGTAATTCCAGGCTGTACTCCAGGAGTAACAGGATCGTTCACATGATTAACGTTGTTCTTAACATCGTTATTATCAGATGTTTCTTCTATGATTCCCTCGACATGGGAAGCATGAGAAAAATTGCCCATGTTCTCTGGTCGAAGGCCTGGTGGGTAATTTGACGGACCTTCTGCCATTGAAAATAGAAGAGAGGAAGAAACGAATCGATCGAGAAGATGACAATGAAAACAGAAAATCGGTGGGCACCAATGAAGAAACAGTGATCCAAATTAACCGGAATCAATCAGATCTAGGGTTTAATCTCTGCATAAAAAGGTTAGCCCTCTTGTCGGTCGCTAGTTAGGAATTACTTCACCGGAGAACACTACAGGACAGAAAGCCGTTAGACTCGCCACTGGGAGAATCCGGGTTTCTCCGTGACCACCCTCCGGCGTGAGAATAAGTACAGTAATCTCAAAGGAGAAAGATGAATAGTAAGAGTGAGAGTATGTGAAAGTAGTCCCTGAGATCATACCTGAAGTCTCTTATTTATAACCGGATTTTGGCTCCAAAAAGTGTAACGGAGATAGTAAGGGGAAACACTTTTTCCTTTACAGTTATTTCTCTTTTCGTTGATAATTAACCCCACATCCAAGCACATGGATCATGGATCTGATCGACGGCTGGGGCGATGCCACATGGAAAGAGGTTTTGTGTAGATCTTTCTTCAAGTTGTTGCCATCATCATGATCTAGATGAGTGTCTAGGATTGTGCCACGTCACATTCGGTTGCAACCGAATGGAGCCATGCACGATGAGCATTTTAGGCCTTCTAGAAGATCTACAGCTGTAAACCACTCTGCCTTTGCCATGTGTCCATTCTGTTGTAATAGAAAAGATTCCTTTGTTCAAGTCCTGATTTTAGGCGCGGAGATGTTTTAGGACTTCCCCTTCAAGCTTAACCTTTCCCTTGCGCGAGCCCGCGCAAGGGTGTTAGTAGAATATTTGTCTCATTTCTCCGGCGCATGGTCATCGAAGACTGCTTTCTCCAAATCTTGTTTAAAAACCGTTGCGCGGCCGCGCAGGGTCTTATTCAAGATGATCTTGGAGTAAGGTTATGGCATGGTCCTATGCGCTTGAGCAAGGTTTTTGGGACCATACCCCTTCAGGTATGAAATGGGTATCAATTTTGCATTATTTGTTGTTTAGGGATAATTAGCGTAATTGACTAAACGGACTTGTAACCAATAGTGTCAAATCGGGTCAAATCTTTATATATAGGGGTGTTTGGCCTAGCTTTTTTAGCCTTTTTTTTACAAAATAAGCTTAACTTGTTGTTTGGTTTAGCTTTTTAAGCTTATGCTTATTAGCTTATATAAGCTAATTTGAAGAAGCTTATTTGAAGAAGCTTCTTTGTGTAAGGGAAAATGATAGAAAATAAGTTATTAGCTAATCCAAACACTTAAAAATAGCTTATCAAATGATAGAAAATAAGCTATAAGCTACTTTAAAATATAAGCATAAGCCAAACAATAAAAGCTAGGCCAAACACCCCCATAATTGTTTTATTTCAGGAAGAGCCAAATTAACCTTAAAATTATGTTGTCGCCCTGTATTATTGACCCCGCCGCAACGCGTGGGTTCCCCACTAGTTAAGATAATAGTAACCTTGTCGCAACCCCGCCCCCTTATCGATCCCGGGAATGGGCGGCCGCGAGACCAGTTTTGGTGGTATCATTTGTTTATCATTTTGGTAGCGGAAATTTTATCAGGGCCGTAGTTAGGAAATATTTTATCAGAGTAAATACCACAATTTTATAACATTAAACATATTGGGATTAAACCCAAGTTTTTATTACAAACTGATTTATAGAGAAAATCTCTATTTTATTGAATAAAACATCTTCTTTTATTTAGGTAACTTTTATAGCCACTTTTCCAAACCTTCAGTGCTGTCCAGCTGGCTTCTAGTTGGCTCTTACATTTTGTTACCTGAAACATGTTTAAAAACATTTGGCAGTGGGAAATACTGGTGAGTGAATCCCAGTTTAATCATGAAGAGTTTTATCAAGCGATTACAATGTTTATATCTACACAATTACTCATTCAGTACTGTCAATCCTGACTGGTGGGTCATATTACCCATTGGCTAACTCTTTTTCCAATGGTAACGTGTTCCACATTTTGTATACAAAACCCTAACATACCGGCAGTAATTGAAGAATTACAAAGACTCGATCACTGCTTAATCACATTGTAAAATATTTAAGGTTTTGTAAAAACATTTTACAAAAAGAAGATTACTCACTTTGTTGTCTTAGGTTTCCTTTAAGGATTTCCTGGTAATTATCTATAATTTACACAAATGCACACGTGTTAGTATAATAACCCATTATTTACATTAGCAATACCCTCCCCGAGACGGCATTCCAACGACTACGTCGGGCAGAACCACGACAACCGTTATGGAACCCTGGATCAATCAGACAGCGTATCTAATACGTAACCGGGGTTATAATACTTACAACGGAGCAGAACTTCATTAATTAGGGGGGTATTATACCCGAGAATAGCTTCTACTATAGAGAAATTCGAGAGAGAAAAGGGAAATGAACGATTCGACTGAACTGCCGATACCCTCCTTATATAGGGCCTGATTTCGAGTTTTACGCGGCCCGCGTAAGCTTCGGCTTAGGTCTACGCGGCCCACGAGGGATTGTAGACTAGGTCGTAGCCTTGCTGCGTTGACACGTAGCCTCAACATGAGTCCGACACGTGGCGGCCTGGGGGCTCGCCTGAGATTGGAGTTGTCGCGGCCCGCGTAGGCAGTAGCCAAAGGCTACATGCCCCGCGAGAGACCCATAAAATTTATTTTTATTTAATTTTTAATAAAATAGAGGTATTCAGGGCCCGCTTATGTATACGGGGTGTATTTAGGAGCGTTTAGGGTCACTTTAAAGGTTCCGGGAGAGCTGCTATATCTGTGGAGATAATGAAATACATGACATTAAATTTTATGTTAGATTTGTTGTCATATCTAGTTTCCTACCTATGTTTAGTTATTTTTAAACATGTATACATATATAAGTGTATTTTTAAGACATATAAGGATACTCTAACTAGATTAGGGGTGTCAGAAATATTTTGGAGGGTTGTTATATCCTCCCCATCTTGTTTTAGAGCTCGTCCTTGAGGTCTACTGGAATAAGTGCGGGTATTTCCTTTGCATTTCTGATTCAAGCTCCCATGTGTATTCTGGTCCTCTTTTGGAGTCCCACTTCACTTTGACTAGAACTAATCTCTTGTGCTTGAGGTTCTTGACTTTCCTGTCTTCAATCTGTAGAGGCCTCTTTACAAATTTTAACTGCTCATTTACCTCTATATCCTTAAGAGGTACTATCAGTGATTCATCAGCTAAGCATTTCTTGAGATTAGATACATCAAATATATCATGTATTCCTGCCATCTCCTTTAGCAGTTGTAGCTGATAGGCTACAGGTCCTATTTTTCTAATAATCTCAAAAGGTCCAACATACCTGGGACTTAGCTTTCCCCTTTTGATGAATCTTACCACTCCTTTCCAAGGAGATACTTTTAATAACACTTTATTTCCTACTTGAAATTCCAATGGCTTTCGTCTGTTATCTGCATAACTCTTTTGTCGATCACGTGCTGCTTTCAGTCGTTCTTTGACTTGAATGATTTTGTCTGTTGTTTCTTGTACTATCTCAGGTCCAGATAGTTGCTTTTCTCCAATTTCTGCCCAACAGACTGAGGTTCGGCACTTTCGTCCATAAAGTGCTTTGAATGGTGCAACATTGATACTTGTGTGATAACTGTTATTATAAGAAAATTCTATCAATGGTAAATGATCGTCCCAATTACCTCCGAAATCAATTACACAAGCTCTAAGCATGTCCTCCATTGTCTGAATTGTCCTTTCGCTTTGTCCGTCCGTTTGAGGATGATAAACTATGCTTAGATTTAACTTGGTTCCCATTGCTTTTTGGAAACTTGTCCAAAAATGCGAGGTAAAACGACTATCTCTATCAGAAACAATTGATAGAGGAATTCCCTATAAAGAAACTATTTCATTTACATATAATTTAGCTAATTGTTCCATACTAAAAGTTTCCTTCATTGGTAGGAAATGAGCTGACTTGGTTAATCTATCTACAATCACCCAGATTGTATCATTACCTTTCATGGTTTTGGGTAACTTAGTAACAAAATCCATTGTTATCAATTCCCATTTCCAAACTGGCATTTCTAACTGTTGCAACAGTCCTGAGGGTTTCTGATGTTCAGCTTTAACTTGTGAACAAGTTAAACACTTTGCAACATATGCTGCTATATCCTTTTTCATCCCTATCCACCAAAAATTCTTTCTTAAGTCTTGATACATCTTATCACTTTCAGGATGCATCGTATACTTAGACTTATGGGCTTCTTCTAATATACGGTGGCGTAGGTTTCCTAATTTAGGTATCCACATTCTTTTCTTATAGAATCTCCAAATTCCATCTGTTCCTTGTTCTAATTCCTTAATCATTCCTTTCAATTTTTCAGTATCATCCTTGATTACTGATTCGTGTGCTTTTCTAATACGCTCATTTAAATCTACTTGTAGATTTAACTTAAGAGAACGTACTATTTTTGGCTTTTCATGATACTTTCGACTTAAAGCATCAGAAACTACATTTGCTTTACCTGCATGATACTAGATATCACAATCATAATCACTAAGCATCTCCATCCAGCGTCTTTGTCTCATATTCAACTCTTTTTGTCCGAAAACATACCTTAAACTCTTATGGTCGGTGAAAATGGTAAATTTACTACCGTAAAGGTAATGTCTCCAAATTTTCAGGGAAAAAATTATGGCTCCTAATTCTAGATCATGGGTTGAATAATTCTCTTCATGATTCTTAAGTTGTCTAGAGGCGTAAGCTATAACCTTCTGACGTTGCATTAATACACATCCATAACCTAACTTAGAAGTGTCACAATAGACTACAAAGTCTTCAGTTCCTTTTGGTAACGCTAGTATGGGTGCATTGGTTAGTCTTTGCTTAAGAATTCTAAAGGCTTCTTCTTGTCTTAATTCCCATTCAAACTTAACAGATTTACATGTTAGCTTGGTTAAAGGAATGACTATTCTAGAAAAATCTCGAATAAATCGTCTATAATAACCGGCTAGTCCTAAGAAACTTCTAACCTTAGTTGCTGACTCAGGGGTTTTCCATTTAGTAATCGCTTCGATCTTGGTAGGATCTACATGAATTCCTTCATGATTAACTAAATGTCCAAGAAATTGTACATGTTCTAACCAAAACTCACACTTCGAAAACTTAGCATAAATCTTTTCTTTCCTTAATAAACTTAGAAGTGCGTACAAATGCTTTGCATGTTCCTCTTTACTCTTAGAGTAAATGAGAATATCATCTATAAAGACAATTATGAATTTATCCAAATATGGCTTGCATATTTGGTTCATCATGTCCATAAATGCAGCTGGGGCATTGGTTAAATCAAATGGCATGACAGTAAATTCATAATGACCATACCTTGTTCTGAAAGCGGTCTTAGGAATGTCCTCTTCCTGTACCTTTAATTGATGATATCCTGACTGTAGATAGATTTTTTAGAAAAATCGAGCTCCTTGTAACTGATCAAACAGATCATCGATTTTTGGTAATGGATACCGATTCTTAATCGTGACCTTGTTGAATTCATGGTAGTCAATGCACATACGCATTGATCCGTCCTTATTTTTGACGAATAGGATTGGCACTCCCCATGGCGATGAACTTGGTTGTATGAATCCTTTCTCCAACAATTCGTCTAATTGTTGCTTCAGTTCCTGCATTTCTGCGGGTGCCAAACGGTAAGGTGTTGTGGCAATTGGTGTTGTCCCTGATATCAAATGGATTCTGAATTCAACTTCTCGGTCTGGAGGTTGTCCTGGTAATTCTTCGGGAAATACATCTGCAAACTGGGATACTACTGGAATATCCTTCAATTCTTTCCCTTTAGTGTTAGTGATTAGAGAAATCAAATACACTATTGACCTTTTTCTTATATAACTTGCTGTTTTCATCACAGAGATGAATTTTGTGGATCTAGAGGGTTTATTTCCTTTAATTGTGATCTTTTCACCCATTGGTGAATTTACTTGAATTGACTTTTGATCACATAAAATACTGGCTTTATTGGTTATTAACCAATCCATTCCTAACACGACATCAAATCCTGCCAGATTCATTGGATAAAGGTTTGCAATAAATTTCTGATTTAGAATTTCTATTCTTGCTCCCTGCAAGATATCAAAAATCTTAATGGTTTCCCCAATTGTTGTCTCTACTAGACATTCTTGTGGGAGTTTAGTTAATGGTTGATTGAGAAGTTTGCAAAATGAAGTATTAATAAAACTTTGGTTTGCACCAGAGTCAAATAATACTTTAGCAAAAATATCATTAACTAAAAACGTACCGGCTATCACATCCGGGATCATCTTTGCTTCTTCTGCAGTTAGAACAAATGCTCTATCATTTTTAGTGTTCTTGTTGTCCGTAGTTGGAGCTAATTTTGGACAGTTTAGCTTGATGTGGCCTTGTTCTCCACAGTTGTAGCATATCCTGTTGTTATGTTGCTTCCTGCAGTCTTCCTCCTTATGTCCAAATATTTTGCAGAAGTTACAGTATATGGAGCATCTTCCAGAATGCTTCCTTTTGCAGTACTTGCAATAGGGTGCAGAGGTAGAACCTACATTTTTCCCACGGTTAAAATTTCCAGAACGAAATTCTTGGGTAAGCTTCTGGGTTAGGTTCCTTCTCTGATCCTCTTCTCGTGTACGAACTAACTCATCTGTCAAGGTGTTTGCTAGTTCTACAGCTTCTTCTATGGTTTGAGGTCTAGCTGCCTTGACTACATGCCTTATCTCCCTAATTAATCCCCAGATGTAACGGGAGATCAATACTGGTTCAGGTGATGTAAGGGTTGGTACTATTAGAGCATATTTAAAAAATAATGTAGTATAACCCTTACTATCTACCCCAGTCATCCTAAGATTTAGGAATTTATTTGCTATCAGTTCCTTTTCATTGGGAGGGCATAATTTCCTTTCTACCATGTTTTTAAATTCCTCCCATTCCATATTATAAATCCTATCACTTCCCCTAGACTGGAGGATAGTGTTCCACCATTCTAAGGCTGAATTCTTAAACAAATTAGAAGCAAACTTTATCTTATCCTCTTCAGCACACTTGCTTATTCTTAAGACTACTTCAGTCTTTTCTATCCAGCGTAGAACTGCAACGGCCCCTTCATTTCCTGAAAATTCCATTGGTTTACAAGACCATAATTCTTTATAGGAACAACCATAAGACATGGTTCTTCTTCTTTTGGGAATGGGCGCTTGAAGTATAGGTCCATTGTTCACGTTGTTTTCTGGTTCGGAGGGTCGTTTACTATCACGGTTACTTTTATTATCAGCTTCCCTAACCGTTTGAATAATATATGGCATCGCATCTATTATTCCTTGTGCCACTATGTGTTGGATGACACTGTTGTCCACTTGGTTTCCATTATTGTTGTTATTTGGGTTTTCGTTACCCGGGTTATTGTTACTCTGGTTTTCCGGGTTATTATCCGGATTCTCTTGATTCACTTGGTCGGCCATCTGAATTTTAAACATTTACCACATAATAATATTACAAGATAATATCTTAATATGATCAATCACATGACACGCATTTTGATAAAAAAACGTCGAACATTGCGACTTACTTTTTCTTATAGTATGCATCTAATACAAACTGATACTGAAATTAAAATTACAATACTACTATGCATCACTAACCACGAAGTGGTCTAACTATGATAGATTTATTATTATTATATGTATATATATTCAAACACACATATTATATATATATATATATATATATATATTATATTATTATTATTAGTACCTCCATCAACACTTTCACGGATATGGATTCATCCAGAAATCCATATGACGCTCGTCATACTTCCAGATGAGTCGTTCTCCTACCTGCCTCATTCTTTCACTACTTTCTAAGATTTCTTCTCTGAAAGTTCGAAGCTCTTGCACATTTTCTGCACTCATTGGGTGTGCAGGTGCTGGTACGGGATCAGGGTACTGTGGCATGGGTTCTTCCTGAGGGTACGTATTCTCTAAGATCTCCCTAATGTATTCATCGTTATCATAGTAGGGATCTAGAGGGTCCAGACCTGGGTAAGTTGCTAGGTTTGGCATGGGTAGGTCTGTTAGCTGGTAGCGGGTAGCGTTGCACATAATCCCTATGATCATCAAACCACGGATCATAGTCTGGGTCTAAGGGATTGGGTGCTGGTACCCTAGGTATCTCCTCAGGATTAAAGTCATGCATTTCTACTTGATTTTTTGGGTTGTTCTCTATTTCCATTGGTTGATCGGGAAACAAGGGTAATGGTTGAGGGGCTACTAGTTGTTCCAGGTTTGGGTCGGCAGGTGTGGATGCTAAAATATGGAAGTTTGCTAAACTCCTATTAAGCATGTCTTGGGTATGGGCATCTGTCTCTCTTTTAATGGCTGCTAAGGCCTGCTGCTCTTGCAACTTTTTCATTTGTTTCCTACGTTCATGTGCTCCCTTACGGAACCATCCTCTCTTTTTCTGAGGGAATGGCTCTTCAGACTGAGCCTTAAACACGAATATTCCTTCTTCATCATCAGCTGAATACCCTGAGAGGGCAGGCTATGAAGAGGTACCTTCGCTCTTAGGTGAGCTGGACAATTGACGATATGCGTCGGATGGTCCTTGATCACTCATACTGTAAACTAACAAATAGTCAAATAACATATAACAATAAAATACATATATGCACATATTTCCGTAATTTATTTCCTAACACTTTAAATAATATCTTGGTGTCAGCAGAACACTTCTGTGGCTGAATCAGTGGCTTAGCTCTGATACCACCTTCTGTCGCAACCCCTGCCCCCTTATCTGTCCCGGGAACGGGCGTTCGCGAGACCAGTTTTGGTGGTATCATTTTGGCAGCGGAAATTTCATCAGGACCGTAGTTAGGAAATATTTTATCAGATTAAATACCACACTTTTATAGTATTAAACATATTGGGATAAAACCCAAGTTTTTATTACAAACTGATTTATAGAGAAAATCTCTATTTTATTGAATAAAATATCTTCTTTTATTTAGGTAACTTTTATAGCCACTTTTCCAAGCCTTCAGTGCTGTCCAGCTGGCTTCTAGTTAGCTCTTACATTTTGTTACCTGAAACATGTTTAAAAACATTTGTCAGTGGGAAATACTGGTGAGTGAATCTCAGTTTAATCAAGAAGAGTTTTATCAATTAACACAGTATTGAGAGCGATTACAATGTTTATATCTACACAATTACTCATTCAGTACTGTCAATCATGACTGGTGGGTCATATTACCCATTTGCTAACTCTTTGTCCAATGGTAACGTGTTCCACATTTTGTATACAAAACCCCAACATACCGGCAGTAATTGAAGAATTACAAAGACTCAATCACTGCTTAATCACATTGTAAAATATTTAAGGTTTTGTAAAAACAGTTTACAAAAAGGAGATTACTCACTTTGCTGTCTTAGGTTTCCTTTAAAGGTTTCCTTTAAAGGTTTCCTGGTAATTATCTATAATTTACACAAATGAACACGTGTTAGTATATTAACACATTATTTACATTAGCAATACCCTCCCCAAGACGGCATTCCAACGACTACGTCGGGCAGAACCACCATAGCCGTTACGGAACCCTGGATCAATCGGGCAGCGTATCTAATACATAACCGGGGTTATAATACTTACAACGGAGCAGAACTTCGTTAATTAGGGGGGTATTATACTCGAGAATAGATTCTACTATAGAGAAATTCGAGAGAGAAAAAGGAAATGAACGATTCGACTGAACTGCCGATACCCTCCTTATATAGGGCCTGATTTCGAGTTATACGCGGCCCGCGTAAGCTTCGGCTTAGGTCTACGCGGCCCGCGAGGGCTTGTAGACTAGGCCGTAGCCTTGCTGCATTGACACGTAGCCTCAACACGAGTCCGACACGTGGCGGCCTGGGGGCTCGCCTGAGATTGGAGCCGTCCGTTGGCAGTAGACAAAGGCTACGCGCCCCGCGAGAGACCCATAAAATTTATTTTTATTTAATTTCTAATAAAATAGAGGTATTCAGGGCCCGCTTACATATACGGGGTGTATTTAGGAGCGTTTAGGGTTACTTTAAAGGTTCTGGGAGAGCTGCTATATCTGTGGAGGTAATGAAATACATGACTTTAAATTTTATGTTAGATTTGTTGTCATATCTAGTTGCCTACCTATGTTTAGTTATTTTTAAACATGTATACATATATAAGTGTATTTTTAAGACATATAAGGATACTCTAACTAGATTAGGGGTGTCAGAAATATTTTGGAGGGTTGTTATAAACCTACTTAACTAACAAAGGTCATCATGGCATACAAAACAGCGAAGGTCATCAATGACGGAAAGGGTTGTAAAGATATAGGTAGTGTTTGGTATCCAGGAATGAGAGGCGGAATGGAATGAACTATTGCAATGGAATGAAAAAAATATGTTTTGTTGGTCAAGCTAATGGAATCACCCATTACATAATGCATCCCATTCCCTCAAATTCATTCCATCCACCCCTTGTTTTTTTCCATTCCATTCCCCATCTCACTCTACTTCACCAACACCGCTCACCAGCACCACCAGCCGCCTATAATCCTCGTCACTACCCGCCACCCGCCGCCATTGACCACCACCACTCGCCACCATCGCCGCTGTCACCACCCGCCATGACAGCCACTCTCCGCTGTAGACCACCACTGCCACCGCCACTATCAACCACCACCACGACTACCGCCACCACCAACCCCCACCGTCAACCACCGCCATCGTCAACCACCACCCCGACTACCACCACCACCAACCACCACCGTCAACCACCGCCATCGTCGACCACCACTGTTGTTACCCTCCACCACCGACCACCATCCATATCTACCACAATTTATAGCCAGACTTTCACCTCGTCACATCGCGCGACTGAACATGCACAACCCCTTCGCATGACGCGAAGGGCCTAGACTAGGGCATAGGTGTACTGAGTCACCACGTGGCGCCAGGTGTCTACTATCGTTCAAGATAAGGTCGCGTTGTGGGACTGAATTATGTTTATACCGTTGCGTGGCACGATGTGATAAAAATCAGGATTCCTCATTTTTCATGCCGGTTCTTATCATGTACGTTTAGAGTCTCAGTTACAAATCGTTATGGTCTTTTAAAAGGTTGTTACATCCTCCCCACCTTGTTTTAAATCTCTTCCTCGAGATTTACTGTAACAAGTAAGGATATTTTCGCCTCATTTCTGACTCTAGCTCCCATGTATACTCTGGTCCTCTTTTCGAATCCTATTTTACTTTAACTAGGACTAACCTCTTTTGCTTGAGATTCTTAATCTTTCTATCTTCAATTTGTAGAGGTTTCTCAACAAACTTCAGTTTCTCATTTACATATATGTCTTGAAGAGGTACTATCAGCGATTCATCAGCTAAACATTTCTTTAGGTTACATACATGAAATAAGTCATGTACACCTGCCATTTCTTTTGGTAGTTGTAGCTGATAAGCGACTGGTCCAATTCGCTTGATAACTTTAAATGGTACGACATACTTCGGGCTTAACTTTCCTCTCTTACCGAATCAAACTACTCCTTTCCAAGTTATAGATAACCTTAAGGTGTGTGTTAATGACTTTAAACAAATAATCACTATATTGAAAATGAATGTTACCAAAATCTTGAAAACAAATCATTAACCTTGTTTTGTTAAGTCAATCATTCATGTTTCTATGTTGTCTTTTTAGTCAATAACATGTTAGGGTGAAGGGAGTGGTTAAACAGGTGAAAGTGGCAAACTTTAAAATGGACCAATCAGAGAGTGCCACGCCAGCATGTCAAAAAGTTTAAACTTTTGGTGAAAAGTGATGGGAGTGGTTTTGTTGAATGAAAGTGGCAAACTTATTTTATTCACCTCCACCACCACCGGTCACTGCCACCTCCACCGCCACCGGTTCCACCTCCATCACCACTCTCCACCACCACCGGTTCCACCTCCATCACCACCAGTTCCACCTCCATCACGTTCACCTCCACCACCGGAAAAAATGGCGGCTGAAGGTGATGACGTTGTTTGGTCGGAAAAAATGGCGGCTGAAGGTGATGAAGTCCAACGGTCACAAACGAAATCACCTTTGTCGAATCGGTGAGGCCTTGCCGATGAGGTTAGATTACCGAGCGGCAAAGGTGGCCGGCGGCGGTGTTGCCGCGCGGCAAACACCTTTGCTGAGTGGTTTCCCGCACCACTCCCTTCACCCTTAATCACTTGGGAGACGGTTAGAGGTTTCGTTTTGGTTTGAGACTTTGGGTTTGCTATTTTTTGCCTCAACGTGGTGCCATATTTAAGCGTTGAAAACTTGGTATAGTTTATCTCCATTACTCACGTATCACCAAAACCGAGCAAGAGGTCCATAATGGTCGGTGGGCTAAGATCCCTTATGAGTGAATTTTACTTAATACTTTAACTCCAATAATGGATAGTTTTTGTATCAACGAATTTCCGCGACACTAATTTCCATTGTTGTGGGTTTGGTCCCGACATTGCCGATAACCGTCCTGCGGCTTTTCTTCAATATTTTTTAGGGTAGTGTCACCACAAAATGGGGGCCTACCACATTATTGCATTAACGCGCACATTTGTTTTATTCATAGAAATATTTTAGGTAGTTGTCGTGTGGCTAGTGATCATGGCAACTTTCTGAAGAGGTGTATAATTTGGTAACCAGACTTGGAGTCATTTCTATCTTCCTATAACGATCTTTTGGAAATTCGTAACTAAACGAGGGTTATTCTTCTCATAAAGGGGGAGTTAAACCCAAGTGATATTTTCTTTTTATTGATTTTAACTATCTATCCCTTATCATTTTCATTTTATTTTTACTAAATTTAAACTTTAAATTCTAATATCTACTTTTTGGTTTGACTAGACAGTAATCACATCCAAGTACTAAGTGCTTTTATATTTTTATACGATCTCTCGGGATCTTGTCATTATTATACTACGCTAACAATGGGTACACTTTCCTTAATATACTGTAGTGATTGATCATATTTTATCATGTTCTATAAATTTAAAAATTAAATTCTTGTCCAAAAATCAAAACTACTCCATTTTTATATATACTCACAAGTAGGGATGGGCAAATCAGGTTTTTTTTATACCCGGAACTGGTTCTTGACTGAGTTTGAATGGAACCGATTCTTGTAGGAACCGGTTCCAGTTCCTACCTGGTTTTAAACCAAAAATAACGGAACCGATTCTAACCGATTCCGGGTAGAGTGTAACCGGTTCCTCCGAGGAACCGGTTCCTTCAGGTAACTTACAGAAAAAGCTACAATACCTGTTGGAATCGATTCCAATGGCTATAATGTCGTTAGGAATCGGTTTATGGCCATTTAAATCGGTTTCAAGTGTATATATACATATCACCATCAAACACAAGTTACACCTTCTAATCTATATCTTCAAAGCTCGTTATGGCGTGCAACGATGAAGTAGTCATGGTTTTGGAAACCAAAAGAAACCCCCAAGTTTGGAAGCACTTTGATTTGTGCTTAATGAGCGATAGTCATGAGATGGCACGGTTCAAAACTTGCGGCGAGTTCATGAAGGCTACGGCCAACTCGACGCTTAAAAAACACACCGACCGTCATTGTTCGGTTACAAAGGCTACGGCGAAGAAAAGTGAAGCCGGTGAAGCATCCGAAAACGGTTCTTCGAAGGTTTAGTGTGTTTATGTAATGTTGGATTTAGTGTGTTTTATGTTAATGTAATGTTTAGTGTTATGTAGCCGGTTTTAATTTAATGTAATGTAATGTTTGGTTGAAATGAAACGGCTAGGAATCGATTACAGCGTAACATTGTCTACAATTTAATGCGTCGGGTTTCAATTGGGTACGGAGGAACCGGTTCCGGGTAGGAACCGGGTACGTATCAATTTTTTTATAAAAAGTGTAACCGGGTAAGAACCTTCAGATTTTTTAACTCGGAACCGGTTCTTCGATAAGACGGGTAGGAACTGGAACCGGTTTCAAGTCAGGTCTGCCGAGTCAGGTTTGGAACCGGTTATTATGTCCATCTCTACTCACAAGCACAACTAACAGCCCACGCCGGATTCATTTGTATTTTAAAACCAAATTTATAAGCCCATTTAACTTATCAACTCCAAAGCTCAAGTCCAACCTTCTAGTTTGCAAAGTATATCCAAGTATTAATTCTTTGGATCTTCGTTGGTTTATGCCTACAACAATTAAACTGTACTCTAATTCACATACCACATCAATTCATTTAGAAATTAATTAAACCAATTACTTTCAAATGTTAACTAACATTATTTAATTTATTTTCCTTTTCTTTTTTTCTTTATTTATGTTGTATTCTCATCATCATCGTCATCATCATTAAGATTTACTTATTAAGACCTACAAATCTACAATAATGACATTTAATCGATAAGAATTATAATATCATTCTTCGTTTTTCTTAAATGAATCATTTTAACTCTTAACTCATTTTCGTAACTCGGAACCGTGGTTGCGACTCGTAACAGATAACAACAAACAAAAATCAACAATTAACAAACAAATACCTCCTGGCTCTGCTGCGAATCTGCGGATGATGATGATGATTATCTGCGAAGCGCGATGGTTATGAATCCCTGCCGCGAACGTTGTGTACTTGTTCGTCTGTTCGATCAGAAATCCTGCGACGTTTGGTTTCCTGAGCAGCGGCAATTGTAGTATTGGTTTGATGATTTGGGGCCTGTTATCCGATATAAGATTGGGTTTTTTACAAAGTTTGGGCCTGTACTGATTTGGGCTATATATATATAAAGAAAATTTAAAATGATTTGGGCCCTTTAATGATTTGGGCCCTGTTCTCAAGCCCACTCTGCACATGGGGATAACCGGCCCTGCTTCTACTAATATCCAATACCCATGCATTGTTAATTTGGAGATAACTTACTATGTTGGTCCGATGAGTGGCAAGCTATTATATTATCCGTAGATGCAAATCTGCAATGTTGAATTTGAATATAATGACTAATGACGTAGCAATGTAGTAAAAAAAAAACATGTTATCTTGTTTAGCTTCACCATCCCTTGTTTTGTGTTACTATTGTCTAATACGATAAAATAATTTGCTCTCGTGATTGTAATAAAAATATCTCTACTATTAATATAAAAAATCAAAAAAAAAACGAAAAATATATTTATTTTGATATGGATTCTGCTTGAAAGCATGACTAATGGGTGTAGGATCAACCGATATCTTTTTTTTTTTTTTTTATATATAATGTTTATAATGGTTTTCTAACTTATATCTGAGATTTTGAACGCTGAACTGGCCCGAATAATTTTTAATTTTCTTTAGAAAAGATCAAATTTATACGTATTGCATTAAAAACAAAATAATTTTGAGTATAAATTTGATCAAGTACTTCAATTAACTTTCTAGAGGTTATAGAATGATTCATAACTTTTTCATGGTCATAATTACCTCAATTTAGCTCTTCTTTTACCGCCTAATAAGACAAGTTATCATTAATTATGTTACCTGACCCGACTGGAACCGAAAATTGGACGCTGTGTTAAGGCTATTCGGTATGGGGTTCATCCCCGGACCGTCTTGCTTCGGCGACGGTCTGAACACCGTGCCCCCCCCCCCCGCGTCCCGTCGTCCCCGTCCACTACTTGCCGTTTGCGACGATCCAAAATATGTGGGGCCCAACCAAAAGTAACCGTTTAAAAAAAATTCTAATTAAAATTAACGGTAATAATTCAAAATATACCCCAATTCACTTCCATTTTTATAAATACTCACATCTTTAACCATTTTTTTCAGGTCTTCATGGCGGGTGCTGAAGGGTCGTCCCAACGGCTAACTAGACGAGCAAAATATAACCGAAACCAAGAAGGTATTTTACTTTTTTTTTCCTTATGTTTTATATAGATTTGAAAATGTAATTTATAAACTACTAGCCGATTATTTTGCCGACGAACCCGTGTACCCAGCCGAGATTTTTCAACGTCGGTTCCGCATGAGTCGTCCACTGTTTTTACGTATTGCATGCACTGGCCGTGGCAGAACTGCCCAGTTTCCTGGCAAGGTCAGTATACTAGGGGAGATCATGGACATCCGACTATTATTCTAAAGGCGGTTGCGTCACAGGATCTCTGGATCTGGCATGCTTTTTTTTGTCTACCTGGTTCGCTCAATGACCTTAACATCATATACCAGTCACAAATATTTGATGATGTAGTGGCGGGTACAGGTCCAGACACTAGCTTTACAGTTTCGGGGGTGGAATACAGGCGAGGTTACTACCTAGCCGATGGGATATACCCAAAGTACTCGACAATCGTTAAAACTATTCCGCACCCGACAGACGACAAAAGAAAAAAGTTTGCGAAGTTTCAAGAGGGTGCGAGAAAAGATATTGAACGGGCTTTTGGTGTTCTACAAAAAAAATGGCACATCATTGAACATCCAGCACGTTCGCAAACACCAAAGAGGTTACGACACATTATGTACGCTTGTATCATCCTTCATAACATGGTCATTGAAGACGAAGGTAGAGCGATATGCGAGTACGACGAAGACGCGTCAACTGGAAATTCTGTTCCAGTTAGTGCGGAACAACAAGATTTGAACATGTCCGCTCTACGTAACGAGTACACACATCATAACCTACAATCGGACTTGGTGGAGTACATTTGGAACAACGCTCAAAACGAACCCGGCCACGACATGGAAGACGAAGACTAGTAGCTTATTTTAATATATTAGGATATTTTTAAGTTTATTTTTTTATGTTTATTTTTTTTTTAATTTATTTTTTTTAAAGTTTATTTAATGTTTTTTAATATTAATGAAAATATTTTGTTACTTTATTTGTTAAATGTTAAAAAAAAGTTGAAGATTAATAAAAATAAAAAAACATAAAAGTGGTGGAGGATGATGACTAGGACCATCTTACCATGCCCTCTAGTTTTGGAGGATGGACCATCCTTGGGAGGAATATGACGTGACGCCTACGTGACGGATCATCCTCCAAGGATGGTCCATCACCATACCAAGTAGCCTAAGAAACATTCAACCATCGTAAAAGACCGACCATGGTAAAAAGATGGTCCAAGGATCATCCTTGGGAGGAATATGACGTGGCGCCTACGTGACGGATCATCCTCCAAGGATGGTCCATCACCATACCAAGTAGCCTAAAAAACATTCAACCATCGGAAAAAAACCATATAGATCCTTCACTACTCAAAAAAGATATTAAATATCAGCAATTCACCATGGTAAAAAAGTCATAGATCCATCTCTACTTAAAATTTACCGTATATCTCCAAACATGATCAAGTTGGGTATTTTCATTATAGGTAAAAAAAGTCATAGATCCATCTCTACTCAAAATTTACCGTATATCTCCAAACATGATCAAGTTGGGTATTTTCATTATAGAATATAAAAACCCAAAGACATGAAGGTTACAAAAAACCCAAAAAGAGAAAAAGAAAATCATCACAAGAAAAAAAAAAGGAAAAAACAAAAGACCAAAATTTATCTCAAAGGGTATATATGTCTTTTCCCCTTTATCATCGCCATCAAGCATTGCGACACCCCACCATTAACTTCTATACAAAATTACAAGTTAACCCCAACTTTTCTTCAACTTAACCATACACCCCCCCTCCCCTCATATATTGTTTATCAGAGAGGGGTAATTATGTAATTTCACATAATATTTTATAAAAGTTTGCTAATTGGATGCAACAAGAGTTCCAGTTTGCACAGTTGCAGACTTGTTAGAAGTCTCTGCTGATTTCTTGGATGAAACCTTCCATCTCCTCTCTCTTGCTTCATCATTTTCAATCTGTTCTTGCCTGCATTCTTGGCTACAAAATGGTGTGTTCCCTCTGCCAAATTACAAAAATACCCATCAGAAAACCTGTAACTATATCTATTCACATGACATGGTGCACCCCCTTATGCAAAAAGTACAACTCCTGATGCACAAGGTACAACTCATGATGCATAACATACAACCCTTGATGCATCTGGTTAAAGAATCTTTTTTTTATATAAATGTTAGGCCTTTCATGGTACCTCGACAAATTATTGACAAAGTAAAAAGACTAAGGGTGAACGGAGTGGTTACCTATTTGGAATAGCCGGTAAATTTATCATTCATCCAATTAGACAGTGTCACGTTAATTTAACTATTTTGTTTTCACGGTGGTTTACCTATCTTGGATTAGGTAAACTATTATTTAAAAAAAAACATAATAAATGAAACCATCCAATCATCTGTAAACTTTCACCTTCCACTCATCGGTAAACCTTCACCGATTCCTTCCCCTCACCGATCGGAAAACACCATCGGCGGGGTGTTACCGATCGGTAAACCGTTTACCGACGGTGTTTACCGTACCACTCCGCTCACCCTAACCTTTAAAAAAAAAATAGATCGTACCACTTTTTATGCCCAAGGTACAACCTCTTATGCATAAAAAGTTCTGCAGTTGTTTTGTACAGACTTTCATGCATATGGTACGGATCTTTTTACATAAAGTACATATCTTGATGCATATAGTACAACCTTTATGCGTACGGCATTTAATAACAGAAACTGACGAATCTATGAAAAGCCTGCATGGCTGAATAAATCTGCCAATGATCTCTAGATCAAGTGGTGGAGGGCTTGCATTTCTCTTGAGAGATGCAGGTTCGACTCCCACTTGGTGCAGAGTGAGGCACTGGTGGGCAATGATAGGAGACCCAGGAAAACCTGGGTTGGATCCTTGAGCCAAACGGGTTTTACCGGTATTTTCACTGTCGTGCCTACGGGCGGGTGGTTTACCGGGTTTTCTCCGGAATTGGTGGTGGACTCGGGTTACCCTCGGAGTACTCCGTTTGTCCAGTGGGTGCCCCAAGAGTGCTCGGGATTGAGTTTGTTGGCCGTTCAAAAAAAAAAAAAAATCTAGTTGGTTTACTCATTTGGTTGACTATCTTGTATACATTATGTACAACCCTTTATGCATAAGGTACAAATCTTTTTGCATAAAGTATAATCCTTTATATACATCTGGATCTGTTCTCATGAATCTTAATATATAATTTTGTCAAGGTACAACTGAGACAGCCTGAGGTACAAGTCAATGATGCACGTATTGGTGACAAAAATAAACTTTGATTTTATACCTGTACATGAATATGTCACTGTTGTGACCCAAAGGCTTAGAGCAAAGAGTACAAGCTTCAAGAAAATGGGGCTCTTCATACCCAGCGTAAGTTAGCGCATCAGAACTCATTGTGTATGTATTTGTTAAAGAGGTGTTGGTGAGTGCTAATATGAGCGTGGGATGTTTAGGTTAAGGATGGATGAAGGGACTGTGGGAAGGAACTATGGCTGTGAAGGGAGGATGATTTATAGACTTTCAGATGAGAAGTGTTTGGGATTGGGTGTGGGATGGAGCATGGATGTTATGTGTTCTAAGTTGATGGATTACTGACACGTGTGTGATGCGAGTGGGGTCCATTAGATTCTAGAGTGGTGTATGGTGCACTGGATTAATACTTGTTTGATTAAACCGCTTTTACTTTCTAAAATACACGAGTCCTGAATCTAGTGGCGACACCTTACTTTTAAATAATTTAAGGGCCCTTTTGTCTTTTTTATTATTTGGTGCTTTAAGTTTGTGCACTTTACAATCTATGTACTAAACTTTAGTTGATTCTAAAATTGCACATTTTTAAGGAAAATTATGGTTTAATGTAAACGAGTTGAGCAGCTCATGAGCTATCAAAATCATAACACAAAAACAAAAAAAACAAAAAAATTGGATTGAGTCGATCACATGTAATACATAAATTTGAGTTTAAGATTCATGGATTGAGTTTGATTAGTCTCAAAAGTCTAAATGAGGGATGTAAACAAGTTGAGCCTGAGCAAGAGGCTTGGCTTGGTTAACTTACGAATGCTTGAGATCGAGTTCGACTCATTTCAAACTCTATTTTTTAAAGCTCAAACTCGGCTTGTAAATAGTTTTTCAAGCTCATACTCTAGTCATTTGTTATTTATTAATTATTTTATAAAAAAACACGTTTATAAAAAAAATTATAAAAATCTAAAACACGTTTATAATAGTCTTTGTGTATTTATAATTAGAATTATCTGATTATAGCATAATATATATATTATTCATTTATTTTAATCATAATTTTATGTATAATAATAGTTTTGTGCAAGTATATTTAACATACAAAATTAATATTGTATAAATTATAGGCCCGCGAGTGTGCTCAAGTTTGATAAGTGAAGGTTAGCTCAGGCTCATTTATTAAATGAGATTATTTTTTAGCCCGGAGGCACCTTTAAGCGAGGTGATCTTAAGTAATTCATGAATGGCTTGACATATATAAGTTATTTTATATTGTACGCAATTATTTCATATTTGTTGGAAACTCTAAATCATCAACACTTGTTACATAAGTTATGATCATTAAATATTGTACGCGATATAATCATCATATTTCAGATTGTTGGACCTATTGTGCACGACTCAATCATCTCATGACTTATCCATATCATAATCGGAAAAGAAATTTAAAAATCGATGTTAACTTATAGCAACTTTCTACTAAAAGTCTAAAACTATATTATACACTATTTAAACTATAAAACAATCCCTTATTTATATTTTTTTTATATCAGTCAACAGTATAGCAACTAATGAATCGAGTCAAACCATGTGTGGAAGGCTCGAGTTTTACTCGTAGGTAATGTTACAAATTTGACTCGGGATTAACTCTATCGTAATTATATATAACTTAATATTTAATATGTACATTGTATAAATATTGTTATACTTATGGGCGGAGCTTTATTGAGCTTTCGTAGTGTTAGTTTTACGAAAAATTCCTGGAAAAATAATTTTGTAGCGTAAAATATTGAATTTTTAAAAGTCCGGCCTCCACTGACTTGATATTTAGAGTCCGGCTCTCATTGAGCTTTCTTTCAAGCTCCATCAGTTGTTATACTGGTATAATTAATATTTTAATAGGTTCCCAAACATAAGACTGGCGGGTATGTGGCGTGAGTTGTGACGTTGAAGGTGGTTTAACGTCGGCTACACCACCCCGGCTCGGCGTTGCCCCCTTGGCGTAGATATTCTGCCTGACGTGGGGCGGGGGGCTGGGTGATGTGGCGGGCTGTGATTGGCTAGTTCAAAGTTTAAACAAAAAAAAATCTACATGGTTGGTCACGCGCACGCCTAGCTAAGCGACGCCCCACCACACCCCTAGTTATTGAGTATTAGCTTGTGGATCCCACAATCGCCACATGTCCAGCAACCCCCAACCCAAGCCTCTCCACACTCCTAACAAAGCTCAGAATTAACTCGAGTCTTTTATTAAATAATCTCCGACATGAGTTTGAAGTCCGCTCGAGCTCGCTTAAATTGTGTTTGTTTTGAAAAAATTAATGAACCGATCCCAAACAGCTTGCAAATGGCTCAATAGTTTTATAAGCTTTACTTTTTTTTTTTTTTTTTTTTTTGCGATTAGACTACAGATATAGTATAACTTCTATAACTTATTTAATTTTTATACGTAATCGGATCGGATGTTTGAGTTTTGATGTCTAGTGAAAGTACTTTTTCAATCTGCATCTTCCAACGAATGTACTTTATGTAGATGTAATTTGTACTACATGCAATAAGAACTTGTACGTCAAAGTACTTTTGCACTTTACGGCATGACCCTCATCCAGTCCACACATTTGGGATGGCAATATTGTAATTACTGCTCAAATGTAGATGGAGCTTGAGTGGCTAATAATTTCCATGTTTTCATACAGATAATCATTTTTTTATTTTTTTTTATGTAAAGATCATGTTCAATATTAAAGAATAACTGATGGAGTTCCCCCTAAGTTGCAGCGAAAGTTTGATTGGTAAGATTTTTTACGGTATTAGTATAGTATTGACACCAGTGGCGAAGCTTGAGATTTCCGACCGAGGGGGTCGAAAACGTATATACCAAAATATTTCTATAAAACCAGGGGGTCAAAAACGTATATACTCAAAAATTTCTATAAGAAAACTACATACTTCCCACTACTGAACGAAAAGTTCGGGGGGTCGGCCGCCCCCTCCCGCCCCTATTATCCTACGCCCATGATTGACACTCAGTATAGCAACCGGAATATATAGTCAAAAATATAAAGTCGTGATATGCCAAAAAGTATATCGACACATATTTTACATCGATTGAAAACCATAAAAACGAATACCGGTACCTGTTCCAGTCATACCCACACAGGTACTGAAATTGTTCATTCGGAATCGTTTTGCTTCATCGGGACACTAGTATGGTGCTGACACTCGATAAAGTTTATAATACAAAAAACTCCTATACTTGAAACTTTAATTATATTTTAAACATTAGAAAGGAAAAAATAAATTTTATTGGAAAAAAAGAAAAAAAAAACTATATTTCACATGCTCTATTTTAAATAAACTATTATCAGAACGTAGTATAAATAAACACGTCACAACGATATCTGCGAAATACGATAAGCATTATATTATATTATTAGAATACCGATAAGGCAAAACCTCATAAAAGAAACTAAACTATTAAGTTAGTTTTGATAACATGTACGTTTGTATTTCAGTTACTTATGTATTACTATTCACCACTTGATTTGAAATAAAATTTATGACGTAAATAATAATAGACACGTCCCAATGGTATATTAAAAATATACTTAAAATTAATTATAATAATACAATATTAAAAAAACAATAATAAATGTAATGACATGAAAGTAAACAATAGTAAAAGTAAAGCAACAAGATAGTAAAAAACTTTGGGGTTGTTTGGTAACATCTGAATGGTTAAGTGCTGAACAGTAAGAGGTCTGAACCATTAAGTATTGAACCAGTAAAAGGTCTGAACCATTAAGAGCCTGTATAATGCTTAACCGTTCAGAGGCAAATGTCTGACCAATTCAGATCAGAGGTCTTAACCATTCAGACTCTGTATAAATCTTAACCATTCAGAGGCAAATGTCTGAACCATTCAGAAATCTGCTCGTGAAACAAACAGTCTGAACTATTAAGTGCTGAACCAGTAAGATGTCTGAACCATTAAGAACCTCATTAAGAGATAAACAAACAACCCATTCTTCTTGATATTTCTTGTACCCATTCATAGATTCACTTAACTTATTTAAGATTAGTTTTAAATGGCTTTTTATGTTCTTGCTCCCATTTATGTGACTAGGAAATCTTCATCTTTAACATCCTCGTTTACATTTGTGTTTATTTACGAAATTTCTAATATATTTTATACTTGATATGTACAACGTGTATTCTCATTTGACCACGAGGCTTCTACTACCTAGTCCTTCTAACAGCTTGTTGACGTTTACTAACTTTCAACGCGATTAAATGAAAAAACAATCACACATCACCACCATCTAGACCACTGCAAACCTAAATAGTCTTTTGTCTCAGCCCCCGACCCCTACCTCGGGAGCGGGCGCCACGAGAACAGTATCAATGGTATCGATGTTTATTAATTTGGCAGCGGAATACATCAGGACCGTAGTTAGAAAATATTTTTATCAAAGTAAAACACCAAACTTTTTATAATAATAATTTACTGTGATAAAAACTCAAGTTCATTTGACAATACATTTGTAGGGGATAAACCCTAATTATTGAAAACAAAAATTTCTTTTTATTTAGGTAGCTTTTATAGCCACTTTTCCAAGCCTTCAGTGCTCTCCAGCTGACTTCTAATGGCGTTCACACTGTGTTACCTGAAACGCGTTTAAAAACATTTTATCAGCAAGAAATATTGGCGAGTGCATCCCAGTTTAATCAAAACAATTTTTTTATCACTTTACAGTATTGAGGGCATCCGTAATTACATTTGTTTATATCTACTCAATTACTCATTCAGTACCGTCAACACCTGACTTGTGGGTCATATTACCCATTGGCTAACTCTTTGTCCAATGGTAACGTCTTTCATATTTTGTATACAAACCCCAACATAACGGCAGTAATTGTAGAATCACAAATACTCAATTACAGTTAAGTGTAAATTAAAACATTTGAGGTTTTGGTAAAAAATTTAACTCACAAAGTAATTTACAAAAAGGTGGCAAAAAAGCAGATGTACTCACATTGTTGACTTAGGTAAAACTAAAGTTTCCTGGTGATTCTCCCGGTTATTATCAAGTAAAATAAAACAATGCACACATGTTAGTAAAATAACCAAATTCACATTAACCGTACAACTCGAGACAGAATTCCAATGACTGAGTCGGGCAGAGCCGACATGCATTACGAAATCCTAGATCAATCGAGTGTAACACAAGACAGAATTCCAACGACTGAGTCGGGCAGAGCCGACATGCATTACTGAATCCTAAATCGATCGGGTAGGGTAATAGTAGGGTTATAGTACTTACAACGAGGCAGTGCTTCGCTTTATAGTTGGTATTATGCCCGGGTATAGTAATTACTATTCAGAAGTTTGAGAGAGTTTTCAGAAGTTTGAACGATTTGGAAATGAGCCTGACCACCCCTTTTATAGGTTGATCGTAGAGCGGCTCGCGCCTCGCGACCAACTCAGGGTCAGTCTTCGCGGCCCGCGAGAGAAGTAGGGTAAGCTATAGGCTTGGTGAGTCAACCAATCTAGCTTCGACACGTGTCGGCATTGTGTGTCCGGCAAGTCTAAGCCGTCGCGCCCCGCGAGAGACCAAGCAGGTCAGGGTCGCGGCCCGTGAGCGATACTCAAAATTTGTTTTTCTTGTTTTTCACAAGTATAGAGGTATATCAGGTCCGTTTTCCACGTACGGAGTATATTTTAAGACATTTAAGGGTGTCCAAAAAATGTTTTTAGGAGGGTGTTATATCTTTTTTGTTACATTGTTACAAAGACTCAAGTCCAGCTACACCAATTTTTAACAACAAGTACTAAGTGTTAAAACTAAGTTCGAGAACTAGAAATTAATGACACCAGTGAATACCCCTTAACCAAATAGAGAAGCACATTATGTGGTAAAGCCTCTAGGGGCTTTATCACGTAATCTCAAAGCCACGTCACATAGGGGGCTTTAAAGCTCCTCCCTTTTAACTTGTATGTAATTGTTTAAAATCTCATATTAAACAAAATACAAAAAAAAAATACATAAAAAGAAGTGGTTTGATTGGTTGAAAAGAGTGGGTACCACCTTCTTTCCCCTTTAACTAGCGTTAGCACTATGGTGGACAACCTATACTGCCCCCCTCCCCCTTTAAATTGGAGGGTATGGACAATAGCGTCCAAGGGCGCCATACTTGGTGATGTGGCGGGGTGGCGCTAGGCCACATCTCTTGCCCGAGTATTTAGATGGTATAAAATTATGAAGTGTGTGTCTTAAGGTTCTATAAAAAAATATAAAATTAAATTAATGGGTTCAATAAGTGTAAACCAAATTTAAATTTTAAAAGAAAAGGTCAAACGTCCACCTGTCGTTTTCTATAACTCTAAATTCTCCCACCTTGGAGATGACGAGGCGTGGGCACCACTGCTAATAATTTAACAATTGCAAAGACCCCCTTGATTATTCCTATAATTGTGCATTATGCCCTCGATAACTTTTTCTAAAGAATTTTGTTCTTTTATCGTCATATATCATTGTGTTTAATTTTAATCAACAGTAAATTGAGAATGTAAGTTAATGACAAAGCACGGAAATTCAATACAAACCTAACAAAATATTTGGGAGTATGAGTTTACTCTAAATGAGTAGGGTAGTTTACTCTAATAGTGACTATATGGGTTGGTTTTATTATTAATTAAAACTCAAGGGAAGCTGAATGCAAACCAGATTAAACATAAACAAAGTGTGGGGTTCACCAGCGACTAACAACACACTTGTCCAATGGGCCAACAGCATTGGGTTCTGTCTTAATGTCATTGTCTCCCCTGCCCGTGACCCGTCTGCCTGTCTTGGGCAGGAGTATGCAACATTTATTTGTTTTATTATGTATTTTATTTTCATATGATCAAACATAAAAGTTAGTATTGTTATATATATGCTTTTTTACAAAGAAATCACGTGGTTCTGCTGGTGGCACGAGTGATCCGCCAGTGATCTAATTTTCCGTTCAAAAAAAAAAAGAAAAAAAACCCGAAGAAATCATGTGATGTGAAGAGGTACGATTCCAATTGGTTCTGAACCAGATCATTATGTCGTCTCGATTCGAATATGCAACACTGGCTTGGAAATATATACAATATGTTGTTTGGTATAGAGAATAATCTATGAATTGGGTTTGAATTGTGTTGAGAAAATTGTATTGTTCAAGAAATTAGGGTTACAAGAATGGTGTTTATATAGGACACCACTTTACACACTAGCCCCTACACTATCTATTATTCTTATTTCCAACACTCCCCCTCAAGTTGAGTAGTGGGGTCACCAATACTCAACTTGCTCAAACAGCTACTAAGCGCGTTTCCGTTGACTGCCTTTGTGAGTATATCTGCGAGTTGATCTTTCGACGAAACATGAGGGAGTTCTATGATTCTTGCTTCCAACTTTTCTTTGATGAAATGTCGATCTACCTCCACGTGTTTTGTTCGATCATGTTGAACTGGGTTTTCTGAGATTTGTATTGCAGCTGTATTGTCACACATGACTTTACTAGGAGCCTTTTGGGAAAAACCAATGTCTTCTAGCAGCTTCCTGATCCACAGAACTTCACTTAACCCTCGAGCTATACCTCTAAATTCAGCTTCTGCGCTCGATAGAGCGACTACCTTTTGTTTCTTACTCCTCCAGGTAACAAGGTTCCCACCAACCAAGGAAAAATATCCTGATGTTGATCTTCGGTTTCCCTTATCCCCTGCCCAGTCTGCGTCAGTGTAGAGTTCAACATTTAAATGTCCATTTGTTTTGAACAACACTCCATGGCCTGCCGTTCCCTTGAGATATCTTAAAATTCTCTGAGCAGCTTCCATGTGGGCAACTTGAGGTTGATGCATGAACTGACTCACCACTCCAACAGCATAAGCTATATCAGGGCGAGTGTGAGAGAGATAAATTAACTTGCCCACAAGTCGTTGATACCTTTCTTTGTCTGCAAGTTCTCCATTGAGTTCCATGTGAAGATTGTGATTCACCACCATTGGAGTATCTGCTGGTTTACAATCAATCAACCCAGTTTCTGCTAGGAGATCAAGGACATACTTCTTTTGGCAGATGAAAATCCCCTGCTTAGACCTGAGAACTTCTATCCCGAGGAAATACTTAAGATTCCCAAGGTCTTTCATTTCAAACTTTGAAAACAGATTCTTTTCCAGCCGTGCTATTTCTTCTGTATCATCTCCGGTAATAATCATGTCGTCTACATATATGATCAAGCAAGTTACAAGGCCGTTTCTTCTCTTGAGGAACAGAGTATGATCAGCGTTACTTTGGTGATACCCATACTCTTTCATGGCCAAAGTGAACTTCCCAAACCATGCCCGAGGAGACTGCTTTAGCCCATAAAGGGATTTTTTCAACCGACAAACTTCCCCTTCTTTAAAACCCCCTGAAAAACCTGGAGGTGCTTCCATGTAGACTTCTTCTGTTAGGTCTCTATGGAGAAAGGCGTTTGTAACATCAAACTGGTGAAGAGGCCACTCCTTATTGGCTGCTACGGAGAAGAGAACTCTAATGGTATCCATTTTTGCAACCGGAGAAAAAGTCTCAGAGTAATCGATCCCATACGTCTGAGTGTAACCCTTGGCTACAAGCCGAGCCTTGTATCGCCCAATGGAACCATCTGGTTTATATTTAATCGAATACACCCACCTGCATCCAACTGTTTTCTTTCCTTTAGGAAGAACGCACTTCTCCCATGTGTTGTTTTTCATGAGAGCACGCATCTCCACTTCCATTGCTTCTTCCCAGTTCTTCTTACCTTGAGCTTCCTTTACGGAATTAGGTATTTGTTCAGTGTATAGAGAAGTAACAAACGCTTTCGCACTGTTAGATAAGTTCCCGTTGACCATATTAGCTACAAGATATCTTGAATTTCTGGTCTCCCTCTCTGGGGAGTACCGTTTTGGAGGAACCCCTCTATTGGCTCTAGGAGGAAGAGAGTATCTTCCGGTTGTCTCTGCTGCACCTGGTGGTTCAACATGTTCAACCACTACTGGCTCATTTTCAACCTGATTTTCAACCTGTTCAACATTTGGATCAACATGTTCTGTATTTGTTGGTTCTATGTTTTCCCCTGTTGTCTCATAGTTATAAGACGTAGAACATTCAGGATTCTCAGTATTACTTACCTCAGGCATCACGTTGGATAGACTTTCTTCAGTGGTACTGTGCTCCGCGGATTGTGTGTCTGTGTTTGAAGGACTCGCAGTACTGTGATAGTTTTCTGTTGTGACTTCTTCAGATGAGGGAATTTGAATTAACCAGCTCAGAGTGTCTATACTGTCATTCTCCCCCTGACCACTGAGTTGGGTGTTATAAAAGTATTTTGTTTCAAGAAAGTCAATATTCATTGTGGTGAACATTTGACGAGTTGTTGGATTATAACATCGGTAACCTATTTGATCGATCCCATAGCCGACAAATACACATTTTTCAGCACATGGGCCGAGCTTGTTTGGATTGGTTTTGGGTATATGAACAAATGCGGTACACCCGAAGATTCGAGGTTCAAGTGTAAGAGGATGAGGAATACTGGCAGACTTAGACAAACAATCTAAGGGAGTCTTAAATTTAAGAGCTTTTGTGGGAAGCCGATTCAGCAGATACACGGAGGTTGCAACTGCCTCCGGCCAGAAGGATTTTGGAACCTGAGATTCAATCAAAAGGGCACGAGTCATTTCAAGAATAATACGGTTTTTCCGTTCGGAAACACCGTTTTGTTCGGGGGTATGAGCACAAGAGGTTTGATGAATTAATCCTTTGGTTTTAAAGAATTGTTTATAGATGTATTGACAAATTCCCCCCCATTTTCGGATCGAAGGATTTGAATTTGAGTTTGAAATTGAGTTTGAATCATAGCATAAAACATGACAAATTTTTCGTACACTTCGGCTTTATTTTTAAAAAAATATACCCATGTCATGCGAGTGCAATCATCCACGAATAGTATAAAGTACCGAAGACCCTGTCCCCCCATCACAGGAGCAGGACCCCACACATCGGAATGGATAAGTGAGAAAGGTGAGGCCACTTTCGTATTGCTAGGTTTGAACGATTGTCGATGGCTTTTAGCGCGAAGACAGGTTTCACACTCTATTTTCCCATTTGAAGGGAAGAGTTTTGGAAACAAAAGGTGCGAATAACCATTGGATGGATGTCCCAAACGTCTATGCCATAGCCAGGCTTCCCGGTTATCAGTTCCATGAGCCAACATCACAGTACCCTGTTGAGCCACTTCATCCACATAGTATAATCCTTGGCGCTCAGTACCACGTCCAATAATCACACCCGTCCTGATATCCTGTAAAAGGCAGAAATTAGGGTGCATTAGTACAGTACAATTTTGCTCCTTGGTAATGTGGCTAATGGAGAGCAGTTTGTGTGATAATGATGG